>SJYQ01002373.1:213908-241744 GCA_006410935.1 Redunca redunca | reverse complement strand
TTTTGAACTGTGGTGTTGGAGAAGACTCTTGAGAGTCCCATGGACTGCAAGGAGATCCAACCAGTCCATTCTGAAGGAGATCAACCCTGGGATTTCTTTGGAAGGAATGATGCTAAAGCTGAAACTCCAGTACTTTGGCCACCTTATGCGAAGAGTTGACTCATTGGAAAAGACTCTGATGCTGGGAGGGATTGGGGGCAGGAGGAGAAGGGGACGACCGAGGATGAGATGGCTGGATGGCATCACAGACTCAATGGATGCGGTCTGAGTGAACTCCCAGAGTTGGTGATGAACAGGGAGGCCTGGCATGCTGCGATTCATGGGGTTGCAAAGAGTCGGACATGACTGAGCGACTGAACTGAACTGATACATACTGAAATTTCTCTAGAAACTTAGGTAAAACCCAGAATGGCTAGAAATTAGTTCTATGTTCAAAAATAATCTTTTCCCTTTTATTAATATTGAATAGCATCTTAATTTCTCTTTGACTTAACTACTTCAATTATAAAACCTAAAACTCTGAAAATTATGCTTATACATACAGATTTGTATTCTCATTCATACAAGTTTGCTGAGACCAATAAAAGTTGCCTTGTACAGGATTTCTTACTTACGAGGTGCTTACAAATAAAGTATCACTAAAAATAGCAATAGAAATGCATAGTACTTAAGCATAAAACTGAAAACTAGGGTAAACCTTTTATGGGAAGAATTATGAAATGTAAAACATTGACAAGGTCCTAAAAAAATGGAGAGACATAGCATGTTCTTAAAGAGAAAATTTGATATCATTATACCAGTTCTTAATTGATACTAAGCTCAAACTTATTCCATTAAAAAGCTCAAAAGGGTTTTTGTCAGTCCTCACAAAGTAATGGTATACTTGGGAAGTAAAATTTAAAAATAGCCAAGAAACTCCTGAAAGAGGATGAAATTGAAAAAGAAGAATAAAATTCCTTGCTTTGCAATATCAAGGATTTTTACAACACTGTGATAATTACACCGTGGTGTTGATGCAAGGAAAGCCATCAGAACCGTATAAAGGGCCCCTCCAAGCATTTGTTGTTGCTTAGTGACTAAGTTGTGTCCACTTCTTTGCAACCCTATGGATGTGGTCTGCCAGTCTCCTCTGTCCAGTAGACATGGGTAATTAACGGAAGCCTGGTCACTGACCCAGCTACCATTGCGGACCAGTGGTACATGTTCAATACCTCGTTATACCTCAGTTGACTGTAAATACAGAAAAATAAGACAAACCCCTATCTCCCACCCTATTCCAATCTCCTTCAACTTGGCCTATGTAAAAACTAAGAACTTAAATACTGCTTAAGTTTTATGTAAATCACAAATACATAAAAGGAAAAAAAATTCTAGATCTTTAGCTTCAATGTCTATTTCTTCATAAGACTGTTGTGCCCAAGAACACACTTGAGTAGAGGTATCATTTACAGATTTTTATGTTCTTTTTCACTTTAACTTTATTCACATTTAGAAGAGAGGGCCACGCCTCTCGATTATCCAGAATTATCTTGTGGTATAAAACTGTCTAAGTATCTGAAAAAATGAGAAGTCAAAAACTTCCATCAATAGACCAAATACACTATAATCTTGCTCTAAAATAGTCTTATTTGCTCTCTCATATATATGCTATTTTTTCCAGAGGAAAAAGCTTAGCAAGAGGACTGTAATGCTTTTTCTATTAATATATCAAAATGTTCTTTACCAGATTTATTCAAATGGAATACATGAGTGATAAAATCCTGAATTATTCTCAGACAATTGTCAAAAACTTAATATATCACTTCTGGGGAGGAAACACTATGAAACAAATGAGAAAGAAAAAGATTTGGGGTGGGGCAAATGAAAGAGGGAAAGAGAGAAAGGTGAATGAGATTGAATGAAAATTTAAGAAATGCTGTTTAACCAGACCCCCAAAATCAGGAGTCCCCAGCCTCCAGGGTCTAAAGCCTGATGATCTAAGTTTGAGCTGATGTATTAATAATAATAATAGAAATAAGTTGAACAATAAATGTGAAGCCAAATCCATCACCCCACCCACCTCCAATCCATGGAAAAATCATCTTCCATGAAACTGGTCCTTGGTGCAGAAAATTTGGGGAACTGCCTCCCCAAATCAAGTGATGAATATATCTATTCTAGAGTTGAAATTTAGAAGTTCAGTGATTGACAAGATGATGCTTATTAGCACATTTTTGTCACTTTCACATAGAAAGTGTCAAGTGATTTGCTTGACAGGAATTAACTTTGCCAATTAGGTTATATAAACATTATTTCCTATAAACTAAATAGCTCCACAATTTTCACTCAAATATATATTTAAAACATAAGTTGAAAATTTTCATTAAAATATATATTATACCAGCAAGGACTTATTGAAATGAACTCTTCTAATGAATTTTTAGTGTATCAGGTTAAACAGGTTCTCTCTAAGTTGAAAAGTAAAAGGAATAATTAATAGTCTTTTGAAAAGTTGTAGTAAAGCCTTTTAGGGATAATTCCTAGAAAGTGATTTTGTGATTGATCTTCATGATTAAGTAACAAATCTTTTTGAAAGTTAGGTCATTTCCAATTCCTTGCTATCAATAAAACTGAAGAAGGAAGTAATCAAGTTGTCAGCATATATAACATTAAAAATAGGTTTCATGAGAAACTACTAGGTTACTTGGAATAAAATTTGAAAAGAGTTTAAGAACAATGCTATTATAGAGCTCCTGCCATTAGTATCTCTCCATTAAATATTCTTATCATTTATATCTGCAACAAAGAAAACTAGGAAAAAATTCTCATTCTACTCATAAATAATAAAGATCCAAACTTACTGTAAAAAACAAAACATCCTCTGCCATCTCACAAGAGATTGTTTCCACTTACTCCACTTACATTTATTTCTTATACTTAATAATTATTTAAATAAGTATCAATGTCATTTTGTTCACCTTTGTGCTCACAATTCACACTAATTCAAATGTAATGAAAAAAATTGTGACTAAATTTTAACTTGTGGATATCCTTAGAAACACTAATATTCTAAAAAAAGTATTTCAAATCATATTTACATTTTTGTTGCAGTTAATATATATCAGTTCAGTTCAGTCACTCAGTTGTGTCTGACTATTTGTGAACTCATGAACTGAAGCACGACAGGCCTCTCTGTCCATCACCAACTCCTGGAGTTTACCAAATTCATGTCCATTGAGTCAGTCATGCCATCCAACCATCTCATCCTCTGTCGTCCCCTTCTCCACCTGCCCTCAATCTTTCCCAGCATAGGGGTCTTTTCAAATGAGTCAGCTGTTTGCATCAAGTGGCCAAAGTATTGGAGTTTCAGAATCAACACAGTTTTTCCAATGAATATTCAGGACTGATTTCTTTTAGAATGGACTGGTTGGAACTCCTTGAAGTCCAAGGCTCTCAAGAGTCTTCTCTAACACCACAGTTCAAAAGCATTAATTCTTAGACACTCAGCTTTCTTCATAGTCCAACTCTCACATCCATACATGATTACTGGTAAAACCATAGCTTTGACTAGATAGAGCTTTGTTGGCAAAGTAATGTCTCTGCTTTTTAATATGCTGTCTAGGTTGATCATAACTTTCCTGCTGAGGAGTAACCTCTTTTAATTTCATGGTGGCAGTCACGATCTGCAGTGATTTTGGAGCCACCAAAAATAAAGTCTGACACTGTTTTCACTGTTTCCCCATCTATTACCATGAAGTGATGGGGCCAGATGCCATGATCTTTGTTTCCTGAATGTTGAGCTTTAAGCCAAATTATTCACTCTCCTCTTTCAATTTCATCAAGAGGCTCTTAATTTCTTCTTAGCTTTCTGCCATAAGGGTGGTGTCATCTGCATATCCGAGGTTATTGATATTTCTCTCAGCAATCATGATTACAGCTTGTGCTTCATCCAGCCCAGTGGTTCTCATGATGTACTCTGCGTATAAGTTAAATAAGCAAGGTGACGATATACACCCTTGATGTACTCCTTTTCCTATTTGGAACCAGTCTGTTGTTCCAAATCCAGTTCTAACTGTTGCTTCCTGACCTGCATACAGATTTCTCAAGAGGCAAGTCAAGTGGTCTGGTATTTCAATCTCTTTCAGAATTTTCCAGAGTTATTGTAATCCACACAGTCAAAGGCTTTGGCATAGTCAATAAAGCAGAAATAGATGTTTTTCTGAAACTCTCTTGCTTTTTCGATGATCAGCGGATGTTGCCAGTTTCATCTCTGGCTCCTCTGACCTTTCTAAAACCAACTTGAATATCTGGAAGTTAACTGTTCACATATTGTTGAACCTGGTTTGGAGAATTTTGAGAATATTTATTTTTTTGTGATAAAGTACAATTTATTATTTTTAAAATATTGTAAGACATGACATGGAATATTTTTCATTTTTTAATTTAAATTTATTATTTTATTAGCATGTGAGATGAATGCAGTTGTGCAGTAGTTTGAGCATTCTTTGGCATTGCCTTTCTTTGGGATTGGAATGAAAACTGACCTTTCCCAGTCCTGCGGCCACTGCTGAGTTTTCCAAATTTGCTGGCATATTGAGTGAAGCACTTTCACAGCATCATCTTTGAGGATTGGAATTGAATTGGAATTCCATCACCTCCATTAACTTTGTTCATAGTGATGTTTCCTAAGGCCCACTTGACTTTACATTCCAGAATGTCTGGCTCTAAGTGAGTGATCACACCATCGTGACTATGTGGGTCATGAAGATCTTTTTTTTTGTACAGTTCTTCTGTGTATTCTTGCCACCTCTTCTTAATATCTTCTGCTTCTGTTAGGTCCATACCATTTCTGTCCTTTATCAAGCCCATCTTTGCAAGAAATGTTCCCTTCATATATCTCATTTTCTTGAAGAGATCTCTAGTCTTTCCCATTTTGTTGTTTTCCTCTATTTCTTTGCACTGATCACTGAGGAAGGCTTTCTTATCTCTCCTTGCTATTCTTTGGAACACTGCATTCAAATGGGTATATCTTTCCTTTTCTCCTTTGCTTTTTGCTTCTCTTCTTTTCACAGCTATTTGTAAAGCCTCCTCAGAAAGCCATTTTGCTTTTTTACATTTCTTTTTCTTGGGGATGGTCTTGATCCCTGTCTCCTCTCCAATGTCATGAACCTCCATCTATAGTTCATCAGGCACTCTATCTATCAGGTCTAGTGCCTTAAATCTATTTCTCACTTCTACTGTATAATCATAAGGGATTTGATTTAGGTCATACCTAAATGGTCCAGTGGTTTTTCCATACTTTCTTCAATTTAAGTCTGAATTTGGCAATAAGGAGTTCATGATCTGAATTACAGTCAGCTCCCAGTCTTGATTTGCTGACTGTATAGAGCTGCTCCATTTTTGGCTGCAAAGAATATAATCAATCTGATTTTAGTGTTGGCCATCTGGTGATATCCATGTGTAGAGTCTTCTCCTGGTGTGTTGGAAGAGGGTGTTTGTTATGACCAGTGCATTATCTTGGCAAAACACTTATTAGCCTTTGCCCTGCTTCATTCTGTACTCCAAGGCCAAATTTGTCTGTTACTACAGATGTTTGTTGACCTTCTACTTTCTTTAAATCCTATAGAAACGGTATGGACCTAAGAGAAGCAGAAGATATTAAGAAGAGGTAGCAAGAATACACAGAAGAACAGTACAAAAAAGATCTTCATGACCCAGATAATCACACTGGTGTGATCACTCACCCAGACCAGACACCCTGGAATGTGAAGTTAAGTGGGCCATAGGAAGCATCACTTTGAGCACAGCTAGTGGAGGTGATGGAATTCCAGTGGAGCTATTTCAAATCCTGAAAGATGATGCTGTCAAAATGCTGCACTCAATATGCCAGCAAATTTGGAGAACTCAGCAGTGGCCACAGGACTGGAAAAGGTCAATTTTCATCCCAATCCCAAAGAAAGGCAATGTGAAAGAATGCTCAAACTACCGAACAATTGCACTCATCTCACACACTAATAAAATAATGCTCAAAATTCTCCAAGCCAGGCTTCAGCAATACATGAACCATGAACTTATGGATATTCAAGTTGGATTTAGAAAAGACAGAGGAACCAGAGATCAAATTGCCAACATCCACTGGATCATGGAAAAAGTAAGAGAGTTCCAGAAAAACATCTATTTCTGCTTTGTTGACTATGCCAAAGCCTTTGACTGGGTGGACCACAATAAACTGTATGACACTTTGTAACCCAATGGACCACAGCATGCCAGGATTCCCTGTCATGCTAAAAGACATGGATTCTGAAAGAGATGGAAATACCAGACCACCTGGACTGCCTCTTGAGAAATCTGTATGCAGGTCAGGAAGCAACAGTTAGAACTGGACATGGAACAACAGACTGGTTCCAAATAGGAAAAGGAATATGTCAAGGTTGTATATTGTCAACTTGCTTATTTAACTTATATGCAAAGTACATCATGAGAAACGCTGTTCTGGAAGATGCACAAGCTGTAATCAAGATTGCTGAGAGAAATATCAATAACCTCAGATATGCAGATGACAATTCCCTTAATGGCAAAATGTGAGGAAGAACTAAAGAGCCTCTTGATGTAAGTGAGAGAGGAGACTAAATAATTTGGCTTAAAGCTCAACATTCAGAAAACAAAGATCATGGCATCCAGTCCCATCACTTCATGGCAAATAGATGGTAAATCAGTGGAAACAGCAGCTGACTTTATTTTTGGAGACTCTAAAATCACTGCAGATGGTGATTGCAGAAATGAAATTAAAAGATGCTTACTGTTTGGCAGGAAAGTTGTGACCAACCTAGACAGCATATTAAAAAGTAGAGACATTACTTTGCAAAGAAAGGTCTGTGTAGTCAATATTATGGTTTTTCCAGTAGTCATGTATGGATGTGAAAGTTGGACCATAAGGAAAGCTGAGTGTCAAAGAATTGATGCTTTTAAACTGTGGTGTTGGAGAAGACGCTTGAGAGTCCCTTGGACTTCAAGGAGATCCAACCAGTCCATCCTAAAGAGATCAGTCCTGGGTGTTCATTGGAAGGACTGATGTTCAAACTGAAACTTCAATACTTTCGCCAGGTGATGTGAAGAACTGACTCATCTGAAAAGACCCTGATTCTGGGGAAGATTGAAGGGAGCAATAGAAGTGGAGGCCAGAGGATGAGATGGTTAGATGTCATCACAAACTCAAGGGACATAAGTTTGGGTAAACTCCAGCAGTTGGTGATGGACAGGGAATCCTGGCATGCTGTGGTCCATTGGGTCACAAAGTGTCATACAGGACTGAGTGACTGAACTGAACTGAACTGAATTGAAATGGACACCTTAAATATATACTTTTCCTATGTACCAATAATACCTCAACAAGCTAGAAAAAAAATACAATAGTAAAAAATAATAAACTATGTAGCATGTGAACATAAATGATCTTATGACTCTTAATTTTGAAGGAAAAAAGCAAAATACATATCAAGGTGAAAGAGCATGGGCTACATTCTACTTTTAAAAATTTGTCCTGAGTAACATCAAGATGGCAGCATAGGTAGTTCCGGACATCAGTTCCTCTCACAAGCTGCTGCTGCTGCTGCTGCTAAGTCGCTGCAGTCGTGTCCGACTCTGTGCGACCCCATGGACTGCAGCCCACCAGGCTCCTCCATCCATGGGATTTTCCAGGCAAGAGTACTGGAGTGGGGTGCCATTGCCTTCTCCGTCCTCTCACAAGACCAAATACTAACCATCCAAAGGAAAGATACCATAGTGAAAATCCTGCAACACTAGCGTGAAACTGAAGCAGCCGGCAGACAACAGTGATGAAGAAGGACCACAACAGAAGAGGAAATTTAAAAAGAGAAACACACACAGGAGACACTGTGAAGAGACGCGTGGAGAGGGTGGCTGTCTACAGGCTAAGGACAGAAGTCTGGAACTGACTCTTCCCTCACACCCCTCAGGAAAACACCCCACCAGTGCCTTGATCTAGTCCTTTTAGCCTCCAGAAATGTGAAACAATAATATCTATTATGTAAGCTAAAAAAAAAAAAAAAAAAAAAAGCAGAAAGACCCCCATGTGTTGTATATCTGAGTATGTATATTTTTGTTAATCTTTCTAGAATCTCTATGTTAGATATATTTTTAAATATTTAATATTTTTCTGAGTATTTTACACCAACTGAATAAAAGAGAAGAAACAAAAATTAAGATAAAATATTCTTCTAGCATGGGTTCAACTTCTTTACCTATCATTTAAGCTTTCCAAAACAAGAAATAACTTGAACATTTTTACTACAGGATGGTCTCCGGAGAACAAAGATCATATCATGTTATTTCTAGTGCTCACATTAAACCACATAATTGTGGCTTGTAAAGTAAAACCAAATTTGTGCAAATAATTGGAGTTAATATATTGATTCTTTACTATTTTTCAAATTAGGTATAACCACCTACTGTAAGTGTCTGTAAATACTTTGTAGATTCTAAGCACAAATCTGCTTCATTTTCCAAAGAAAGAAAGTGAAGTCACTAAATCGTGTCCTACTCTTTTCAACCCCGTGGGCTGTAGCCTGCCAGGCTCCTCCATCCATGGGATTTTCCAGGAAAGTATAATGCAGTGGGTTGCCATTTCCTGGAGAATATATGATATTCTTGGGTATCTACTTGGAAAAGCACAAATTTAGATTGAAGGCAGGAGGAGAAGGGGACAACAGAGGATGAGATGGTTGGATGGCATCACCAACTCAATGGACATGTGTTCGAGTAAACACTGGGAGTTGGTGATGGATAGGGAGGCCTGGCGTGCTGCAGTCCATGGGGTCGCAAAGAGTCAGACACGACTGAGCAACTGAAATGAACTGAACTGAATCTCTATATTGAACAAACAACAATGGTTTCCTATAAAATCCATAAGAAATCTTTAATGGCAATATGTACTAGTTATGTATAGGTAAACCTTCCAGGTGGCTCAGTGGTAAAGAATTTGCCTGCCAATGCAGGAGACACAAGTCAATCCCTGGGTCAGGAAGATCCCCTGGAGAAGGAGATGACAGCCCCATCCAATATTCTTGCCTGAGAAATGGACAGAGGAGCCTGGTGTGCTATAGTCCATGGGGTTGCAAAAGAGTCAGACATGACTTAGCCACTGAACAGCAACATGTATGAACTCCATAGGGTTTTTTGTGGATGTTATGTAAAAGGTAGCTGTGATGCCCATTCTTCAGTTTTTGAAAAGCTCCTTAGAAGTTTACTTCAAATACCTGTAATCCTTTCTAACTGCCTGAGCATTGGTTCAGAGATAGTTCTCTTCTCTTCAAACAACTCTAACATTGATTTTGAAATAAATGTTCCCAATGGAATTCAGAAGGTTTTACAGTGACTCAGTGTGAAGCCATAAACCTGGACTTTTAGGAATTTGTTTTATAACCTTGAGGTGTCTCAGACGTACATGCTTGTAACCATGGTTGATAGACCCTGTTGACACTGAAGCACTGAGTTTGTTTTGTCTTTTTCTTTAGGGAACCCAGCTAACTTGCCCTGAGAAACAAGTTTATTTGATTTAGTTGGGTCCTATTTTGGCTTATGTTTACAGGTCAACACACACAAACAAATGCCTTTTCAATGATTGTGTGCTGACTTTCAGACAATTTCTCATGGCCTCAAATGTCTTAACAATTTAAACACAATACAAATAAATATCCAAACAAGTGTCAAGAATACTACTAGCATTAAATTCATTCGAGCAGTGTACAGCTATAAAATTGTCTTTAAACATTTGCTTAAATTGATACATTTTATATTTAAATCATCTGTATACTANTATATAGACAATAAATTTAAGAAAAAATACTCTTAGAGACCTAACTTATTCAGGTTAAAGAAAATTGACAAATTATGATGAAAGATCTCATTTACAAGGACCATATAATTATTTGAAACACAAACTTTTTAAATAGTTTCATAATATATATAAAAGAAAATGAATACAAATAGGTTAAGAAATTGTCAAATTCATCATTATACAGAGATTTCAATGCCAATCCCCTCAATTATAATTATATGCTAAATATACAAAAAGATATCTAAGATTTATAAGATATGAACAACACAATTATAAAGCTTTATCTAGTGGCCATATGCATTGCTAAATTCAGCTGCCATTTCTAGATAAACTGTATGTGCCGCTAGCTGTTCTGAGTGACTGAACATACATTCCAATTGGTTTGACCAACACAAGCATTTGTTTCCAAACATTTTGCATATTTCTTCTGAGAAATACATAAAACCCATACCTATTACATGAAGATTAAATATCAATTTAATGAATATAGGGAAAATATATAAATTACCATATGCCCACCAAGCAAATCTCAACACATTTCACATTAATCCATCAGTATTTGTCAGATCATGTCTTAATAAAATGCAATCAAATTAGAAATATATTTGAAAATAAAAAGTATTGAGTGAAAACTAAAATAAGCTTTTAAATACCTCAAGTATAAAATTAAATCAATTTTTAAATTTTATTTATTATCAAATTTTTAGCTAATGAGAATTTCAAAATGCATGATAATTACTAACAATGAGGCAAACACCTGCAAAGGGAAAACATAGGAGCAGTAATCATATTTTGGAGATCAGAATCTTCTAGCAAACATGACTTGGAGAAACTTCCAAAAGATGAGTAGAAATTATTCAGGAAAGAAGTGGAGTGTATATAAGACAAATAGTGCAGGATATATAGGAAGATAACTGTTTGAAAGTGAAAATGAGAGTGTTAGTTGTTCAGTTGTGTTAGATTCTGTGTGACTCCCATGGACTGTAGTATGCCAGGCACCTCTGTCCATGGAATTCTCTAGGCAAGTATATTGATGTGTTGCCATTGCCTTCCCCAGGGGATTTTCCCAACCCAGAGATCAAACTTGGGTCTCCTGCATTGCAAGCAGATTCTTTACTGTCTGAGCCAATAATTGCTTATTTTTTTCTTATTTCTTTGTGTTTCCTACTTGTTGTTTATCCAGAGGCAACAATTTTATTGAGGAAGATTAATTTTTTTTCTTATGGTTTAAATGAAATTAATTTTTATTTCAAGTTTGAAATTCCAAAACAGGTTTGAAAATGAAGCCCAACTCAAAGTAAAACCCAGGTACTTAAAAGTTACAATGGGTTATTTACTTTAAAATGTAAATGATAAAATTCAATGCTCAGAATTGAATTTGTTATTTTCTAAGAGTGTGACTAAGTAGAAGATAAATATTTCATCCAAATCCAGAAGATGCCTATAGCCTAGACAAGGAGGACACAAGTTTCGGGACCTTATAATTGGGTGTCATTGCAAGTGCCATAGACAGGACAGCAGTAACAGATGCCCATAGCAGCAGCACGTGCTGGGTCAGAAGATGAATCAGACACTGGACAGATCAAGAAACATTAGAGAGGCCAAAGCTGACCTTGGTGACAATTCAGGACTCCGTATCCACTTCTAATGGCAGATGGTTATAAGAGTTTCTGTGCAACTCACAAAGAAAGATAAGAGGAAAGATTGTTAAGGAGGACAAGATGCCTGATAGTAAGTGTGAATTTTAAATTGACTAAGGTTATATACTACATAACCTATATAGGTTATATACCTATATAACTAAGGTTACATACAACATTGATGGAAAAATTAACCTCAGGAGACTTTTTCAACTTGAGCAACCCAGAGTCCCCTTAAAGAGACCAGATTATATATTTTCCTCTATTGAAGGGAAATGAGTTCAGGAGCAAGCTGATTGCAATTATAGAAGGAAAAAAAAAAAAAGAAAATTGCAGGGCTACATATCAGAATAGTAGCATACAAATTTGAAACACACAGCTCATGTAAAAAGTAAAAAGAGAATGCTTGCTGTGGAAACTGGCCATTTTAGTTTAACTGAATATGGGATTTAGTTAATAAATGGGGAATGAGGTATTTAGGCCAACCAGAGAAAATTATGAAATAAAAGACGTATCTTTTTACATGGTAGAGTGTAGATTTCATTCTACATGTTCACTGAAAGTTTTATATAACTGAAAATTTTATGTACTGGAACAAGCACAATATTTAAGTCAGGATTACTAAGATGTAATTTACATACAGCAATTCACCCTTTTTAGTGTATATTTTTATTACTTTTGACAAAGGGATAAAGTCTAAAACATCCTCACAATCAAACTGTAGAGAGTTCCATCACCCAAGATATTCTGCTCTCTCCACTACCCACAAGTCTTAGTAATGACTCATTTTCTATCCCTGTAATTCTCTCTTTCCCAAAATATCACATCAATGGACCAATATGCTGGTCAAGAAGCAATAGTTAGAACCATATATAGAACAATGGACTGGTTCAAAATTGGGAAAGGAGTACAACAAAGCTGAACATTGTCTGCTTGTTTAACTTATATGCAGAGTACATCATACAAGAATACACAGAGGAACTGTACAAAAAAGATCTTCATGACCTAGATAATCATGATGGTGTGATCACTCATCTAGAGCCAGACATCCTGGAATGTGAAGTCAAGTGAGCCTTAGGAAGTATCACTACAAACAAAGCTAGTGGAGGTGATGGAATTCCAGTGGAGCTATTTCAAATCCTGAAAGATGATCCTAAAGAAGTGCTTCACTCAATATGCCAGCAAATTTGGAAAACTCACCAGTGGCCACAGGACTGGAAAAAGTCAGTTTTCATTCCAAACCCAAAGAAAGGCAATGCCAAAGAATGCTCAAACTACTGAACAATTGCACTCATCTCAAATGCTAGTAAAGTAATGCTTAAAATTCTCCAAGCCAGGCTTTAGCAATACATGAATTGTGAACTTCCAGATGTTCAAGCTGGTTTTAGAAAAGTCAGAGGAACCAGAGGTCAAATTGCCAACATCCGCTGGATCATTGAAAAGCAAGAGAGTTCCAGAAAAACATTTATTTCTTCTTTATTGACTATGCCAAAGCCTTTGACTGTGTGGATCACAATAAACTATGGAAAATTCTGAAAGAGATGGGCATACCAGACCACCTGACCTGCCTGTTCAGAAACCTGTATGCAGGTCAAGAAGCAACAGTTAGAACTGGACATGGAACAACAGACTGGTTCCAAATAGGAAAAGGAGTGTGTCAAGGCTGTATATTGTCACCCTGCTTATTTAACTTCTATGCAGAGTACCTCATGAAAAATGCTGGGCTGGAAGAAGCACAAGCTGGAATCAAGATTGCTGGGAGAAATATCAATGGCCTCAGATATGCAGATGACACCATTATGGTAGAAAGTGAAGAAGAACTAAAGACCTTCTTGATGAAAATGAAACAGGAGAGTGACGAATTTGGCTTAAAGCTCAACATTCAGAAAATGAAGATCATGGCATCCAGCCCCATCACTTCATGGCTTATAGATGGGGAAACAGTGGGGAAAGTGGCTGACTTTATTTTGGGGGGCTCCAAGATCACTGCAGATGGTGACTGCATCCATGAAATTAAAAGAAGCTTACTCTTTGGAAGGAAAGTTATGACCAATATAGACAGCATATTAAAAAGCAGAGACATTTCTTTACCAACAAAAGTCCGTCTGGTCAAGGCTATGGTTTTTCCAGTAATCATGTGTGGATGTGAGAGTTGAACTATAAAGAAAGCCGAGAACCAAAGAATTGATGCTTTTTAACTGTGGTGTTGGAGAAGACTCTTGCGAGTCCCTTGGACTGCAAGGAGAATCAACCCGTCCATCCTAAAAGAGATCAGTCCTGGGTGTTCATTGGAAGGACTGATGTTGAAGCTGAAACTCCAATACTTCAGCCACCTGATGTGAAGAACTGACTCATTGGAAAAGGCCCTGATGCTGGAAAAGATTGAGGGCAGGAGGAGAAGGGGATGACAGAGAATGAGATGGTTGAATGGCATCATCGAGTCGATGAACATGGGTTTGGGTGCCCTCCGAGAGTTGGTGATGAACAGGGTGGCCTGGTGTGCTGCGTTTCATGAGTTCGCAAGGAGCCAGACATGACTGAGCAACTGAACTAATACTGACATCTTGCAAAATGCCAGGCTGGATGAATCACAAGATGGAATGAAGATTTCCAAGAGAAATACCAACAACCTCAGATATGAAGATGATACTATTCTAATGGCAGAAAGTGATAAAGAACTAAACAGCCTCTTGATGAAGGTGAAAAAGGAAAAGCAAGAAGGCTGGCTTAAAACTCTACATTCAAAAAACCTAAAGGTTGCAGCATCTAGTCTCATCACTTAAAGTAAATAGTAGGAGGAAAAGTGGAAGCAGTGATAGAGTTTATATTCTTGGGCTCTGAAAACACTGCAGATGGTGACTTCAGCCATGAATTTAAAAGATGCTTGCTTCGTGGAAGAAAAGCTATGAAAAACTTAGACAGTATATTAAATGCAGGGATATCACTTTTTTGACAAAGCTCCATATAGTCAGTTCAGTTCAGTCGCTCAGTCGTGTCCGACTCTTTGCGACCCCATGAATCGCAGCATGCCAGGCCTCCCTGTTCATCACCAACTCCCAGAGTTCACTCAAACTCTCGTCGAGTCCGTGATGCCATCCAGCCATCTCATCCTCTGTCGTCCCCTTCGCCTCCTGCCTCCAATCCCTCCCAGCATCAGAGTCTTTTCCAATGAGTCAACTCTTCGCATCAGGTGGCCAAAGTACTGGAGTTTCAGCTTCAGCATCATTCCTTCCAAAGAAATCCCAGGGCTGATCTCCTTCAGAATGGACTGGTTGGATCTCCTTGCAGTCCAAGGGACACTCAAGAGTCTTCTCCAACACCACAGTTCAAAAGCATCAATTCTTTGGCGCTCAGCCCTCTTCACAGTCCAACTCTCACATCCATACATGACCACAGGAAAAGCCATAGCCTTGACTAGACGGACCTTAGTCGGCAAAGTAATGTCTCTGCTTTTGAATATACTATCTAGGTTGGTCATAACTTTTCTTCCAAGGAGTAAGCATCTTTTAATTTCATGGCTGCCATCACCATCTGCAGTGATTTTGGAGCCCCCCAAAAAGTAAAGTCTGACACTGTTTCCCCATCTATTTCCCATGAAGTGATGGAACTGGATGCCATGATCTTCGTTTTCTGAATGTTGAGTTTTAAGCCAACTTTTTCACTCTCCTCTTTCACTTTCATCAAGAGGTTTTTTAGCTCTTCTTCACTTTCTGCCATAAGGGTGGTGTCATCTGCATATCTGAGGTTATTGATATTAAGAAGAGAGGTGAAAAGCAAAGGAGAAAAGGAAAGACATAAGCATCTGAATGCAGAGTTCCAAAGAATAGCAAGGAGAGATAAGAAAACCTTCCTCAGTAATCAATGCAAAGAAATAGAAGAAAACAACAGAATGGGAAAGACTAGAGATCTCTTCAAGAAAATTAGAGATACCAAGGGAACATTTCATGCAAAGATGGGCTCAATAAAGAACAGAAATGGTATGGACCTAACAGAAGCAGAAGATATTAAGAAGAGGTGGCCATATAGTCAAAGCTATGGATTTTCCAGTAGTCACCTATAGATGTGAGAATTGGACCATAAAGAAGGCTGAGTGCTAAAGAATTGATTCTTTTTTATTTGTGGTGCTGGAGAAGACTCAAGAATCTCTTGGACAGAAAGGAGATCAAACCAGTCAATCCTAAAGGAAATCAATCCTGAATATTCACTGGAAGGGCTGATGGTGAAGCTGAAGCTCCAATACGTTGGTCACCTGATGCAAAGAACTTACTCATTGGAAAAGGTTCTGATTTTGTAGAAGACTGAAGTCAGGAAGAGAAGAGAGAAATACAGTATGACATGGTTGGATGGTATCATTGACTTAATGGCCATGAATCTGAGAAAACTTTGGGAGATACTGGAGAACAAAGGAACCTCACATGCTACAGTCCATGGGGTCACAAAGAGTTGGACATGACTTAAGGACTGAACAACAACGGATACTGAAGTGAAGTGAAGTCGCTCAGTCGTGTCCAACTCTTTGTGACCCCATGGACTGTAGCCTACCAGGCTCCTCTCTCCATGGGATTCTCCAGGCAAGAGTACTGGAGTGGGTTGCCATTTTCCTTCTCCAGAGGAGCTTCCCAACCCAGGGATCGAACCCCGGTCTCCTGCATTCCAGGCGGATGCTTTAACCTCTAAGCCACCAGGGAAGCCCCACAACAGATACTATGTAGCCTTTAAAATCAGTTACTTTACCCCCTTGACACACAGTGTTCACCCTGCTGTTGTGTCTATCACCAGTCTGTCCCTTTTCTTGCTGAGTAATATCAATATATAATTGTATCAATATACCACAGATTGTTGGTCCATTCACCAGTTTAAAAGCACTAGTTTGTTTCGTTTCTGAGACACAATGGATATTAACTATAAACTCGTGCACAAATCTATATTTTCATATCTTTTGATGAATTTAAGATTAGGATTGCTGGGTCATATGTTAATTATAGGCTTATTTTTACTAGCAATTGCCCAAATGTTTTCCAAAGTGGTTTTGCAATTTTATATTCACACTAGAAATATATAGGAGAGTTTTAGGTGCCCTGCACCCATGCTGTCTGATGTGTTTTTGATTTTAGATGTTCTAATAGTTATGTCAGGCTTTCCTGATGGCTCAGACAGTAAAGAATCCACCTGCAGTACAGGAGACTTGGGTTCAGTCCCTGAGTCCAGAAGATCCCCTGGAGGAGGACATGGCAATTCACTCCAGTATTCTTGCCTGGAGAATCCCATGGACAGAGGAGCTTGGGGTCACACAGAGTTGGACACGACTGAAGCAACTGAGCACAAGAGGTATACAGTGGTATTTTACTGTGGTTTTCATTTGCAGGGCTTCCCTGGTGGCTCAGAGGTTAAAGCGTCTGCCTGCAATGCGGGAGACCTGGCTTCGATCCCTGGGTCGAGGAGATCCCCTGGAGAAGAAAATAGCAACCCACTCCAGTATTCTTGCCTGGAGAATCCCATGGACTGAGGAGCCTGTTGGGCTACAGTCCACAGGGTCACAAAAGTCGGACACGACTGAGTGACTTCACTTTCACTTTCACAATGACTAATTATGTGTTTAACATCCATATTTTTATTATTTTCTTCCCATATATTACTTCTAATAATATCTATATAATAATGCTATTATATGCTATCCATACAATTTTATCCATATCTTTTACATCTTTATTGGACTGTTTGCTTTTCTTATCGGGTGTTTAGAGAACCTTCTATATTCTAGGTGCAAATCCTTTCTCATATGTGTCTTTGGCCAAAATTTTCTTTCAGTCTTTTCAAATCAAATATGGCATTTGAAAAATAAGCCTGGCTTCAATTTTTAGAATCAACGAAAATGGACAGGATTAGAGGCAGTAAGAGTACCTTGTTGTTGCTGTGTAGTCACTCAGTCGTGTCCGACTCTTTGCGGCCCCGCGGACCCACCAGGCTCCTCTGTCCATGGGATTCTCCAGGCAAGAATACTGGAGTGGGTTGCCATTTCCTTCTCCAGGAAGAATATCTGCTGCTGCTGCTGCTAAGTTGCATTTAATTAAAGAAATTGAACAGAATATTATGATATTAATGTTTTTCTTCAACTTAGCCTAAACATGCATAATCTTGTTTTTGAAAAAAAAAAATACTGTAAAACTTTTCATGTATTACTATAGGCTTCTCTTGTTGAAGAGTTGGTTGAAACATCTTTGTAATCTATTTATATTATGCTACCAATGAGGCATCCTTTCTTTTGAGTGGTACAAGTTCCGAGAGCTGTAAATTATGAAGTTTAAAACAGTTTTGATGTCACAAAAACATTCTCTGAAAATACACTGAAATTTTACTTTAAGTCAAGAACCACCAAGTGCTTATACATTTTTCCCCCCTAAATTCTAATCTCTCAAGTTACTTCTTTAACCTATTTGGTCAAAATACAGACTACTATACTCAAGAAGACATGCCAAAATCAAATTAGCCAGATAGTTTGAATGGAGGTTAGAAACATAAACATCTGTATAAATAGCACAGATTAAAACAAATGTGAACATTTTAGGATTGATGGATAATCACATTTTGTTCTGTGCAGTCTAGTGTCTGTAGCCTAATCTATACTCTGAAATGTTATTGACACATTTAATATTAAAAGGAAGAAGAAAACACATAAATATTCTGCTGAATTATGCCACTATTTTAACTCAATGAATTTGATAAATGTTTCCCATTAAAACTGTAAAAATGCGTTTATTCAGCTTTCCAGTCGAAATAAATGTTCTTCTCAAACCTACAGTTTCAGTGAAGCTTGGGGAAATCAAACAAAATCCTGTCTTCTTCATAAATTATAAGCAAAACCTGTGAAGTAATGGAAATTGTATCTGATTATGGAATGATTCGTGGTGGTAATGTGAAATGTCCATGCAAACAGATGTGAAAAAAGTACAGCTGTATTTTCATAAGCTAAGCATTTCACAAATGCCTCTTGGGGTGAAGATAACAGAAAATAAATGAAAAATTACTCTCTATTTCTTATAGCCAAACTAAGCATGGCAAAGAAATTGTAAGGATAAATATAAGAATATAAAGGTACATCTATCTTTATGCCCAATTACATGCATCATTTTATAGGAAGAAAACTAAAACCAACTTGTATTGACAGAGTATCAAAGTCATAGGTGGAACTTTACTCATTTGTACAAACCCCTTCACATAATCTGCTCTGATACATTTGAAGTGCCTTGTATTGCACCAGTAAATTATTTAGTTCATAAAGATATAATGACTTTTATCCTCTCTATTTTAGAAGACACTGTAAGTAACATGAATGCCAGCCTTACTTGTTTTATTTTCTAATGTATTACCAGACTCTGGAACTGCATATAGGGCTAAATAATCATGTGGTAACTGAATGAATACATTTTATATTTGATTGAGGAAACTTAAGATGAACTTCCTGATTTTGATTATACATCATAGGAATATCATTTTTAATGTAATATTTTAGGATACATTTTCTAGCATTTTAAAATTTTATCAAAAAGACAAAGTTTGGTTATCAGGCAATGAAAATATCCAAAACTATTTGGCAGAGCAAGAATAAAAAACCCCAATACACTCACTTATAGGGCTTTTCGTGCCTATCTCTGGATCCATGTCCGTATAACACTGTTATGAACTCTGTGGTATTATACTGAATTTGGAGGTATTAGTGTGAAACTGCAATTTTCAACATAATACTGGAGTGGGTAGCCATTTGCTTCTCCAGGGAATCTTCCTGACCCAGGGATCAAACCAGGGTCTCCTGCATTGCAGGCAGATTCTTAATCTGAGCCACCAGGGAAGCCCTTTCAGCATATAGCTATGGCTGTATAGAAGTTAAGGGGCATAAAAAGTTATATATATAGGATCTTTGCTACCCCCATGGACTGTATAGTCCATGGAATTCTCCAGGCCAGAATACTGAAGTGGGTAGCCATTTGTTTCTCCAGTGGATCTTCCTGACCCAGGAATCGAACTGGGGTCTCCTGCATTGCAAGCAGATTCTGTACCACCTGAACTATCAGGGAAGTCCTGGATAAAGATAAATAGATAGATAAAAACATTTCTTCAGCTCTGTCTGCTGAGAGGGTGTGGCAGTGACACCCCTGTAGCACTGGACATACCTAGCACCTGGATATTGGTTTCTAGCTGTTTTCCACTAAAAGGAAAATAAGACTCCTTGAAGAAATGGCTGATTCCAAGTTTGGGACAGGTGAAAAACACGATGAGCCTGGAATAGGCCTGGAATATCTTGTGCTAGAGTAGAAATACTCAAAGAAGGGTCACAGAAGCCAACTTTGGTTAAACATGGACAATTTGACACAAAAAATAGTGATGGTAACAAATTATAATCTTTTTTTTTTTTTAAATAGGAAACTGTTGGTCAATCTGAATACTGAATTGAGTATACTGAACTTTATAAGTTACAGATATTTACAGTTTCAATGTAGCTCTTTGCAAAATATTTATAGATTGACGTCAGTAAGAAGTTTGACAGTGAAAAGTCTAACATGTGATTAGTTAACATAACCAGTAGAGGTTATGTTAGTAACCACCAATCAAAATCCTGTGTCACCTGATAAGCTGCAATGATAAAAGCAACAGGATTATTTTCATAACCAGAGGACAATTTGAAACTAATAACGAGAGACATCAGATAAGCAGAAGGTGTGCGTGCTCAGTTGTGTCCAGTCCTTGGAGACCCTGTGGACTCACGGGTGGTCTCGCCAGGATCCACTGTCCATCGTGTATCTCAGGCAAGAATATTGCAGTGGACTGACATTTCTCTCTCCCAGGGGATCGAACCTGCATTTCCTGCATTGGCAGGTGGATTTTTTATTACTGAACCACCTGGGAAGTCCAAGCACAAATTGACAAACATTCTATAAAATAATTGGTCTATAGATTCACAAGTATCCAGATGATCAAAGACTTAAAAAGTGATCTGGATTAAAGATAACCAGAGATGTGAACACTTCAGCAGAACTTAGAATTCTGAAGTAGATACTTTTTCTCTGAAGGCTATAGTGGGACTACTGGTAGAACCTGAATGGGATCTGAGGATTAGAAGTTAACAGGGTACCACAGCAATTTCTTGATTTTCATGTGTGTACTATGGTTACACATGAAAATGTCCTGGTTTTTAGGAAATACTCATTGAAGTATTTGAAGGGTATAGTGCATTGTATCAGCAATTTATTAGTGCTATCAAATGGTTCTGGAAACAGTTCTTGGTGTTACCCTTGCAACTTTGTAGTAAGTTTAAGATACTCTAAGTTCAGTTCAGTTCAGTCGCTCAGTCATGTCCAACTCTTTGCAACCCCATGAATCGCAGCACACCAGGCCTCCCTGTCCATCACCAACTCCATGAATTTACCCAGACTTATGTGCATCAAGTCGGTGATGCCATCCAGCTGTCTCATCCTCCATCATCCCCTTCTCCTCCTGCCCCCAATCCCTCCCAGCATCAGGGTCTTTTCCAGTGAGCCAACTCTTCGCATGAGGTGGCTAAAGTATTAGAGTTTCAGCCTCAGCATCAGTCCTTCCAATGAACACCCAGGACTGATCTCCAATAATTGTGATGCTGTTAAAGTGCTGCACTCAGTATGTCAGCAACTTTGGAAAACTCAGCAGTGGCCACAGAACTAGAAAGGGTCAGTTTTCATTCCAAACCCAAAGCATGGCACTGCCAAAGAATGTACAAACTACTGTACAGTTGTGCTCATTTCACATGCTAGTAAGGTTATGCTCAAAATCTTTCAAGCTGGGCTTCACCAGTACATGAACTGAGAATTCCACGTGTTCAAGGTAGATTTAGAAAAGGTAGAGGAACCAGAGATCAAATTGCTATCATTCATTGGATCATAGAGAAAGCAAGGGAATTGCAGAAAAACACATAATTCTGCTTCATTGACTACACTTAAGCTTTTGACTGAGTGGATCACAACAAACTGGAAAATTCTTAAAGAGATGTGGAGACAGACCACCTTACCTGTCACCTGACAAACCTGTATCTGCTCAAGAAGCAACAGCTAGAACTGGACATGGAACAATGGACTGGTTCAAAATTGGGAAAGGAGTATGACAAGGCTGTTTATTGACACCCTGTTTATTTTACTTATATGCAGAGTACATTATGCAAAATGGTGGGCTACATGAATCACAAACTAGATCAAGATTGCTGAGAAAGCTGTCAACAACCTGATACACAGATGATACCACTTTGAAGAAAGTGAAGAGGAACTAGAGAGCCTTTTGATGATGATGAAAGTGGAGAGTGAAAAAGCTGGCTTAAAACTCAACATTCAGAAAATAAAGATCATGGCATCTGGACACATTACTTTATGGCTAATAGAAAGGGAAAAGGTGGAAAGAGTGACATATTTTATTTTCTTGGCTCCAAAATCACTGCAGACAGTGACATGAATATAAAAGATGTTTGCTCATTGGAAGCAAAGCTATGATAAACCTAGTAAAAAGCAGAGACATCACTTTGCTGACAAAGTCAATATACTCAAAGCTATGGTTTTTCCAGTAATCATGTATGGATGTGAGAGTTGGACTATAAAGAAGGCTGAGCGCTGAAGAATTGATGCTTTTGAACTGCAGTGTTGGAGAAGACTCTTGAGAGTCCCTTGGACTGCAAGGAGATCAAAGCAGTCAATCCTAGAGGAAATAAGCCCTGAATATTCACCGTAAGGACTGATGGTGAAGCTGATGCTCCAATACTTTGACCACCTGAAATGAAGAGCTGACTCACTGGAAAAGACCCTGATGCTGGGAGAGATTGAAGATGGAAGGAAAAGAGGGGCAGCAGAGGATGAGATGGTTAGAGAGCATCACCAACTCAATGAACATGCATCTCAGCAAACTCTGGGAAATAGTGAAGGGCAGGGAATCCTGGAGTGCTACATTTCATAGGGTCGCAGAGTTGGACATGACTTAGCGCCTGAACCACAACAATAAAAACCTCATTTGTGATGATGTTTGAAGTATCTTAAGAGAGAGTTCTAGACTGAAAGATATAAGTTTTGAGGTTATAAAAATTTAGTAATTAGCAGTATAGAGTGGATGAGAATAATTAATTTTGTTGGCAACTGTGACTTATTAAAAACACATTAACATTGATTTTTCCAAGGTTCAGTTCAGTTGAGTCACTCAGTCATGTCCAACTCTTGGCAACCCCATGGGCTTCAGCACACCAGGCCTCCCTGTCCATCACCAACTCTTGGAGTTTACTCAAACTTATGTTCATTGAGTCAGTGATACTATCCAAGCATCTCATCCTCTGTTGTCCCCTTCTCCTCCCACCTTCAAACTTTCCCAGCATTGAGGTCTTTTCAAATGAGTCAGCTTTTCGCATCAGGTGGCCAAAGTATTGGAGTTTCAGCTTCAACATCAGTCCTTCCAATGAACACCCAGGACTGATTTCTTTTAGGATGGACTGGTTGTGTCTCCTTGCAGTCCAAGGGACTCTCAAGAGTCTTCTCCAACACCAAAATTTAAAATCATCAGTTCTTCAGTGCTCAGCTTTCTTTATAGTCCAACTCTCACATCCATACACAACTGCTGGAAAAACCATAGCCTTGACTGGATGGACCTTTGTTAGCCAGATAATGTCTCTGCTTTTTAATATGCTGTCTAGGTTGGGCATAACTTTCCTTCCAAGGAGTAAGTGTCTTTTAATTTCATGGCTGCAGTCACCATCCGCAGTGAGTTTGGAGCCCAAAAACATAAAGTCTGTCACTGTTTCCCCATCTCTTTGCCATGAAATGAAGGGACTGGATGCCAGGATCTTAGTTTTCTGAATGTTGAGCTTTTTTTGTTTTAAGGTTTTTAAAATAACATTTATTTCTTAAAAGTTAACATGTGCATAATAGGAAACAAAAAGCACAAGAAGCAAAAAATGAAGCCATTCATAATCATAAGCAGTTTACTGTTTGACATATCCTTTGAGGTCTCATTTGTGTATTTTCACAACTAAGCATCCATTTTTATGTAATTAAGACCATACAGTTATGTACCATGCTGTTTCACACATCATGGATATTTACCATTTCAAAGTCCCAAAGCTATGAGTGTTGAGCTTTAAGCCAACTTTTTCACTTTCCACTTTCACTTTCATCAAGAGGCTCTTTGGTTCTTCTTCACTTTCTGCCCTAAGGGTGGTGTCATCTGCATATCTGAGGTTATCGATATTTCTTCTGGAAATCTTGATTCTAGCTTGTGCTTCCTCCAGCCCAGCATTTCTCATGATGTACTCTGCATATAAGTTAAATAAGCAGGGTGACAATATACAGCCTTGACATACTCCTTTTCCTATTTGGAACCAGTCTGTTCCATGTCCTGTTCTAACTATTGTTTCCTGACCTATATACAGATTTCTCAGGAGGCAGGTCAGGTCATCTAGTATTCCTGTCTCTTTAAAATTTTCTACAGTATTGTGATCCACACAATCAAAGGCTTTGGCATAGTCAATAAAGCAGAAATAGATGTATTTCTGGAACTCTCTAGCTTTTTCAATGGACTGGTTGGATCTATCTAAAAAGTAAGAGAGAAGTAGTTAAAGAGTTCAAGATCTGAGTCATGTTTCTGGCTTTGAATCCTGAATTTTGAATTGTGATTATGAATTACAAATCACTATTTATTAAATGTGTAATCTTTGACTGTGTTTGTGCTATGCTTGGTCATTTCAAACTCTTTGCCCCTCCATGGACCATAGCCCACCAAGTCTCTCTGTCCATGGAATTAACCAGGCAAGAATATTAGAGTGGGTTGCCATTTCCTACATCAGGGAATCTTTCCAAAGTTACATTAACTTGTCTGTGCTTCAGTTTTTGCAGTAATGAAATGGGGATAACAAAAATAGTTTGGATTTTTATGAACAGAAAATTAGTTGGTTCATGCAACACCTCTAGGTTCCATAACTGGCTCAGTATAAGCCCTCAGTGTTATCTTAATTTAGATGTTCTTATAATTATCTTAACAAAAATCATTTTCCTGCAATTAGTGAATCAGTTTTAAAATACATTTTGTGGTAAAATAATAGCAGAAAAATTTAAAACATGAAATGAGTCATAGTCTTATATTGACTTATTTGCAACTATTTACAGAAATCAAGTGTTATTTCTTTTTACAGAAATATATCTGGAGCTTTTGGTTGCTTAAATTGAAAATGAATAAACACATGGTAATATCAATTTTTTTTTCAGCTATCCTCAGTAGATTTCTGCTAAAAGCATGGATGAAAAACAAAAAGTTTATTTTGGAATCTAAGCATTCATAATGACATTCATATCTTCACTTGAGCACAGGCGTGTAATAGTCTTCAGATGTATTTTACCAGCACATCAGGAATAGTTCTTATTGGAAAAATTGAAGGTTCTACAAAATTAATCTGATGAGAAGAGCTGAGAACTATAATAATATATGTGACACAGATACGGAGATTTATTTTATGTTCCTTTTGTTCTGGCTAAAGTTTTGAAATACATAGGCATTTTGCTGGTAAAATATCCACTTCTGAGTGTCACTGGAATTTCTGAAATTTGACAACAATATTTGAAATTGTAACAGCATTCATTNATAAATTTGTTTGAAAATTTATTTTAACCTAACTAGGAATATAACCTGATTGCCATTAATGACAGTTTATGCAGTTCCAATTTCAAAAGAGAAATGGGAAAACATGCATATTAATTTTCTACATAGATCATATGTAAAATAAGCAAACTGCATTTCAAAAAATGCTTTGATACCTATGTCTATGTGTGTGCTCAGTCGTGTCTGACTGTTTATGAATCCATGGACTGTAACCCACCAGGTTCTCCATGGAATTCTCCAGGTAAGAGTCCTAGAAAGGGTTGCCATGTCCTACTCCAGGGGATTATCCTAACCCAGGGATCGAAACTGAGCCTCTAAATTTTTTCTCAAGGGTGTCTTAGAATTGTGATTTTGCCTCCAGCAAAGATGTAATAACAGAAAGCAGATTTACCTCACTGCATAAAACAACAAAACTAGATAAAAAATATGTAAAATAGTGGACTTCAGGCCCTGAATAACACTCCTGCTGCTGCTGCTGCTAAGTCGCTTCAGTCGTGTCCAACTCTGTGCCACCCCACAGACAACAGCCCACCGGGGTCCCCTGTCCCTGGGATTCTCCAGGCAAGAACAATGGAGTGGGTTGCCATTTCCTTCTCCACTGCATGAAAGTGAAAAGTGAAAGTGAAGTCGCTCAGTCGTGTCCGACTCTTAGCGACCCCGTGGACTGCAGCCTTCCAGGCTCCTCTGCCCATAGGATTTTCCAGGCAAGGGTACTGGAGTGGGGTGCCATTGCCTGAGAGATAGGAAGCCAATGAGATGAACTCTATCGTCGCCCAAGGTCACTGTTTTAAGAAAATTTCCTGGACTCATGCAGGATAGAAAAGAAAGGCAAAAATTCTTCTTACAGAATTCAAAACATTTTCAAAATGATGCAAACTGCAACCTCACAGATCCAAAAATCTTAACAAAATCTGAACAAAGTATGAAGAAAACTACGCCAAGACACACTGTAACTGGATTTCTCAAAACACCTGAAAAAGGAAGTTCCTGAAAGCAGGTAGAGGGAAAAAGAAATGTTACTTCTCTAGAACAAACATAAAAATAGCATCATATTTCTCATTGGAAACAATGCAAGTGAGAAAACAGAGTATTAAAAATTTTTTAAGTACTGAAAGAAAAAAAAAATCTGAAACATTCAATTCTACATCCAGAAAAAACACATCTCAAAAATGAAAGCAGAAAGTTTTCAGACATATAAAAGCTGAAAGAATCCATCACTAGCAGATCTACACTACAAAGAAGTTTAAAAGAAGTTCTTCAGTCAGAAGAAAAAAGAAACGATATGGAAATATGAGTCTTCACAGAAGAATGGAAATCACTAGAAACAGTACTTGTATGGTATTAAACATTTCCGTATTTCTTTTAACATGAGTATAAGCAAATGTTATAATAATGTAGTGTTCTACAACATATATAAAAATAAAATGTATGAAAACAATCACATAATAATTGGGAAGATAAAAATGGAATTGTGTGTTTGGTGTGAAGTGAAAGTGAAAGTCGCTCAGTCGTGTCTGACTCTTTGTGACCCCATGGACTATTTAGTCCATGGAATTCTCCAGGCCAGACTACTGCAGTGGGTAGCTGTTTTTTCTTCAGGAGATCTTCCCAACCCAGGGATCAAACCCAGGTCTCTAACATTGCAGGTGGATTCTTTACCAGCTGAACCACAAAGGAAGCCCTGTTTGATGTAAGGAAGTGTCCAAAGCTTTCCTTTTTTCTTTATACTCTAAGTCCTACAATTTTCCCTTTATTTATCATTTGGATGAACAGATTTACTTTCAAATATGAATCTACTCTAGTCTTTCAGGCATCATAATCCCAATTGGTCATGATATATCATCCTTTTAATATACTGCTGAATTTGTTTGCTAGTATTTTGTGAGGAATTATACATCCATTGCCTACAATTTTCTCGAAATATTTGTCAGCATTTGGTATTAGGGTTATTCTGACTCCTGAAAATGGCTTGGCAGCTTTTCACTCCTCTTTTATAATGCTGTTTTTGGATAGTTGTGATAGGAACGGTATTGATTTTTTTTTTTTCTTGTATTTTGACACAGTTCACTGGTGAAAATTTATGGGTGTAAAGCTGCAAGTGTTTACTTTTAATATAAACTTTCCCACAAGTAAATGGAGCTATATGGGATTGGGGAGGTAATATTTAAGCCTGAAACAGAAGTGTTGTGCTCCAACTCAGCCTCTCCCTGGAGAGTAAGTAAATCCCTAAGGGAATTTGTGTAAGTATTGGCAAAATGCTACTTTGTTTTCCAATCTGCTTTTCTTCTTTTTGTGTTTCTTTGGGAATTGGGTATATTTTTCTACTTTACAGAAACAAGCACATCTTACCAGCATACAGACTTCTTCAAATACCTGGTGATATATTGAAGCCCAATGCAGGACAAAAGGGCAGATGCAAAGGACCTCATCTTTATCGACAACCACGTGGGAATTCTGATTCTCTCACTGCAGCTGCCTCCGCAAGGACTTCCCAGTCCAGAACATACAGTAAAGAGTTTCTTTGGGTTTGAACAAGCTTATTCAGGATCGCCATTTACATACACAGGGGTCTTTCCTTGGCCCTAGCCTGAGAAGGCTTTCCTAGAACAAGGGTAATCTCCAGTTGGCAATCTGAGACCAAAAGACCATTTATTTATTAGAAGCACTAGCCTGAATGAAGAAGGTGATATCTTGCGGACAAAAAAAAAAAAAAA
>SJYQ01002373.1:176571-208578 GCA_006410935.1 Redunca redunca | reverse complement strand
GCAAGGTAATGTCTCTGCTTTTGAATATACTATCTAGGTTGGTCATAACTTTTACACTGTAAAATCAGAAATGGATTCTAATAAGCCCCAAAAGCATATTAGGATCCATTTTTGTTTCTACAATATATAAAATAAAACAGTTGAAAATTTTAAACATGTCATGTAAATTTCTAAGTTAAATCACAGTGAACTGATATCTTAATGATGTTAAGTATTCTTATATATGGGGCTCCCAGGTATGATGTTCAGTATCCTCCATGGTATTGAGTATTCTTATACAGGCAGCTTTGCTAGTGGTATGTGGGAGACATAAGAGACCCAGCTTCAATATCTGAGTTGGAAAGATACCCTGGAGAAGGAAATGGCAACCCAACTCCAGTATTCTTGCCTGGAAAATTCTGAGCACTCAGCTGAGCACACCCTCTTATCTTGATATGTCTCTCTTATTTTAGTTTCAGTTTTATGCTTACCTAACATTTGTTGTTCAGTTGCTCAGTCGTGTCCAACTCTGCGACCCCACCGAGTGCAGCATGCCAGGCTTCCCTGTCCTTCACAGTCTCCCAGAGTTTGCTCAAACTCATGTCCATTGACTTGGTGATATCATCCAACTATTTCATTTTTTGTTTCTCCATAGCTAACTTTATCTGTTAGTTTATCCTCATATAACATGACTTTGCTTTGCTATTGTAATTTTTTTTTTTTTTTTTTTAGCATCCATGATGTTTTCTATCAGGTTACTGTTGGACATGTAGTCAATTGCTCTCTGTACATACATTCTTCTGCCACTATTTTATGCCACTAAGTTACTCTTTGGGCTTCCCTGGTGGCTCAGATGGTAAAGAATTGGCCTACAGTGTGGGAGACCTAGGTTCAATTCCTGGGATGGGAAGATCTCCTGGAGGAGGGCATGGCAACCCACTCCAGTATTCTTGCCTAGAGAATCCCCATGGACAGAGATGCCTGGTGGGCTGTGGTTCATGGGGTCACAAAGAGTCAGACTTAACTGAGTGACTGAGAACAGAGCAAATTAATCTTTGTAGTAGTTTTAAGATAAATCTTTCATTCTAGGGTTTTCTATATAAATAACCATATCATTGGCAGATTTTACATTATGTCTTTTTGCTTCACATTTTAAATTCCATTTCACTTATTTTTCACTAAACGACTCATATTTCTAGTTCAAAACTTAGTAGTTTTGGCTCTAGAGAGACTGAGGGTATTTTTCTTACCTCTTAACTTTAAAGTGAATTTTTCCCATTGAGAATAACGTCGGAGATAGGTGTCAAGTAAATATCTATGTCTATTTGATTTTGTTTAAATTAAAAACTTATACTCAACTTTTTTCAAATCTTCTTAAGCATCTATGGATGTAATTATGTGATTTTTTTTTTCTTCCTTAGAAATCCTTATTGCATTTTATGGGAGAGACTATGGACAAAATCCATTGTAACCTATATATCCATCATAAAATATTCATTTATTAGAATGTGATCATTTATTTTGTTTTGCAAATATTTTTGAAAGTCTGTTCTATTATACTTAAATTGCTGATATATATTCTATACACTTGGAGAAGGAAATGGCAACCCACTCCAGTATTCTTGTCTGGGAAATCCCATAGACAGAGGAGCCTTGTGGGCTTCAGTCTGTGGGGTCACAAAGAGTCAGACACGACTCAGCAACTAAACTACCACCACCACATTCTGTACACTAAGATACATTTATGATTGTTCACAGTCACAGATTTCTTTCCCCAGATACCTGTTTCCTGGACGGCCACAATTTTCCAGATACTTCACAATCTTGAAAAACTGCCACCGTGCTCTAGCATTAACAAAGAGCATTAACAAAGAGTATTTTGTGAATGAAAGGACATAAGATTGATGCTATTGATGGAATCACATATTGGTTCTGCTTTTTTTTATGAATGTATACACAAGGGCAGTTAGCGGTTCTAAGTTGTAGTTACCTCAGGTATCAACTGGACAAGCCAGCCCATTGCATTCTTACTGCTGCTACTGCTGCTAAGTCACTTCAGTCGTGTCCGACTCTGTGAGACCCCATAGACGGCAGCCCACCAGGCTCCCCCGTCCCTGGGATTCTCCAGGCCAGAACGTTGGAGACTGGAGCTGTTCAATTAGTATTGTCATTTCATTTCATCTCTTTGATTCTGGCTTCAATTATTCAAGAGTGTGTTCTGCATTTTTAAATACTTTGTTTTCCTCTGTTTTTCCTTACAAAATCAGAGGACAGACTTTTGACAGAAAGCGCTTTCACAGAAACTGACAAACTGTGCCAGAATGGAAAGTTCACAGTAACAACATCTGGCTTTGTTTGTATTTCTTTGAGCTAAGCAGGAGGATTCCTCCACTCAAAGAGCTGTTTGCCTAGTCAGGAGGACAGCAGGGGCCAGGGACAGGGAGAGGAACACAAGGCGGGATGGAAGAGAGGAGCCACTCCGCAAAGACTGTCAATCACCTGGAAAGCAAAGCCGCAGAAAAAGAGCCCAGGGAGAAAAGACGGCGGTAGGAAGGTGCTGACATGAAGAAAAGCCACTCTGGTATGATTCTACAGTGCTTTGACTACGTATTCTAAGAGACTTTAGGTCCACTGAGAAATAAGGGCATTAGACTGTTTTAGTTTTCCTTAAAGTCATCCCCAGTCCCCCTTCCCCCACACATAACCCATACACACACTATACACACCCACACACACAGAGGCTGTTCTGCCCTTGTTTCATTTTTTTAAATCCATCTATTTAATTGCCTTTTATGTATCATTGTAAACTGCTGTCTTTTCAGTAGCAAAATAGCAATAATCTAACTTTAAAAAAATCTTGGAGTATATTACTTATGAGTAAACTAGCCATCATAGCTATAGGAATTCTGCTAAAAACACGGAAGAACATAAAGCATAATCTAATTTGGATTGCTTATGGAGGAAGAGAAAGTTTTGTTTTTGTATTTGAACTTGATAAGTAGGTAAATATGGGTTTTGGAACTCATTTTTTCTCCTGTTTGTCCCCTGAATTGACTAGATTTATTTAAGATAGGGTAATGGACCCTATTCCAATGTTCTTTAAACTTTTTATATGGAAAATGATAACACCAGTCTCTCAAAAGGAAAAAACAAAATGCTTATTTTTAGATGAATTAGTAGAACAATTAATAGTGACTCCAACTCTCCGTCCCTGCTAGTCTCCCATACTTAAAACCAGGCAAGCATTAATTTTCTAATGATGTGGTTGGCAGTGGATATCAGAACCTTTTGGATCTTGGTTTAATCACTATTGAGTTCCCATCTTTGATTGTGTAGGCAGAAGCAGAAGGTGTTTAGTTGTAGCTCAATAAATACACTCAGGTAGGCTAGGATAGGAGAGCAGTCTCCCAAGACCAGAAATCAATTCTTGTTTGACATTTCTCCTGCCCTTCACTGCTTTCTTTGCTCCAAGGTTTTTAACAGAGGGATGTGCTTTTATGCTTATATGGACTTACTTATACCATGATCGGGCCATTAAAAGTAGCTTCCTAATTCTCACTAAGTCAACTATTTTAATTTTCTGAGACAACGTTTTGTAATCTTTGGCTTGGTAATGTACAACATGACATGCTTGTTTGTTAAACAGAATTTTTGTGACACAGCAGAAAACTGACATTTATTCTTCTGCCTTTATCCATGCATGTACCAGATCATTTGTTGGCACCTCAGTGAAATATCCTTCTAAACTGAAGTGGGGCTAAAAACTCAGACAGATGAAATCAGAGGAAATTAATTGTCAGCAGATTTGCAATGAAGCAAGTGTCAAGGAAGTTATTCATGCAGATGTATTATAATAGACAGAAACAAAACTGAACTGAACTGAAAGTCACTCAGTTGTATCTGACTCTCTGAGATGCCACGGACTATACAGTCCACAAAATTCTCCAAGCCAGAGTACTGGAGTGGGTGGCCATTCCCTTCTCTAAGGGATCGTCCCAACCCAGGGATTGAACCTAGGTCTCCTGCATCGTTGGCAGATTCTTTACTGTCTGAGCCACCAGGAAGCCCAGACAGAAACAAGAATCTACACAAAAACATAGAAATGGAATAAATGAAAATAAAACACATTCCATTAGTATTAATTGTTCTAAGAGGAAGCTAAAGAAAAAGAGTTGCAATGTACTGTGTGTAAAAAAGAAGATACACAACAAAAACAGTATAAGGAATGGGAAGAGGTATTGGCAATACACTATGGTAAGGGCCTTAGCTCTACTTTGCCTTCCCTGGTGGCTCAGTGGTAAAGAATCTGCCTGCCCACGTAGGAGAGTTGGGTTCGCTCCCTGGGTTGGAAAATCCCTAGAGGAGGAAAGGGCAACCCACTCCAACTTCATTTTCGCCTGGGAAATTCCATGGACAGAAGGGCCTGACAGGCTACGTATAGTCCATAGCATCCCAAAGAGTCAGATTCAACTTAGCAACTAAACAACAAAGCTTTACATAAGAAGTGGCACAATATGATTATTCTTAGAAGAATAAGATAGATTCTTATTATTTCAAGATGTACATTATAAGCCCTAGAACTTGAGAGTCCCTTGGACTGCAAGGAGATCCAACCAGTCCATTCTGAAGGAGATTAGCCCTGGGATTTCTTTGGAAGGAATGATGCTAAAGCTGAAACTCCAGTACTTTGGCCACCTCATGAGAAGAGCTGACTCATTGGAAAAGACTCTGATGCTGGGAGGGATTGGGGGCAGGAGGAGAAGGGGATGACAGAGGATGAGATGGCTGGATGGCATCACGGACTCGGTGGACGTGAGTCTGAGTGAACTCCGGGAGTTGGTGATGGACAGGGAGGCCTGGCGTGCTGCGATTCATGGGGTCGCAAAAAGTTGGACACGACTGAATGACTGAACTGAACTGAACGAAAAAATAGCAGCAGCAGAAGAAAAAGAAACAAAGAGCAAATAAATAAATTAGGAAACATCTATCAAGATGGTATTTTAATCTTATCAATAATAGCATTAAATATAATAAGTCTATACATGCCAATTAAAATATAGACGTCAAATGGAATGAAAAGGCAAGATTTAACTTTAGAACATCTACAAAAAACTCACTTTAAAAATAAAGGCATAACATGAGTAACTAATAAGGAACGGATGAATGTAAACTTTTTTTGATCACTAACCACCCATGCAACACTTGGTAACCAGGACCATTGCAATTGCCCATCCAACATTTCCTTGTGAATTTGAGAACTGGGAAATGTATAGAGGAATAGAAAGAAAATGGATAAAGCTAGAAAAAGAATGAATTTGTAACATAGTTCTGAGGATTGTGAAGGCCCAGGGATTCTCTCAAATGCCTTTAACCTTGCAATTATACAAGGTCCTTGACTTTGCCTCTAACTCAGTGTAGGACTTGAGTGTAGCACACCTCATCCCTCTGGGTGTTATTTCCTCTGTGGGTACATTAAGGAATTTGGACTGGAAGACCACTGAGATGACATTTTACTTTCAGAATCTAAAATTGGCAATTTCCCCTTAGCCAAATTTGCCCCATGTTGTAGAAATAAAATGCCATAAGATATCTTTTTAAACAAATAAAAGCAAAATTGGTCAAAGAACACTGATATAAAAGATATAAAATGAAAACACTAGTTAAANAAAAAAAAAAAAAACTAAAACTGGTCTATTAATTTCATATAAAGTAGACTTCAGAACAAGGAATTTACCTGGACTAAAAAGGAGTATTGTACAACAATAAACAAGTCAACTCTACAAGAAACTTAAATGCTCTAAATGTCTATGGACTAGTCACAAATCTTCAAAATATATGTAGTAAAATCTAATCGAAGGGAAAGGAGAAATAGAACTGTCCATAGTTATAGTAGGAGACATCAATACCTTTCTCTCAGTAATTGATAAAATGTGTGTGTAGAAAATCTCTCTGACAGTGAAGATTTTTCTATTCTCATTTACTCAGACATAAAATCCCACTTTATCCTTAATTTCTACCTTTCCAATATATCATCTCTGTACAACATTTATATATTACATGAGACTGTTCTCACTTATTGGAGGAAAAGATATAAGTTCTAAGAATCATATGAAGTTGGAAAGCCCCACCTGTGTATCCGGGGGTGACAAGACTACTCATATCTGTTACGGGGAAACTACGGACAGATGCATTAATGAGCAATTATTAGTAAACACTGCTTTAATTTGAAAAGGAAAAGCACAGCTTTTTCAATCTATGTTATCAATCATCATAGAGAGATTAATGCCTGTGAAAATATTACCAAGACTTTCTCATGGATCAATTGTTGGAATCCGAAGAAAACTTCACAGAAACTGTAAATGTGTTAGTCACTCAGTTGTGTCCAGCTCTTTGTGAGTCCATGGACTGTAGCCTGCCAGGCTCTCCCATCCATAGAATTCTCCAGGCAAGAACCTGGGTCTCCTGCACTGAAGGCAGATTGCTTACTGTCTGAGTAGCCAGGGAAGCCCTACAGAAACTATACTAACACTAAAATTGAAAGAATTGCCTATATTCCAAATCATTTTAATCTGTTCAATGTATTTACAGAAATTTACAGAAATACATGTATTTACATGTATTAGTATATCCTGACAGCAAAGAACAGTTACTTGATTATCCTTAAATGTATCCAGCATAGTAAACAGAAGGAAACTTGGTTAAGCTATATTTATAATATTTAAATACTTCCCTGATGGCTTGTTATTTTAAGAATTTTGTTTGGTTTTGGTTTTTGCCTTTTGGGAAAGAAAAAGAAAACTAAAAACATAGTACTTTGACAAGAAGATTTTCTTCTTTGAAACAAAGTGATTAAAAAAAAGGTAACAGGTGTCTCTGGACTTATTCGTAACCAAAAAATTTTAGAGAAATTCTTGTCAAATCAAATTTAAAGAAAGACCTAAGGATGTTTGAGATTTCTTTCACATTTTAATAGAATAATTTACTTCTGAAAGCAGAAGTAGACTGGTTAAAGAAGAGGAGGGTTCATAAAACCCAAATTTTTTGTTAACCTGGATAGTAGGCTGATAATAGGATTGATTTGATCATGGTCTGATGCAGACTAGAGGCCTGCAAATTTCATCTGTCAAGAAAGAATAGAGGGAAGTCAATTAAGGCAATGCAAGTTAGGCAGATGACTAAGAAGTGTGATTGTCCACAATATATTATAAAAATTTATAATAATTTAAATGAGAGATAAGCATGTCTGCATTGGCATGGCTTTATTGAGAAGGAAATTACTGCATAAAGATTGAGCTTTTCAGGAGAATAATACGGAATGATCTGTCTTATCACATATCCTCTGACTTGGCTGCAACTGGAAGTGGGGAAATAGTGTTATAATTTTGTAAGATAAGAAACCAAATAAAATCAATATTTAATCATCATTGCTTAAAAAAATCCACCTGTAATTTCACCTCTGCCTCTCTCTTCATACACCTTATTTCATTTTCCAATTGATGCGTGGTCTACTCAAATCCTGTGCTTCAACCATTCTGATTTTTACAATATCTTTATACATTGCTGAGCAAATACCTATTCACTTTCCAATGGTCGGCTTAAGTTTCACACTCCCTACCTGCCCCTCACCCTCACTCAGATAATTAAAAACTCCATACTAATGGTTATACATTTCTACTTAAACACTTAGGTCCATTTTCACACTTGTTAATGAATGTATCAAAATCTGTTCTTTTCAAACTTAAGCCCTTTAGAGGTTAGGATACTTTGACTTGTGTACTTCCTAATTTTGAAACAATATCCAGTACATAGTAAGAACTTAACTAATATATCTTAAGTGCATACAGTCAAATGAATAAGATGGACTATTGCTTGGAAGCCTAGACTTTGTGACACAAAAAATACAGGATCTTGGAGTAGGACTAAAGTACCAAAGGCTTCGATTTCCCAGCAAAATGAAAGAGTTTGCATTTATGGTCTTTAGAGCACTAAAGTTTTGTATGATTTTTCCTCTATACACATAATTAGACATGCACATGGGTAATTTTAACTCACAAATTTAAAAAAATGAAAGATTATAAATTTAAATATAAACATATAAAATCAATATATACCTGTTAAACATACTTGGCATTTTTATATTTATAACAAAACCTGATTTATATTAAAATTAAATTCAATTTTATTCCATTCAATAAACTCTTCTCTTTTACCCAGAAGAGAGTGCTAGCTATAAAATAACTTGTTACTNAAAACTAATGTTTCAAGTTAATGATAGCAGCATTTTATATTATATTAGAAAGGATTACATTTCACATTATGGGAATTACCAAGATATTACTTTCAATCACTATTAAATAACATTTAAAATCTATGAGATTATTTAGAATAATAGGCTACTGTTCCCTTGCCTCAAGGTTTGCATTATAAAGCTTATCTAACATATTATATTTTTGACTACAGTGTCATATACCATATCTGAGCCTCAAATGATATTATGCATGCATTACCACATTCATGTTCATAAAGGAAATAGAAAATGTTCAGAGATAATTTTTTACACTTTTATGAGTGTTTGAGTGAGTGTTAGAGATTAAGACTGATAGAGAAGGAAAAGATAGGTTTTATCATGTTGCAGAATACTAATCTCATAAATAATGTCCATTCAATGACTAAATTCAATAGAAAGTTTTCCTTGGAGAAACAAAAGGTTGTTTGCTTTTTGTCATACCTAAATATTAACACAGTTGTTTAAGGAGCTATTTCAGAGATCTTATGACCCTTTGGAAAATATAAAAATTCCAGCATTTGCCTTGAATTTTCTAGCCCTTCTTCAACTTAAACTGCCCAATGCCAAATTTTTAAGTTTTGAAATTTTTGGCTAAAATCATACTAAATTCACCTATTTTTGTCATGTTTAGTTAAGTGTTTCTCTTTCATTATTTTAAAACTCATTTCTAGTGGTAGTGGTAATTTCAAAAGTACAACAGTGACTTTTCATTTAGAAATGATTTTACATGATTGATATAGAAAGCCTCCCATTTATAAATAAATTTCTTATTAAAATGATTTTCTTTCTAATAACTTTTGAAGCACTCTATATATTTTTAACAACTTGATTTTCATAAAACCCTGTGAATAATATTATTGGCTCTATCTTACTTATGAGGAAACTGAGGCACAGAGAAGTTAGATAACTTGTGTAGATCACCCAGCGGTGGCCCCACAATCTATCCACTCATTGAAATATAAGGTAGGAAAGGTTGACAATCACATAGATTTCTCTTCTAGTTTTTAAAATATTTTTCTCAAGCTGGATTTTAGGTGTCACTTAATTTTACAATTATCTCTTATTTCTCCTCTGGGACTATATTTTTCAATCTATGACAAGTTTTTGTTAGGTTTATGTGATGGTTGATTTTATGTGTCAACTTAACTAGGCTCTGGTGCCCCAGTGTTTAGTCAAACATTAGTCTAGATGTTGCTGTGAAGCTATTTTGTAGATATGGATAATGTTTACAATTCAGTTGACTCTGGCAGAGAGTGAAGAAGAACCAAAGGGCCTCTTGATAAAAGTGAAGGAGGAGAGTGAAAAAGTTGGCTTAAAGCTCAACATTCAGAAAACTAAGATCATGGCATCTGGTCCCATCACTTCATGGCAAATAGATGTGGAAACAGTGGCTGACTTTAATTTGGGGGGCTCCAAAATCACTGCAGATGGTGACTGTAGCCATGAAATTAAAAGATGCTTACTCTTTGGAAGGAAAGTTATGACCAACCTAGACAGCATATTAAAAAGCAGAGACCTTACTTTGCCAACAAAGGTCTGTCTAGTCAAGGCTATGGTTTTTCCAGTGGTCATGTATGGATGAGAGAGTTGGACTATAAAGGTAGCTGAACGTGGAAGAATTGATGCTTTTGAATTGTGGTGTTGGAGAAGACTCTTGAGAGTCCCTTGGACTGCAAGGAGATCCAACCAGTCCATCCTAAAGGAGATCAGTCTTGAATGTTCATTGGAAGGACTGATGTTGAAGCTTAAACACCAATACTTTGGCCACCTGATGTAAAGAACTGACTCAATGGAAAAGACCCTGATGCTGGGAAAGATTGAGGGCAGGAGGAGATAGGGATGAGAGAGGATGAGATGGTTGGATGGCATCACTGACTCAATGGACATGGGTTTGGATATACTCCAGCAGTTGATGAAGAACAGAGAGGTCTGGTGTGCTGTGGTTCATGGGGTCACAAAGAGTTGGACATGACTGAGTGACTGAACTGAACTGAACTGACTTAAGTAACTGTATCACCTTTCATAACCTGAGTGGGCTTCATCCAGTCAGGTGAAAGCCCATTAAAACAAAAACTGATACTCCGGCAGAAAGAGGAATTCTGCCTCGAGTCTCTAACACAGAAATTCTTTCTGAGTTTCCTACCTGCTGGTCTTCCCTACAGATTTTAGGCCTGTGGCTCCCACCATCATGTAAGCTATTTGATGATAATAAGCCCTCTCCCTCTCTCTCTCTCTCTCTCCCTCTCCCTCTCTGAAAAACCCTAAGAAAATAAAACATTGTTTGCACACATGTATGATCAGTCTTAAACTATTGTTCAGTAAACATTACCTTTTCCACCACTTTAACAATTAAAGCAGTACATCATGAAGATGTCCTAATAATATTATTAAATATTTACTTAGAAATTCTATAAATAAAATATCAAAATGAAACATTCCTTATTTTAAAACTTTGAATTGAATTTTCCTATTCTTTTACAAGGCAAGAAAAAGTGTCTCATTAAATATGGGAAATCATGATTACACTAAGTAAATTAATTGTGAAATCTATTTTCTTTGATACAGATCCTTTTGAGTGACTGTATATTTTCCTCATGTTTATTTCTCCTGCATGTGATTCTTTAGAAGAGTGATGAGAACAGAAAGTAATTATCAGCAGCCAGTGTATTTGGATTCAGACTTTTTCTCTGTCTCCTCATCCTTCTTTTGGTCTTATCACTCTCATCTCTATGAGATAAACTTGACTTATCTTTACTTTCTGGATTATCTTTTTCTTCTATATAAAGAGTATTTTTATAAAAATTAAATTACAGGAAAAATTACAGGATGAAAAAGATAAGCTTAAGTGAATGGAATTTCCCTTAACAGGTAGTATTACAAAATTTCATGCCATTATTTTTTCTGTTTAGTCAGAAAAAAATTTAGATTATTTCCTAATAATGTGAGGCTATTCAGTGTGCATTAATTTCAGGGGATATTAGCATAGTGTAGATACAGTAGGAAAACACCACAGCATAGATATGTTGCTACTCTCCTAAGAATAGCCAGTAGCTTTAAAATAATTGTTGGTTCAAGTTTTAGATCAACATTGAATATAATACACAAAAATGCCTTGAGATATAACAATGGTATATACCAGTTGGGATTTTTCAGGAAAATTACTTTATCTATTCATTCTTATTAAAAAGGGTTTAAGAGAAATTTGACTATGCCAAAGCCTTTGACTGTGTGAATCACAATACACTATGGAACATTCTGAAAGAGTTGGGAATACCAGACCACCTGACCTGCCTCTTCAGAAACATGTATGCAGGTCAGGAAGCAACAGTTAGAACTGGACATGGAACAACAGACTGGTTCCAAATAGGAAAAGTAGTATGTCAAGGCTATATATTGTCACTCTGCTTATTTAATTTATATGCAGAGTACATAATGAGAAACCCTGGACTGGAAGAAACACAAGCTGGAATCAAGATTGCTGGGAGAAATATCAATAACCTCAGATATGCAGCCATGAAATTCAGTTCAGTTCAGTCGCTCAGTCATGTCCACCTCTTTGAGACTCCATGAATCGCAGCATGCCAGGCCTCCCTGTCCATCACCATCTCACGGAGTTCACTCAGACTCACGTCCATTGAGTCCGTGATGCCATCCAGCCATATCATCCTTGGTCGTCCCCTTCTCCTCCTGCCCCCAATCCCTCCCAGCATCAGAGTCTTTTCCAATGAGTCAACTCTTCGCATCAGGTGGCCAAAGTACTGGAGTTTCAGCTTTAGCATCATTCCTTCCAAAGAAATCCCAGGGCTGATCTCCTTCAGAATGGACTGGTTGGATCTCCTTGCAGTCCAAGGGACTCTCAAGAGTCTTCTCCAACACCACAGTTCAAAAGCATCAATTCTTTGGCGCTCAGCCCTCTTCACAGTCCAACTCTCACATCCATACATGACCACAGGAAAAACCATAGCCTTGACTAGACGGACCTTAGTTGGCAAAGTAATGTCTCTGCTTTTGAACATGCTCTCTAGGTTGATCATAACTTTTCTTCCAAGGAGTGTCTTTTAATTTCATGGCTGTAGTCACCATCTGCAGTGATTTTGGAGCCCAAAAAAATAAAGTCTGACACTATTTCCACTGTTTCCCCATCTATTTCCCATGAAGTGGGACCGGATGCCATGATCTTCGTTTTCTGAATGTTGAGCTTTAAGCCAACTTTTTCGCTTTCCTCTTTCACTTTCATCAAGAGGCTTTTTAGTTCCTCTTCACTTTCTGCCATAAGGGTGGTGTCATCTGCGTATCTGAGGTGATTGATATGTCTTCCGGCAATCTTGATTCCAGCTTGTGTTTCTTCCAGTCCAGTGTTTCTCATGATGTACTCTGCATATAAATTAAATAAGCAGGGTGACAGTATACAGCCTTGACGTACTCCTTTTCCTATTTGGAACCAGTCTGTTGTTCCATATCCAGTTCTAACTGTTGCTTCTTGAGCTGCATACAGATTTTTCAAGAGGCAGGTCAGGTGGTGTGGTATTTCCATCTCTTTCAGAATTTTTACAGTTTATTGTGATGCACACAGTCAAAGGCTTTGGCATAGTCAATAAAGCAGAAATAGATGTTTTTCTGGAACTCTCTTGCTTTTTCCATGATCCAGCAGATGTTGGCAATTTGATCTCTGATTCCTCTGCCTATTCTAAAACCAGCTTGAAATTAACAGACCCTTACTCCTTGGAAGGAAAGTTATGACCAACCTAGACAGCATATTAAAAAGCAGAGACATTACTTTGTCAACAAAGGTCTGTCTTGTCAAGGTTATGGTTTTTCCATATGGTTTTTCTCACATGTATGGATATGAGAGTTGGACTATAAAGAAAGTAAGCACCAAAGAATTGATGCTTTTGAACTGTGGTATTGGAGAAGACTCTTGAGAGTCCCTTGAACTGCAAGGAAATCCAACCAGTCCATCCTAAAGAAGATCAGTCCTGGGGGCTCATTGGAAGGACTGATGTTGAAGCTGAAACTCCAATACTTTGGCCACCTGATGCGAAGAATTGACTTATTTGAAAAAGACCCTGATGCTGGGAAAGATCGGGGGCAGGAGAAGGGGACGACAGAGGTTGAGATGGTTGGATGGCATCACTGACTCAATGGACGTGGGTTTGGGTGAACTCCAGGTGTTGGTGATGGACAGGGAGGCCTGGCATGCTGCATTTCATGGGGTCACAAAGATTCAGACATGACTGAGTGACTGAACTGAACTGAAGTGAAGAGAAATTATGATGGCATCTCCAACTCAAATGTCATGAGTTTGAGCAAACTCTGGGAGATAGGTAGTGAAGGACAGGGAAGCCTGGCGTGCGCAGTCCATGGCTTTGCAGTGGTGGACACAACTTAGCAACTGAGCAGCAACAACAAATGTTCCTGCATGACTCGTAGAAGGACTCGAGGAAGAAAGCCAAGATGCTGCTGAAGACCTAGGTAGTTGCTGCCCAAGGTCAAATACGCACACAGGTAGACCTTTGTTTGCAGATAGGCGGGCAGTTTGAGAAAGGAGAATTTGTAAGGAAATCTTCAATGCTCTCCATAAATGAGTGTCAGGAGCTAGGGGATGGGTCCCAGAAGCTCCTGGTTTTTTTTTTTGTTTTTTTCTTTATTTTACTTTATAATACTGTATTGGTTTTGCCATACATCAACATGAATCCACCACGGGTGTACATGCGTTCCCAAACATGAACCCCCCTCCCACCTCCCTCCCCATAACATCTCTCTGGGTCATCCCCATGTACCAGCCCCAAGCATCCTGTATCCTGCATCGGACATAGACTGGCGATTCATTTCTTACATGATAGTAGACATGTTTCAATGCCATTCTCCCAAATCATCCCACCCTCTCCCTCTCCCTCAGAGTCCAAAAGTCCGCTCTACACATCTGTGTCTCTTGCTGTCTCGCCTACAGGGTCATCATTACCATATTCCATATATATGTGTTAGTATACTGTATTGGTGTTTTTCTTTCTGGCTTACTTCACTCTGTATAATCAGCTCCAGTTTCATCCATCTCATTAGAACTGATTCAAGTGTATTCTTTTTAATGGCTGAGTAATATTTTTTTTTTCACGTGTAAAGATCAGTCGGCAAACTGATTAAGCCTCTAAGTGAAACACTCATGACCTCCCAGTGACTATGTGATTGCACTTTTGTCTTCTGATTCTTGAACATATCCCCATAGTTGGAAATCCCTAACCAAGAACAACATGAAGAAGCATGTGCAGGCATAGATGGAAGTGGTGGTCACAGTGCCAACCTGGCCACAGCTTGCTACAGAGTCTAGCTCTCTTTTCAGTACATTGCAATAACTCTAGGAGCACCAGAGTTCAGAAATGTCAGACACAGATATGAAATCGGATAATTACACTAAAGAGACAGGTGTAAGACTAATTAGGAAATCACGATCAAAGTCACCATGGAGGATTTTTTTTTTTAACAGAAAGAAGGAAATGAAGCAGAAATGAAGAGACTCAGACATGAAAAACCGGGTTATCCTAGAGAGAAAGGCAAAGTGTGGGAATCAGTATCTCATGGGCTTGACTGGAATTTGTGCCACAGTTCAATTCAGTTCAGTCACTCAGTCGTGTCCTATAGTTTGTGATCCCATGGACTACATAACACCAGGCTTCCCTGTCCATCACCAATGCTCAGAGCTCGCTCAAACTTGTGTCCATCAAGTTGATGTTGCCATCCAACCATCTCATCCTCTGACATCGCCTTTTCCTCCTGCCTTCAGTCTTTCCCAGCATCAAGGTCTTTTCAGTTGAGTCAGTTTTTCATATCAGGTGGCTGAAGTATTAGAGTTTCAGCTTCAGCATCAGTCCTTCCAATGAGTACTCAGGACTGATTTCCTTTAGGATGGACTGGTTGGATCTCCTTGCAGTCCAAGGGACTCTCAAGAGTCTCCTTCAACATCACAGTTCAAAAGCAACAATTTTTCATCGCTCAACCTTCTTTATGGTCCAACTCTCACATTCATACATGACTAGTGGAAAAACCATAGCTTTTGACTAGATGTACCTTTGTTGAAAAATTAAATGTCTCTGCTTTTTAAAATGCTGTATCAGTTGGTCATAGCTTTTCTTCCAAGGAGCAATCGTCTTTTAATTTAATGGCTCCAGCCACCATCTGAAGTGATTTTGGAGCCCAAGAAAATAAACGCTGTCACTGTTTCCACTGTTTCCTCATCTATTTGCCATGAAGTGATGAGACCAGATGCCATAGGACCTGATAGACTTTGTTAGACTCTGTGGCACATTTTTCTCCTTATTTTATGTGTTAAATGTGGATTTCTGCTGCTCACAACAAAATGTGCATTGGCTTAACAAGTGTCCCAACTATAATATGTAACTTTTCTATCATGCAGTCAGTCAACATCACTTGTTACTTTGTAAAATAAACTGATACATCAGCATAGAATACACATGCACAGACCATAGAAATATATGAATTCACATTCTAGCACTTATGAGTGTGGTGACCCAGGGATACCTGAACCTTTGTTTCTCATTTGTCAATTGAGGATACGATCATTGGAAAATATTAAGAATAACAACTTATTTCTCATTTGTAGCATTCCTGGTAAGTTGTAAATATGTGTGAATGTTTTTTAAAAACTAATAACCACAGATTCAGAGATGAGCATAAAATCTCTTTTATAAGTTCTCTCTCTGAAGATATGAGACTAGGATTCCAAAATAGTCAATAAAAAAAATGAATAATGAGATACTTCACAGCTATTATCTTACAAGTTTCCTTTGCCACACTGATGCTTGTTTCAAATCTGATAGATCCATCACTTAGAATTAGGATGCTGAAAGATATCTTGACCAATAGGTTTTCTTCCTTACTTTAATCTACATGGATTACCAGTTATTCATGTTATCAAAACAACAAAATTGATCTCAACATGGGAAATCTGAGTACTCAAGAAAAAAGATGTTAGAGCAAAATAGATTTTGTAGACAGATGAGCCCTATGATAGATATTTTTTTTCTATTGTGATTTCCATGAAGCTCTAGGTTCTAAGTGACTAATAGTGACATCTGTGGACCCTTAAGCACGTGATCAATAATAAAAATAAATAGTGTACAAGGTACGATGAAATTACGAACACTTAATCAATGCATTTACTCCTGTGTACTTTATACAATAGCCATGTGCAGATTCAGTAAATGGTACAATTAAGAATGAGACCTTACACTCTTAGTAGTTATAAAAGTTTTTAAAACATATTTTAATTGTTTTCACTAGGATTTTTCATTGTTTTCAGTGAAGAATACATCCCTCTTCAGTTCAGTTCAGTTCAGTCACTCAGTCATGTCTGACTCTTTGTGACCCCATGGACCACAACACGCCAGGCCTCCCTGTCCATCACCAACTCCCAGGGTTTACCAAAACTCATGTCCATTGAGTCAGTGATGGCATCCAGCCATCTCATCCTCTGCCATCCCCTTCTCGTACTGCGCTCAATCTTTCCCAGCATCAGGGTCTTTTCAGATTATTCAGTTCTTCACATCAGATGGCCAAAGTATCGGAGTTTCAGCTTCAGCATCAGTCCTTCCAATGAGCCCCCAGGACTGATCTTCTTTAGGATGGACTGGTTGGATCTCCTTGCAGTCCAAGGGACTCTCAAGAGTCTTCTCCAGCACCACAATTCAAAAGCATCAATTCTTTGGCACTCAGCTTCCTTTATAGTCCAATTCTCACATCCATACATGACTAGTGGAAAAACCATAGCCTTGACTAGATGGACCATTGTTGGCAAAATAATGTCTCTGTTTTTTAACATACTGTCTAGGTTGGTCAGAACTCTACATCCCTCTGTCTACCTTATATATGAATTGAAGCTGGGATTCTTTTTTTCTCCTTGATCCATAAGATTGTCAGAGAGATCTTTTACAAATTAGCTGTGTTCCTATTTTAATAAAGTTGCTACTTTTTACTTTGTATAGGCTGATTCTATTTTGTTAGTTGAATTGCTTTCAAGTGCATGACTGATTTATCTTTTTTGTAGATTACCTGAACATTTTCTGTTATGATCTTTTTACTTTATTGCAATTCTTCACCTTAGATTTCATATTATGATAGCAGTATTATTATACTGACTTTCAAATTTTATAATTATGAAAATTTTATTATTTTAAAGTATTTTTTAATTTGCCCTTGACAACACCATAAAATTATTTTTTTGAAATCTAATCTGAGAACTTCTCATTTTCACAGAGCTAACTTTCATTTAAAATCCCAGACTTCATGGGGCAGGTGTTCTTACCTCTGCTCAGTCCCCACAGTGTCAGGGATCAAGGAGAGTATCATGGGATTGTAAGCTTAAGCTTTGCTAATTTTACTATCAATTTTGCTAATTTTAACATAATTACCCCATTCATACCCAATATGCCTTAATCCTCTCATCTTCTTTTCAAATCTTTATGTTACTATGGCTTCTGAGGGGTGAGTGGTTCTCTTTCAAATGAAACTGATCTTTTTTGTATTTCTCTTATTGACTGAGAGTGTAAACTTAACACACATTCATTTATTTTTTTAGTCAAACCAACATTTTAACATATTTATTACAGGCCTATATCTATTTAGGTATTCTACATACTGAATTTAAAAAATAAAACAGAAATATCTGCCCTCCTTAGAGTCTCAGAAAATGAAAAATAAATCACAAACATTTGGGATAAACTCTGCAATGAATGAAGCTACAAGGCATTTTTTTGCTATCAGAATAAAAAGTTACGTATGTTCTCTTTGCTATGTGGGAATTTAATGGGGTGGGAGGTAAATTGGACAGGGTAGGCTTAACAAAGGAGCCATTGCCTTTGGTGATTTGTAAATAATTAGTGGAATTCCAATAGACAGACAGAAAGAAGGTAGCTCAGGGAGAAGGGTAGTATATGCAAAGAACATGAAAGAGACCGGGAAAAAATACATGGAGCACAACTACAGACTTAGAGGTTAGATTAAGGATGATCTTAAAAGCTCTGTCACTGGGGTGGGGGTGGGGGTGTTATAGAATTTATCCATCACCATACTTCCCTGGTGGCTTAGACCATAAAGAATCTGCCTGCAATGCAAGAGACCTGAGTTAGATCCTTGGGTCGGGAAGAACCCTTAAAGAAGGGAATGGATACCCACTCCAGTACTTGTATCAGAATTTCATGTACAGAGAATCCTAGTAGGCTATAGTCCATAGGATAGCAAAGAGTCAGACATGACTGACAACTAACATTTTCACTTTCAAGCTTGTACCAGCTTGTAAGACATGATGTTGGGCATGTCCTTTACTTGACCTTCAGTTAGGTCAGGTTGGTAGCTTATAAAAAGCCCTGATTTGTGTAATTATACCACAGAATTTGACAAACACTATAAACTATGGCTTTTATCCCAGAGATCTAATTGTTAAGTATCTACTGACTTTATTGTATGTGTAATAAGGAATCATTAGGTACCTATTACTGCTCTAGTATAAATCACCACAAACTTGGTGGCTTGAAAGGACACATTTGTCATTGCACCATTCTGGAAGTCAAAAGTCCAAGATGGGTTTCAGCTGGCCAATATTAAGGTGTCTGTGGTGCTTTCCTTCTGGAAACTCTAGGAAGAATTGATGTCCTTTCCTTTTTTAGCTGACCACATTTCTTGGCCCATATCCCCTTATTCAAAACCAACAAGGATTAGAAGAGTGTTTCTTATATAACATCATTCTGACAGTTTTTCATGACTTCTTGTGCTTATAAAGACCCTTGTGATTACACTGGGTCTGCCTGGATTATCTGGGTAAATTCCCTACCTTGAGGTCAGCTGAAGAACAACTTTAAATACATCTGCAGCCATAGTTTCCTGTTGCCATATAACATATTTATCAATTCTGGGGATGTAGATGTTGACCTCTTTGGGGAGTCAGTCTGTCTACTGTAGCATTCAATATTTTTTTTTCCTTCTAGAATTGGTATGGAAGATAGACTGAGAGGGTTCGAGACTAGATTAGAAGGATATGACAATTTCTCAGTCAAATAAGATGGGACCTTAAATTAAGATAGTAAAAGTTTGAATAAAAATGATGAGGATAGTGATGATTTCACTGTTGAACATAATAGTATAGGGAAAACAAAAGAGCCCAAAGCCTTACTCTGATGCAAATCTATAACAACTATGAATACTATTTCTGTTTCCACTAAGAGTAAATGCAAAAGATATCAAATGGAGTTTGAATTTCAAAACAATTATCTATTTTGTATTAGTCAGGGAATCAAAACTGCAGAATAAAAGAGAAATGATATACTTTATCAAATTCTAACAAGTAGTTACTTTAGTTCTTCAAATTATTCTATCTTTCCTCTTATTCTATAACATTGTGTCCATGACATTAAAACAACAATTGAATGGAGAAACAAATACTTTTTTCTTCTTAAAACATTTTTTACTCTAAAGCCCGCTTTTGAGAATTCATAACAAAATAAGCTCTGAGAGTTGGCATAATAGCCTATGTTTTGCATCCCCAACACAATACTACAAATGATGTAGTAATATTGTCACAGCCATTTGTCCAAACTATATACTTTGTTTATGATCTGTAATATTTTTTCTTCATGAAGACCTGCTCAATGTTGTGTTTCATGTCAACAGGAACGGATGTTTACAAATACATTATGTTATACAGAGGCACTGTTCATATGTCTTACTTACACAGAAACTAAGACTAAACAACTAGTTTGCATCAACCAATTAATTAAAACTTATGCCACAACTCAGGAGAACACAAAGAGGCAAAAGAAATAAACTCACTTTCAGAAATGTTGCAGATTGAGAGGGATAAGGGTATAAACTCCAGAGACACTTAGATAATTCATTTCCAAAGTTCCCTGGATCGGCATACCCAGTAAACAGTTCTCCATAAGAACTTATTAATTTTCTTATTGATGACTGTTATGATTTCAGGTCAAATTTTATATAAAGAAATACGTTTCTCATGGTTACAAACAGAATAAAGATTCTATATAATTTTAGATTTTAAAAGGATCAACTCACTTTGGTACCCTGAGTTCAGCTCACTTCAGTTCAGTCCCTCAGTCATGTCCAAATCTTTGCGACCCCATGAATCGCAGCACACCAGGCCTCCCTGTCCATCACCAACTCCAGGAGGTTACTCAATCTCATGTCCATAGGGTCAGTGATGCCATCCAACCATCTCATCCTCTGTCGTCCCCTTCTCCTCCTGCCCCCAATCCCTCCCAGCATCAGAGTCTTTTCCAATGAGTCAACTCTTTGCATGAGGTGGCCAAAGTATTGGAGTTTCAGCTTCAGCATCAGTCCTTCCAATAAACACCCAGGACTGACCTCCTTCAGAATGGACTGGTTGGATCTCCTTGCAGTCCAAGGGACCCTCAAGAGTCTTCTCCAACACCTCATTTCAAAAGCATCAATTCTTCAGCGCTCAGCTTTCTTCACAGTCCAACTCTCACATCCATACATGACCACTGGAAAAACCATAGCCTTGACTAGATGGAACTTTGTTGGCAAAGTAATGTCTCTGCTTTTCAACATGCTATCTAGGTTGGTCATAACTTTTCTTCCAAGGAGTAAGCGTCTTTTAATTTCATGGCTGTATTCACCATCTGCCCAGATGGTATTTTTTGGAGCCCAGAAAAATAAAGTCTGACTTTGCTTCCACCGTTTCCCCATCTACTTCCCATGAAGTGGTGGGACCAGATGCCATGATCTTTGTTTTCTGAATGTTGAGCTTTAAGCCAACCTTTTCACTCCCCTCTGTCACTTTTATCAAGAGGCTCTTAGCTCCTCTTCACTTTCTGCCATAAGGGTGGTGTCATCTGCATATTTGAGGTTATTGAAATTTCTCTCAGCAATCTTGATTCGAGCTTGTTTTTCTTCCAGTCCAGCATTTCTCATGATGTACTCTGCATATAAGTTAAATAAGCAGGGTGACAATACACAGCCTTAACATACTCCTTTCCCAATTTGGAGCCAGTCCAGTTCTAATTGTTGCTTCTTGATCTTCATACTGGTTTCTCAGAGGCAGGTAAGATAGTCTGGTATTCCTGTCTGTTGAAGACTTTTCCTGTTTATTGTGATTCACACAGTTCAAGGTTTTAGCATAGTCAATGAAGCAGAAGTATATGTTTTTCTGGAATTCTCTTTCTTTTTATGTGATCTAATGGGATGCTTGCCATTTGATTTCTTGTTCCTCTGCCTTTTCTGTGCTTCCCTGGTGGCTCAGATAGTAAAGTGTCTGACTGCAATGCAGGAGACCCAGGTTCAATCCCTGGATCAGGAAGATCCCCTAGATAAAGAAATGGCAACCCACTCCAGTACTCTTGCCTGGAAAATTCCATGGACTACAAACCATGGGGTCCCAAAAAGTTGGACACGACTGAGTGACTTCACTTTCTTCTTTTCTTTCTGCCCTTTCTAAATCCAGTTTGAACATCTGGAGTTCTTGATTCCTGTACTGTTGAAGCCTCACTTAGAGAATTTTGAGCATTACTTCGCTAGCGTGTGAAATGAGTACAATTTTGTGGTAGTTTAATCTCTCTTTGGCATTGCCTTTCTTTGGGATTGGATTGAAAAATGACCTTTTCCAGTCCTGTGGCCACTGCTGAGCTTTCCAAATTTGTTGACACATTGAGCATAACACTTTAAAAGCATCGTCTTTTAAGATTTGAGATAGCTCAGCTGGAATTCCATTACCTCCACTAGCTTTGTTCATAGTGATGCTTCCTAAATTCCTGCTGTTTTAAGAACATGCATTCTGAAGGAAGCCTGTGTCATATTGCAAGATTCTTTTGTTTTAGCAGCAGAATTTTCTTCATAATGAGGACTCTGTTACTTAGAATAAGTGAGATTGCATTTTGTACTGCAGCAGATTGAAGAAATGACTGTAATGGTTCACCACACCCCAGATTATGCTCTTTTACTTTTTGATTTTTTAGTTCTTTCCATGAAGAAATGGAGTTCATTTCTCCACCCATTGAGTTTGTTTGATCTGTGACTTCTTTGCCAAAATGGTGGCAAGCAGAAAATAAATAAATTCCAATCCTAGACTTTGGAAGGCCTTGTTCCCCTCCTTTCCTTCTCCTGGATCCTTACTCAGTGGTCATTTGAACAGACCTCATCTGGCTTTCTGGGAGAAAAAGACCACATGGAGCAAAAATAAGCCATCTACCATCTGTGACTGTGCAGCCAACATCAGCTGTGTCCACTTAATTTCAGGCCAGCACTTGCCCGGTTGACTTATGAACTCCAAAGCACTAATTGTGGGTTTAAGCCAAAAAGTTTTGCTGTGCTTGTTAACTGATTCGAGTGGAAATCCACGAAAAAGGAGAAACTATTGGAATCTCACTGCAATGCATCATGAAAGGTACAGGATGTCAGTGATGTCAGTCCCTTGGGGATTACAAGAACCAGGAATCAGATGTTGTTAGAATTCTTTTGTTTACAGCTTCACCATTCTCTCTCTCTATCTACATGGTGGAAAGACTGTGCTCAAGAGAAAGCCAACATTAGCATTTGCATATTGGCATGATCTTTAGCTTTGTCCATTCTATTGTTTTCCTCTATTTCTTTGCATTGGTCACTTAAGAAGACTTTCTTAACTCTCCTTGCCATTCTTTGGAACTCTGCATTCAGGCGGGTATATGTTTCCTTTACTCCTTTCCCTTTTACCTCTCTTCTTTTCTCAGCTATTTGTAAAGTCTCCTCAGAAAACCATTTTGCCTTTTTGCATTTATTTTCCTTGGGAATGGTTTTGATCTCTGCCTCCTGTACAATGTTACAAACCTCTGTCCATAGTTCTTCAGGCACTCTGTCTATCTGTCTAAACAATACAATGGGAAAGACTAGAGATCTCTTCAAGAAAATTAGAGATACCAAGGGAACATTTCATGCAAAGATGGGCACAAAATAGACAGAAACAGTATGGACCTAACAGAGGCAGGAGATGTTAAGAGGACATGACAAAAATAATCAGAAGAACTACACAAAAAAGTTCTTAATGACCCAGATAACCATGATGGTGTGATCACTCACCTAGAGCCAGACATCCTAGAATGTGAACTCAAGTGGGACTTAGGAAGCCTTACTACAAACAAAGCTAGTGGAGGTGATCTAATTCCAGCTGAGCTGTTTCAAATCCTCTAAGATGATGCTTAATTTGCAGCACTCAATTCACTAGAAAATTTGGGAAACTCAAAAGTGGCCACAAGACTGGAAAAGGTCAGTTTTCATTCCAATCTCAAAGAAGGGCAATGCCAAAGAATGTTCAGACTACCATAAAATTGCATTCATTTCACATGCTAGCAAACTAATGTTCAAAATCCTTCAAGCTAGGCTTCAATAGTATGTGAACCAAGTACTAGCTGAATCTAGAAAAGCAAAGAAATCAGAAATCAAATTGCCAACATTTGCTGGATCATAGGAAAAACAAGGGAATTCCAGAAAAACATCGACTTCTGCTTCATGGACTATGCTAAAGCATTTGAATGTGTGGATCACAACAAACTGTGGAAAATTCTTTAAAAGATGAGGGTATCAGACCACCTGACCTACCTCCTGAGAAACCTGTATGCAGGTTAAAAAGCAACAGTTAGAATTGGACATGGAACAATGGAGTGGTTCCAAACTGGGAAAGGAGTACATCAAGGCTGTATATTGTCACCCTGCTAATTTAACTTATATGCAGAATGCATCATGTGAAATGCTGGGCTGGATAAATCACAAGCTGGAATCAAGATTGCTGGGAGAAATATCAATAACCTCAGATATACAGATGACAGCACCCTTAAGACAAAAAGCAAAGAGTAACTAAAGTCTCTTGATGAAGGTGAAAGGGGAGAGTGGTAAAAGTTGGCTTAAAACTCTACATTCAAGGAACGAAGATCATGGCATCTGGTTTCATCAGTTTATAGAAAATAAGTGGGGAAACAATAGAAATGGTGAGAGACTTTATTTTCTTGGGCTCCAAAATCACTGCAGACAGTGACTCCAGGTATGAAACTAAAAGACACTTGCTCCTTGAAAGGAAAACTATGACAATTCTTGACACCATATTAAAAAGCAGAGACACATCTTTGCTGCAAACGTCCTTCTATTCAAAATTGTGGTTTTTCCAGTAATCATTTATGGATGTGAAAGTTAGACCATGAAGAAGGCTGAATATTCATTTGAAGGACTGATGATGAAGCTCCAGTACTTTGGCCATGTGATGTGAGGAGCCAACTCATTGGAAAAGATCCTGATGTTGGAAAATTTTGAGGGCAGGAAGAGAAAGGAGTGAGAGAGAAATAGATGGTTGGACAGCATCACTGACTCAATGGACATGAGTCTGACGAAGGACAGGGAAGTCTGGTGTGCTGCCATCCATGGGGTCGGCGCAGTTGTGTTGCAAAGAGTCAGGCACAACTGAGTTATTGAACAACAATCGGCATGATAGTCAACTAAGGCTGCATTTGCACTGAACACAAAAGGATTGCTGTTTGGGAACGCTGATGGGAGACAATTGTCGGAAAACAGGGGTTAGGAAGGATGGCCGTTATCACAACTACGAGTAGTGAAATATTGTTTACGTTGAGAGGACCTGTGGTTTCAGTCATAGTACATTCTCCGTAAGAAGCCACCCTTCCTACTGTGTGGGTCTCCTCTGCAGTTCATGATATATTCTGATACACTTTCCTCTGATGTGAACTCTTCTGTATATGAAATTTCCCCTTTCATCTAGTTTGGTACTTTAAAGTCTTATAATTCCCAGTGACATTTAGAATAATAATTTTGGTACCACATATGGTATTTTTCCATAGTAGCAATATCTAGAAGTAAAAGGATTTTTTTTTTTTTTTTTTACCATTGAAGAGTCAAGAATCCCTAGGACTCAAGTAATAGAATTACCTACTATATACAAGATACCCAGACTAAATGAGTATGAACATGCTTGGAATGTCATATCATATTATGCCCTGGCTCAATCACCATATGACTAATTTTTATCAAGTATATGTTTATAAAATTGATGTAAATCCAGGAGAAAATAAAGACATTTGTTCTAAGTCTAACACCTGGGTCTCTGACAGTATTTTTTTTTTTTTTGGAAATGAGTGAGTGATCTAGCTTGCAGAGACATGACAAAAAAGTATATTAAAATATTTTAAAAACCATTTGCTATGCAAAACCAAGCAGAAATTAGGAACATTATTTTTAATTTTCACTCAGTATCATTCATGAATTTTAGCACTGAAAGAATGTCTTTAAAATATTATAGTTAAATTTATGTCTAAGCTCACATGAAAAAATCAAATTATTGAATCTAATGTTTTTGAAATGAACTGAATAAAGGTGAGCACTTTGGTGACTATACCAATGATAAGGTATGGTAGTTGCTGATGCCAATATAATTTTGTGCAAATGGAGAATGAGGATCAATTGTCAAAAAGTAGGGTTTTATTAGATTTGGGGATTATGAAAAGAGGTATTTTGTGTGTTTTGGATTTTATTATGGAGCAGATTGATTACTGGGTCTAGAAAATAATATGACTAAATATACATAAGTATTTGTACTCTGGAGGATTACTTTATACTATTTTCAAGTGATCAGTTTCATCTAATGCCCCTATTTTTTTTGAGATGAATTATACAATCTATAATTACATATTGTTTGAAGAATATATGCTGAGGTTTGTGAGAATAATTCAATACAGTATATGTACTGTGTGTGTGTGTGCGCATCATTTCAATCATGTTTGACTCTGTGCAACTCCTTGGACTATAGCCCACCAGGTTCCTCTGTCCGTGGGATTGTCTAGGCAAGAATACTGGAGTGGGTTGCCATGCCCTCCTCCAGGATTATGTACTGAAAAATGCTACATCTAACTTGAGCATAATTTTAAAAATAAATAGATAGGCTGTTACTTAATATTTCTTTCTTCTTTGTGAATACTTCCTGTCTATGTCCATCTATTAAAAAAACATTGAATTACACAGCAAAACAAATATCTTTCTAACAACTGTGGACAAAATAAACCAAACTACATTTTTAAACCTAATGGAATTTCTAATGAAAGTTATTTTGCTAAAGAGCCCTGGATAATTTTATCAAAAAATAGTACTTAAAAAACAAATATTTGGGAACTAGATGTGTTTTATCTACACACATACATACACACACTCACAAACACTCATGCACCATGTGTTCATAGAGACAACTGCAATTCCAGTTCAACACTACAAGCTTCATTATCATTTTCCTTCTTTTTTATTTATAACATTCTCTTACAGAGGTTCTCAGCATTTAAAATATAATTTATTTCTTCAGTCCTATACTATCAAAAGATAAATGCATATGTACTTTTGTTAGATACTGCCAAATTTCCTTTCAAAAGAGTTGCCCAGTTTGATACTGTTTAACAGCTTTTGGATGAGTTAGGAGTTTTGTTGTTGCTGTGATTTTTTTCATCGTGTGTTTCAGCTCTAATAATTTTTATTAACCTATATCCTAGTAGACTGATTGTTTCTGGGATTTTTCAAGACTACTCGTGAACCTGTCAAGGCTATCCTCTATGTGTCTTCAAGATGTGGCTATCACTGTTGTATTCACATTTCCATCAACTCTTTCTTATACTTTCCATCTTATTCCTGAAATTTATAGAGGCGACCAGTCCATCTTTTATGCTAGACTTCTTTACAGATTACGTTGTTATTTTAACATCCTTATCTGATAGACTCAACATCTGATTCTTTCTTTGGGTATGTGTTTTTTCTGTCTGACTCTTGCAGACAGTAAACAGTATGCTGTTTATTCTCTTGCTTTTTGTGTTTGCCTCATTATTTTTTATTAAATTCTGGCCATTATGTGAAAAATCATAGAGACTGGATTGTAAATAGCATTGTACTTGAAAATGGATAAACCTGTAAATACCTTTTCTTGCACTAGATTTTTAGTGTGTGTTTTTGAGTCAATCTCTTCCAGATGTGTACTAGTTTGGATGTCTGCTGCTGATGTGCTTAATTTCTATGCATTTACTTCAAATTTTTGCAGCATTCACTGTGGTTAGGCATGGTTGCCTTCATGTACGTACCCGTTCCCCAATGGCACATGGCCACTGCTTATAACCCAGTATCTGTCACCATGCCAGTGGAGTCAGGTGGGCTTTCTGTTGCCCAGTCTAGTCTGGGTCTTTAGCATGTCCTGCCTGCCTTGGTCTCAGGGATATGGCTAAGTGATGAGACATGCTGGGACCTGGGACCATTTGCTGCAATACTTGCACCTGGACAAATGTCTCTACAGCAACGAAATATAAAGAAACTATAAGGGACTAAAAATAACTGCTGGGGAAAATTCTGGACAATAAGATACCAAAAGACCAAAGAGCCCAACAGCTACTTCCGAAGGGCTGGGAGCAAAGGCAGGGGGTTGGAGCAAAAGCAGGGTACTAGGCATGCCCTCAGCACACAAAACCACCAAAGGGGAGGGCAAACCCACCTAAGCCACCCTGCTAGCCTAGTCTCTGAATACACCCCTCTCCTCACTCCACATAAGGAATCAGCCAGCCCCTCTCAGGGAGTGGGCAAAGGGACTTATTACCTGTTCTTGCTCACCACTGCTGCAGCAGGACCCCCAGGAAAGCTTTGCCCAAATTTCTTATCTGGCATCTGATCAATTTCTATTGGTGGAGGAGGCCAAGAAGCCTGGTCAGTAATTGTGACACTATTTTTCCTTTTGTGGCAGTCAGACTCTGCCTTTCATGCAATTCTATTGTGGGAGAGGTTTCTTGTCTTTCCTTCAGAGTAGGGCATTACTAGATTTAGTTGTATATGGTCCTTGTCTCAGCATCATTTCTTGCACCTCAACCTGTAGCCAAGATGTTTTGGTACTTGTCTTCCGTTCACACCCTCTATCCATTCAAGATCCTTACATGCATTCACAGAGATCCCTGCCCTTCTCCAATGACTTCAGGTTTTTGTTACATAGAGAATACTTGTCTTCTTGAGCCATATTGCATTTTCCTTCAGTGGCAGCAACTGTCCAGATCTGTCCCAGTGAGGGGGCCTTTCTACAGTCCCTGCCTTTCTTTTAACCATTCTCCTAAGTACCCAGTAGAGGTGTTCAGAGAAAAGCATGCAAATAAGTCCTGGTTCTCTTCATACGTGAGGCTTACAGGAGTTTTAGACTCTCCTCTAGCACACGATAAATTTATAGCACATTTTTTAATATCACAGCTAAATTACTTTCATCCATGCATGTAATACTTGGTGTCCTTTAGTTCATGTTCTTCCCAGGTNTTAATTCATGTTCTTCCCAGGTGATCCAGCATTTGTGTTCCATTTCTCTTTGGAGGAGCTAATCTTTCTGAAGATTTCAGGGTATTTCCTTGCCCTGCAACCTCAGTTCTATGATAATTTGAAGAAGACAAATGATTTTGTAGTTTATCCAACTCTTTCTTGTTATGAGCATGGCAGATACTGGTCTCACCAACTTTCACAACCTTAGTGAAAGTACTGAGTGGTCAAAATTTTTGCTCAGGGTTTTTCCCCCCATACAAACTTCTTGGCCAACCCAATAGAAACCAGAAAAACAATGTTGAGACTAATTGCACATAGTTCTTGAGGACTTCAGTAGACCTATGTCCTGCTGCCTACAGCTTTATTCCTACTCCTATTGAATCGCTAAAGCCTTTGGCTGTGTAGATCACAACAAACTATGGAAAATTCATAAAGAGATGGAAATACCAAACTACTTTAACTGCCTGTTGAGAAATCTGTATGCAGGTCAAGAAGAAACAGTTAGAAGCAGACATGGGACAACAGACTGGTTCAAAATTTGGAAAATAGTATGTCAAGCCTGTATATTGTCACCCTGGTTATTTAAATTATATGCAGAGTATATCATGTGAAATGGTGGGCTGCATGAATAAGCTGGAATCAAGATTGCCGGGAGAAATATCAATAACCTCAGTTATGCAGAGACACCACCCTAATGGCAGAAAGCAAACAGGAACTAAAGAGCCTCCTGATGGAGGTGAAAGAGGAGAGTGAAAAAGTCGACTTGAAACTTAACATACAAAATACTAAGATTGTGGCATCCAGTCTCATCACTTAGAGGCAAGAAAATGGGGAAACAATGGAAACAGTGAAGACTTTATTTCTTGGGCTCCCAAATCACTGCAGATGGTGACTACAGCCATGAAATTAAAAGATGCTGCTCCTTGAAAGAAAACTATGACAAACCTAGACAGCATATTAGAAAGCAGAGACATTACTTTACCAACAAAGGTCTGTCTAGTCAAAGCCATGGTTTTCCAGTAGTCATGTACGGATGTGAGACTTGGACCACCCAGAAGGCTGAGTGCCAAAGAATTGATATTTTTTAACTGTGGTGCTGGAGAAGACTCTTGAGAGTTCCTTGGACTGTTAGGAGATGAAATGAATCAATCCTACAGGAAGTCAGTCCTGAATATTCATTGGGAGGACTTATGCTGAAGCTCCAAACGTTTGGTCACCTAATGCAAAGAGCCAAGTCATTAGAAAAGACCCTGATGCTGGGAAAAATTGAGGACAGGAGGAGAAGGGGATGACAGAGGATTTGATAGTTGGATAGGATCATCAACTCTATAGATATGAGTTTGAGCAAACTCTGGGAGATAGTTAAGGGTAGGGAAGTCCGGTGTTCTGCAGGCCATGGGGTTGCAAAGAGTCAGAAATGATTAAGCGACTGAACAACAACAAAAAATAGCAACAGCAACAACAACAACAACAGTGGATCCTTTTATTGGCTTCTCTCTATCCCGTTTTATTTTCTCTACACCTCATATCTTTCTGTGATCCCCTCCTAAATAATACTACCATCACTAAAGTCTTCTTGAAAAATACTCGAATCTAGGAGAACTCAAGACATATCTGTTTCACTACTTTTTGAAAAAGGAGTTGTCTCCACATAGTTGCTTTCATTCACAGCCCTGGAAAATAAATGTACTCATTAAAAAATCTAATATTTCTGTTGCATTTAATTTTCTCTCTTCTCCACCCTTTGCAAAGGAAGAGAAAAATAGGGATAAAAGACTTATTTTTATGGGGCATAATCTCTAAGTATATTCTTACTCTTCAAGAACGCTATCCTTTCTTCCCTGTAAAATCTCTAAATACTCTTAATAATACAATACATTTTCTTAAACAAGGGCAACGAAAAGGACTTGGCTTTCTATCAGCAAGAAATCAATATGCTATATTTTTGTGTTTTGCTTGCGTGTTTACCCACTCAGTTGTGTCTGACTCTTTGTGACCTTTTGGATTGTAACTCGCCACGATACTCTGTCCACGGGATTTTTCAGGCAAGAATACTGGAGTGGGTTGCCATTTCCTTCTCCAGGGGATCTTCCAAACACAAGAATTGAACCCATGTCTCCTGGGCCTCCTGCATTTCAGGCAGAATATTTACCTGCTAAGCTATCAGGAAGCCCCTTGCTATCTTTCTTCAGTTCAGTTCAGTTCAGTCGCTCAGTCGTGTCCGACTCTTTGCGACCCTATGAATCGCAGCACACCAGGCCTCCCTGTCCATCACCAACTCCTGGAGTTCACTCAGACTCACATCCATCGAGTCAGTGATGCCATCCAGCCATCTCATCCTCTGTCATCCCCTTCTCCTGCTGCCCCCAATCCCTTCCATCATCAGAGTCTTTTCCAGTGAGTCAGTTCTTCACATGAGGTGGCCAAAGTACTGGAGTTTCAGCTTTAGCATGTCTTTCTTACACTGGTCTAAAATCATTTGTTGTATACATTGCCTTGCCCTGTATATTCCTGAACTGGTATATTTCTTATAAATTATGCCATCAATTATATTTTCCTTTGTTTAAAATCACATATATATAAATACCTTGTACAACAGATATGTTTTTGAGGGGAGGAGGTAATATACTTTAATACACATACTTTAAAAACATTGCATTCTGCCAAGTTCACATATAATTAGCTAGATCAGCAAAAGGCTATGTACTGGGAAAATAATACATAGCATGCTTTTTATAAACTCTTTGCATTTGGGGAACAAGTAACGACAACTGAGTTTTGGCATTATATCTTTAGACAAGGAGCTCAGAGCTCAACACTGTATCTGAAATTTCCTTATCTTGAAAATATACTAACATTTTGTGAGGAAACAACTTCTCTGGATGTTATAAATGCATTTTGGCTTGAGTTAGATCAGAAAAGCCCTAGGATAGATTCTATTTCAGCTTTAGTATTCTAGTCTTAAAGTTGGATAAAAAATAAAGACTGGAAAACAAACAAAATGAACTTTTCAAGCTTCAAAAAGATATATGGGTAAATCATCTCCTCTAATTTACCACTTTTAGTTCCATCCAAGAGTTATGTAGAATAAATGCTTTGGGATTCAGAAAATATCCCACTGATTTTTTAATTGAAAAATTCAATAGAAAAGCTGACCAAATTATGGCTGTACATTTCACTTGAATTCTGCCTAAAATTATGATATTTTAATATATTTACTTATAAGAGGGTTAAGAGCAGTATTTGATTTTTTTTTATTTTGCTTGGTTTAGATTTAGAGTAAATCAAGCAGCTTTTCAGCAGAAAAATACTATATAACCAATTATTTCCATGATATAACCAAATATATTTAAAGTCATACAGAGAACTGGCAGTTAATAATCCTTTTGGGTTGGAGAGGGGGGGTC
>SJYQ01002373.1:160900-172102 GCA_006410935.1 Redunca redunca | reverse complement strand
GATAACCCCAGGACCTCCACTGTCCATTACTGCACCAGTGATTGGTTTTATATGATAGAAGTTATTTTGTAGATGCAATTAAAGTTATTCTTCTGTCGACCACACAATTAGCAGGTCATGCAAGTAGATATTAAACCTAATTAGGTGAGTCCTTTAAAAGTAGTGCTTTCTCTGGTTAATAATCAAAGAGTAAGCCAGAGAGATTCAAGGATGAGAATATATTATGATAGAGAGAGAGAAAGAGAGAGGCCATTGCTGGTTTGAAGATGGAGCAGTTCATCTGAAAGGGCCTCAGTGACTTCTAGAAGCTAGGAATGATCCCTTTTGACATTCTACAAGAAAATAAGGAACTTGCCACACAATTGAGTGTACTGGATTCTACTAATAACCTGAAGGAGCTTAAAGAGAGATTCTTCCCCAGAACTCCTATGTAAGAGTCTATTCCAGTGACACTTGATCCCAAACTTGTGGGACACTAGGCAGCCCAGACATGCTCACCCAGACTTCTCACCTAAAGAAATGAGAGATCTCAAATGGGCGATACTTTAAGCTGCTAAGTTTGTGGTAACTTGTTATGCAAAAACAGAAAATGAATACCATTCCTAAGACCTCAGGTTTATACCATATATGAAAATAAACCAAATAGATGGAAACCCTTAGGTGAAAAACAAAGCTCCATAATTCCCAGAAAACACTACAGGAATATATCCTATATCTCAGATCAAAAAAAAGATATTTTAAAGAAATAGGTCAGAAAACACAAAAATAAGAAAACAGAGTCATATATTTGGCTTCATTAAAAACCTCACAGAAGAACTTTCATATTCAATGTGGCAAGACAAATCACTCACCCAAGAAGATAACTTTCAGTACAGTTCAGTTCAGTCACTCAGTCGTGTCTGACTCTTTGCGACCCCAGTGCCTGCAACACGCCAGACCTCCCTGTCCATCACCAACTCCTGGAGTTTACTCAGACTCATGTCCATTGAGTCGGTGATGCCATCCAATCATCTCATTCTCTGTTGTCCCTTTCTCCTGCCTTCAATCTTTCACATCAGGTGGCCAAAGTATTGGAGTTTCAGCTTCAACATCAGTCCTTTCTATGGATATTCAGGACTGATTTATTTAATCTACATTAATTAAAGGGATTATTCAGTAATTACTATACAATAAATATAGAGACTTCCCTGGTGGCTCAGATAATAAAGCATCTGCCTACAACGCAAGAGACCTGGGTTTGATCCCTGGGTTGGGAAGATCTCCTGGAGAAGGAAATGGCAACCCACTCCAGTATTCTTGCCTAGAAAATCCCACGGACAGAGGAACCTGGTAGGCTACAGTCCATGGGATCACAAAGAGTTGGACACGACTGAGCAACGTTTACTTTACTAAATATAGAGAACTACAATTATTTTTAAAAAGTCAGTCTAACAAGAAAATCAAATTGAAAAGTAAATTACTTAAGAAATGGCAATGGTTTAGACACATGAAAAAAAATACTCAATCTCAAGAATACAGAAATATAATTGTTTTAAAAAGTGATACTATTTAATGCCTATCATATGAACAAAATTGAGGGCTGTTGATGTAAAACAGTTTGGATATCAGAGGAAAATTTAACACAATATTTTGGAAACTAAATTGCTATAATCATGTTGGAATCTAATTTGAGAATAAATAACAATGTTGAAGATGTTGTTTTCCTTTAATCAATGATCTGTTCTCTAGGTAGCTCCCAAGAGAAGCTTTTTACGTACGCTCAGGTAGAGAAATGCAGAAGGTACCCACTGCAACGTTATTTCTCCTATTGAAAAGCTGTGGTTTGCTTCAGTTTTGGTCTTCCAGCAGGATGTTTAATACTGTGTTGTTATTAAGGTATGGGAAGTAGATACTGTTTAAGTTATATAAAGCGCAAGATCCTAATTTCCAAATATGATGTTTTCTAGGATTATATGGAATTTCTTCCCGCATTTTCCCTTTAACTACAACTCCTCTATCATTAAATCACACACATGCCTGTACACACATGCATACCCCTTATCCTCTGTGAATTTCTCGGGTTTTTTTTCTGGCAAATAAAAATACCTCTATAACACTAAATAAATAAATGTGATTAAAACGTATTTTGGGGAGTCCTCCTCTAATGATTAGTTGAGGCAGTACAGATTCATCTTAGGGCTTCCCTCTTTCCCCAGTTATTCACAAAGGATAAAGTATGGCATGGGATATGAGTTATTTTAGTCTTTATATTGATGCTCTGAATTAGAAATGTTGTACACAGTGAACCATGAAAAGAATGGCAATTTTGGCTTAACAACCTACAATCTTTAATGACTCCAATATTGTTAACAAAATAGTGAGAGAGTCTAATTAAAGGAAGGCAAAGAAATCATTGGAATGAAATTTTGAAAAATAAAAAGACTATAAATATAGCTAAATGCAAGCAATTATATATATTCATCCTTACAGTACTTTATTAACACCAAATTTTTCAAATTATCCTAAATAAAATTTAAATTTAAAAACTGTATATATTTTTCTCATGTGACGCTCTCTGTTAAGGTCATTAAGATCTATGCTGAAATATAGAGATTATTTATATTTTCCTGAGTTTATATAAATTTTAAATTAAAAAAAAATAGGAAGAATATGAAATATAGAGAAAGGGTAGGGATGTTGAGCCCTGAAACATTACATGTGATGATTTCCCTGGGCTTTTATTATGGCATTATCAATATAAATTAGACTAGGTACTAGAGTTGCTATAAACATGATGAAAAACACAGAAGCAGAGACAAAACAGCCCTCATGATGTCACCTGAACAAGGTGAAGAGCCCGATTCCTAGTCATACCCAGTTGGGATGAAATCAAGGAGGCTGAAAAGTTAAAAGTTGAGACTTTCCCTACCTTACAGCAGTAATGATCTTAACTCACACAGAATCAGTGGAGGCAATTTCAGGAGCAGTGATAAAGGACCTCTCCCCTTCATAGGCAGGGTGGTCTCCAGAGAGGGCTGGGAAGGGGAGGGGCTGAACTCTTCCTCCTATCTAGGAATTATGACCCTCTAAATGGCACCTCACTCCAGTACTCTTGCCTGGAAAATCCCATGGACAGAGAAGCCTGGTAGGCTGCAGTCCATGGGGTCGTGAAGAGTCGGACAAGACTGAGCAACTTCACTTTCACTTTTCACTTTCATGCATTGAAGAAGGAAATGGCAACCCACTCCAGTGTTCTTGCCCAGAGAATCCCAGGGATGGTGGAGCCTAATGGGCTGCCGTCTATAGGGTCGTGCAGAGTCGTACTGAAGTGACTTAGCAGCAGCAGCAGCAGCAAAGCCCACCCCAGGGTATCAAAAAGAGGCTAAGTGAGAAACCTAAATTTTCACTCACAGATAAAACTAGTAGACAGCTTCTTCCTTCTTGAAACTTTTTTTTTTTTAATTAGAATGTTCCATTGTAGAAAGCCTTAGTAAAGAAATAGAAGATATAAAGGAGAACCATACAGAAATTCAAAAACAGTAGAATGAGTGGAAACAGAGGAATCTATGAACTGGAAGAAAGAACAATAGAAATGCCCTAATCTGAACAACAGAGAGAAAATACACTGAAAAAAAATTTAAAAAGAGCCTGAAGGACAAGTGGGGCTATGACAAAAGATATAAAATCTCAGAAGGAAAGAAAATGAGCTCAAAACCAGCTCCATAAAATAATGGATGAAAAACTGCTTGCTGAACTTGGCAAAGGACATAACATATATTTAAGAAGCAGAGCAAACTCCAGAAAGGGTAAACATGACAAGACAAATCAAAATTAAACTTCTGAAAATTAAAGATAAAAAACAAAACTTGAAAGCAGACAGAGGTGAAACAACACTCTACCTAAAGGGGAATATTATTTCTAATGATGGGAAGTTTCTTATTAGAAGAAAGAATTGTGGGGCAAAAAGAAGGGCACAATATTTTTCAAATATGGGGGAATAAAAGCTACCAACTCAGAATTGTATATTCAGTGAAAATGTCCTTCAGTAATAAAGGGGATATCTAGGCATTATCAGATGAAGCAAAACTAGAATGTGCCACTAATACATATACTTTAAGATGTGGCTAAAGAAAGTTCTCTAACAGAAAGGAAATAATAAATAAAAGAAAATATGTAACATCACAAAGGAAGAAAGAAGATAAAATATATATATAGAGAGAGATAAATGGATAAATGCTATAGACTTTCAAACTCCCCTTGAAATTTCTAAATTATTTTATATACAAAATATAAAATAGATATATATGTAAATATGTGTGTGTGCTCCCTAGAGCAACCACGAGAAAAGCTATGTGAAGAAAAACACTCAAAAATAGCATTGATAAATAAAAACAAAATCCTAAATTTGTGCAAGAAATCTACAGGGAAGCAGGAATAAGAAGACAGAAGCAATAAAACAGAAGAAACGAAACAAGTAATAAAATAGTAGGCAAGTCCTAAAATTATCAGCAATTGTATTAAGTGTAGATGGTCTAAATACACAGGATAAAAGAATGCAGAGTAGTTAATAACATGACCCAATTAAATATCTATATCACAAACTTACCTCAAATAAAATTATATGGGTGGTTGAATGTAAAAATATGGGAAAGGATAGATCACAAAAATATTAACCAGAAGGAAAGGGGGATGGCTCTATTAGAAACACATTAAATAGACTTCAGAGCCAAGAAAATCACTAGAGCTAGAGAGGGCCATTCAGTTCAGTTCAGTGGCTCATTCCTGTCTGACTCTTTGTGACCCCATGGACTGCAGCACACCAAGCTTCCCTGTCCACCACCAACTTCCAGAGCTTGCTCAAATGCATGTCCATCAAGTCTGTGATGCCATCCAACCATCTCATCCTCTGTCGTCCCCTGCTCCTCCTGCTTTCAATCTTTCCCAGCATCAGGGTCTTTTCTAATGAATGAGCCCTTCACATCAGGTGGCCAAAGTATTATAGTTTCAACTTCAGCATGGACACTACATAGTGGTAATGTAATCAATTTGCCGAGATATAAGTCTTAAATGTGCATGCATCAGACAAAAGTGTTGCAAAGTATGTGATTCATATTTTGAATTTCATTTCATAAACAGAAGTGAGAATAGAAAATTGTGCAATTACAGGTGGGGATTTCAACACTCCTCTTGAGAATTGTTAAAAGAAGTAGAAATAAAATGAGTAAGGATATGGAAGAACTCAACAGTATCATCAACCAACAGGGTATAATGAACATTAGAAAACTCAAAATATACATGTTTTCAAGTTTCTGTGCAACAAATACCAAAATATATCATAGCCTGGATCATAAACAAATGTTAATATGCTTAAAAATTAAACCAGTCAGAGCATACTTAGTCACAATGATATCAGACTATAAGTCAATAAGAGAAAAATAACAGGACAATGCTCAAACATTTGGAAATTAACACACTTCTAAATAACTCATTGGACAGGAAGAAACATCCGAGGAAAATTTTTTAATGCATTGAGCCTAGTGAAATTGAAAATACAACCTATCAAAATAAGAAAAACTGCTTCAGTGGAAATTTATAGTACCAATGTAATATAAACTGCTCTTATTATTTTAAAAAGTCCTAATTTGTAATACAAATTTTTGTCTAAAGAATCAAACAAAAGACAATGTAAACCTCAAACAATCAGAATGATAATAGTGATAAAAGCCTATATGCTATGTGCTAATTTGCTTCATTCGTGTCTGATTCTTTGTGACCCTATTGACTGTAACCCACCAGGATCCTCTATCCATGGATTCTCCAGGCAAGAATATTGGAGTGGATTGTCATGCCCTTCTCCAGGAGTCTTCCTGACTCAAGCATTGAACCTTTGTGTCTTAAGTCTCCTGCATTGGCAGGTGGGTTCTTTACCACTAAGGACTACCTGTGAAGCCTAAAGCAATGAAACTGAAAACTCCCACAAATGATAAAGATAATCAATGAAAAAAAGAGTTGGCTCTTTGTAAAGATCAATAAAATTAACATATCTCTAGCAAGACTGACAAATTAAAAGACAGAAATGAATGGCATTAAGAATGCAGTGGCAGGTATCAGTACCTACCTTGAAATATCAGACATTTAATAAAGAATTAATACAAACAATCCTACATTCATAAATTTGACAAATTTGGTTAAATAAACTATCTCCTAAAAAGAAAAATTGTATCAACTCACCCAATATGAAATAGATATTTTGAATAATTCTGTAACAATTAAAAAGATTGAATTCATAATTTTAAAACTTCTGATAAATAAATTACAGGTCCAGGTAGTTTCCCTGCAGAATTCTATTAACATGTTTAAGAAAGAATTAATACCAACTCTATACAATCTTTTCCAAATAATAAAATTGAGAATACTTCCCAACTTATTCCCAACATGAAGGAACACTAAGACCACTATCCCTGTTGAATATCAGTTCAGTTCAGTTCAGTGACTCAGCCGTGTCCAACTCTTTGCAACCCCATGAACTGCAGCACACCAGGCCTCCATGTCCATCACCAACTCCCTGAGTATACTCAAACTCATGTCCATTGAGTCAGTGATGCCATCCAACCATCTCATCCTCTGTCATCCCCTTCTCCTCCTGCCTTCAATCTTTCCCAGCGTCAGGGTCTTTTCAAATAAGTCAGTTCTTCACATCAAGTGGCCAAAGTATGGGAGTTTCAGCTTCAGCATCAGTCTTTCCAATAAATATAGACACAAAATATTTAGCAAAGTATTATTGAAGTAATGTCAGTAACCTGTAAGAATAATTACATATAATATCAAGTGAGGGTTATTCCAATGGTCCAGAGATACAAGGATAGTTCAATATTTGAAACACAGTTACTATAATATATCATATTATCAAGGTAAAAGGAGAAAAGATTTGTTAACTGATACAGACAAAGTGTTTGACAATATTCAACACCTACTCATGAATTTTTAAAATTCATGAAATGAGAATAATAATTTCTTNATAACTACAATAATGAAAACTCTTTGAACATTCTGGAGGAAGAGATACACAGATCAAGGAAACAGATTAGAGATCCCAGAACTAGGTTCACTGATGTACAAACAACTGACTTTTGACAGAGATTCAAACACAGATCAAAAGGAGGTCAGCAGTTGTTTCACCAAATAATTTCTGAAGCAAGTGGATATCCACAGGAGAAAAAAGCCATAACTATTCTTGCACCTCATAACTTATGTAACTCAAATTGGATCATAAATTTAGTATAAATAGAACATAATATAGAACTCTGAATTGATATTTTAATGTTATTTCATATGATAATATTTTAAGTTGCTATATAAGTATTTAAACCTTCCAAAGGAAAGTTCCTGGTAAAAATAGTTGCTGTAAACAAACAAAATACCTGTAGGCATCGTCACTGCAAACTGGGCACTAAAGGAATTTACTCTTGCAGCTGAGGATGAAGATTTTTCATAGCATGAACTCACTTTGATGAAATTTTTTTTAGTGTGTAAATGAGACTTTGAAATACAGTTGGAACTTCAACAACAAAGGGTTTAGAGATATGAACTCTGTGCAGTGAAAAATCTACACATAATTCATAGTCAGTATCCACAGTTCCTTGATATTCATGATTCTATATCCCTCTGAAAGATTTTACTATTTACTACTGAAAAACCTCCAGGTAGAGGTAGGCCTCATGATGAAAGAGAAAGAGAAGAGTGAAAAAGTTGGGTTAAAGCTCAACATTCAGAAAACGAAGATCATGGCATCTGGTCCCATCACTTCATGGGAAATAGATGGGGAAACAGTGGAAACAGTGTCAGACTTTATTTTTGGGGGGCTCCAAAATCACTGCAGATGGTGATTGCAGCCATGAAATTAAAAGACGCTTACTCCTTGGAAGGAAAGTTATGACCAACCTAGATAGCATATTCAAAAGCAGAGACATTACTTTGCCAACAAAGGTCCGTCTAGTCAAGGCTATGGTTTTTCCAGTGGTCATGTATGGATGTGAGAGTTGGACTGTGAAGAAAGCTGAGAGCCGAAGAATTGATGCTTTTGAACTGTGGTGTTGGAGAAGACTCTTGAGAGTCTTGGACTGCAAGGAGGTCCAACCAGTCCATCCTAAAGGAGATCAGTCCTGGGTATTCATTGGAAGGGCTAATGTTGAAGCTGAAACTCCAGTACTTTGGCCGCCTCATGAGAAGAGTTGACTCATTGGAAAAGACCCTGATGCTGGGAGGGATTGGGGGCAGGAGGAGAAGGGGACGACAGAGGATGAGATGGCTGGATGGCATCACTGACTTGATGGACGTGAGTTTGGGTAAACTCCGGGAGTTGGTGATGGACAGGGAGGCCTGGTGTGCTGTGATTCATGGGGTCGCAAAGAGTCGGACACGACTGAGCGACTGAACTGAACTGAACTGAGAGGTGGACCTGCATAGTTCAAAACCCTGTTTTTTAAGTGTCAACACAATCCACCAGAATCACATCAGGTTAATTACACCACATGTGAAATTTCTAAAACTACCCTCACATCAACATTTCAGGGGTAATATCATTTTAATCAATTCAATTCCCCAGCTCCCTGTTAGTAATTTCAAACTGCCTTTTATTTCATTCATCTGTGTAAGGCACACTTGCCTTTCCAGTCTTTTCATCAGAAACAAATCCATTCTTATTTATTTCAGCTCAAAATTTCAAGGGTTAAACTCCGTCCTTGCCCATTGTACATTTTTCTATTTTCATTTCATACATCCCCATGCTAATCTGAAATAGACTTACATAGGTGATTCAGACAGTAAAGAATCTGCCTGCACTGCAAGAGACACGGCTTCAGTCTCTGGGTCAGAAAGATCCCCTGGAGAAAGGAATGGCAGCCCATTCTACTATTCTTGCCTAGAGAATCCCATAGACTGAGGAGCCTGGCAAGCTACAGATGATGGGCTCACAAAGAGCTGGACACAACTGAGCTACTAAAACTCACACACACACAAACATGAATTCACTTAAGACCCACAAATTCAAAGTGTTTTCCCCAAAATTTATATAATCTATTAGTCAGGCCATACTCTTAAAATCAGTGAAAGCAGCACTTTATAAAATGCTGCACAACCCTAAAACTCAGTATTGGACATTCTAGCAGGCCTTTCTTCCTTACTTCTGCTGTGTTCCCCTTCCAATGTTTAAAGACTCAAAGTTCTAGACTGAATGCCTTTATATCTCCTCCTGCTTACATCATCTTGACTCAGTGTATACTTGGTGTATGTGTATGTGCTAAGTCAGTTCAGTCCTGTTGGTATGTTTGTGACCCTATGGACTGACTGTAGCCTGCTGGGATCCTCTGTCCATGAGATTCTGCAGACAAGAATACTGGAATGGGTTGCCATGCTCTCCTCCATGGTATCTTCCCCACCCAGGAATCAAACCTGCATCTCCTGTGGCTTCTGCATTGTAGGTGGATACTTTGTCGCTGAGCCACCAAAGAAGCCCCTTATGCTTGGTACACTGGCCCTAAATTATTACTCTCTGCATGATGGAACTTTCAGAATAAGGTTCTATGCACTGCTTGGGAGACTAGTTAATCAGAAAATGTGGGGCCTTTAACAATATATATTTCCAAGAAACCAATTCTGAATATTGAAAATTAGAAATTCTGGTGTCTATAAACTAAATAAATTCTAGGTAACTTTCAAATCAGCTACATCAGGTGCTCACAATTACTCTAAGCAGTATGCTTTGCTTCCATGATCATACTAACTGTTAGGTGCTTGTTTTCACTCCTCTCTTTTTTTCTAGAAAATATTATATTTATAGTTCAAGTAGCATCTTAAGTATAAAGTCTGTGGGAATTTTTTTCCTTAAACCTAACTGGACAAAGATAGGTCCTGTAGCTATATGCTGAAATAATCCCTATACTCACTCATTGATAGCATTTGCCATATTCTTATTTATTTACTAATTCAGTTTGGAATTTGCTTATTTATTGCTGGTTTTAAATATAGTTAATTTTATGCCTATAAGTAACACACCATTTGTATTAAACCATTTGTATTGAAATAATAATGTATGTCTTATATGTAAAGATACAATATGTAATGACCACATGCAGACGGTATTAAACAGAATTACAATGCTGTGATGGTTTATAGTTTCTTTGATGTCATACAAGAGTAACTTAAGATGGACTGTAACGTTAATAATGCAAACTATAAACATTGAGGAAGATACTAAATGTTAAAGATCAGTAAATTTAAAATAAATACATTATTAATCCACTGAAAGTCAGAGAAAAAGAAGCAATGTGTAAAGAAAAGATGGAATTGAAAAAAACTGAAAAACAGGAATTTGTATTAAACAAATGAACTCATGAATAAAATAAGCAGAGAATATTCTCTTCTTGGATGAAATTATAATTTCCTTACCTATCTTCTTTGCTCTCAATTTGACCTCTAAATTTCCGAAATTTCCTTGTTCTCTCAGTACTTAACCACTGTTCTAGCATCAGTTTCTACCTTCCCCAGTCTGGTGCTATTTTAACGAGATTGTTACTATTTCCCCTACTTTCTCTGTTGGGAAAAGCCAAGGGGAAAATCTCTAAAACTGCATCCCCAAACTGCATCCCTAAGACACATGATAAAAATTATTTTTATATGTAAAATTATTGATTTGGAGAAGGCAATGGCACCCCACTCCAGTACTCTTGCCTGGAAAATCCCATGGACGGAGGAGCCTGGTGGACTGCAGTCCATGGGGTCGCGAAGAGTCGGACATGACTGAGTGACTTCCCTTTCACTTTTCACTTTCATGCATTGGAGAAGGAAGTGGCAACCCACTCCAGTGTTCTTGCCTGGAGAATCCCAGGGACTGGGGAGCCTCGTGGGCTGCCGTCTGTGGGGTCACACAGAGTCAGACACTACTGAAGTGACTTAGTAACAACAACATTTATTTGTTGAAATAATAATGTATGTCTTATATGTAAAGATACAATATGTAATGACCACATGCAGACAGTGTTAAACAGAATTACAATGCTGTGATGGTTTATAGTTTCTTTGATGTCATACAAGAGTAACTTAAGATGGACTGTAACGTTAATAATGCAAACTATAAACATTGAGGAAGATACTAAATGTTAAAGATCAGTAAATTTAAAATAAATACATTATTAATCCACTGAAAGTCAGAGAAAAAGAAGCAAT
>SJYQ01002373.1:139084-149732 GCA_006410935.1 Redunca redunca | reverse complement strand
AACTAATACAAGTTATGCTTTATGGAATATATCAAGAACTCCTATAAATCATAAGGAAAAAGTAAATGAGCCAATTTTAAAAAAATGGACAAGATATCCAAATAGGAAATGGTTAAAAGGATATTCACATGGATAATAAGCATATGAAAAGGTACTCACTCTCATTAATCTTAATATTAAATTAAAGTTAAAACCATAAATGGATAGCACTGAATATCTGCCAGAATGACTAAAGCCAAGAATATACACATGCAACTATTTGCAAGGATCTAGAGTAACAGGATGGAGAAGAAAATGGCAACCCACTTCAATATTCTTGCCTGACAACCCATGGAGAGAGGAGCCTGGCAGCCAAGGTCCATGAGGTCTCAAACAGTTGGACAGGACCTAAGCAACTTAGCATGCATGCAGAGTAACAGGAACTCAAGTACACTGTCCATCAAAGGGTAAATTTGTACAGCCACTTCGGAGAATTACTTGGTGCAACTTACTCAGATGCATACCCGTGATTTATTAGCATCTCACTTCTGACTGGCAAGGAACTCAGCACTACGCTAAGAACACAAACATCATTAACTAATTCCATAATAACACCTTTTAGGATTTGCCTCCTAGGACCTCTCATGTACCTATCTTGCATCAGTCAGAACCCAGTTAGGACACACAAACCAAACAACTAAATTGAATATTAAAAAATAATAATAAAGAACCATTGATTACAAACAAAGGGAAAACCTACTTGGATGAATAAAATAGGATTGTATAGAGTAGCCTAGGGCTGAGAGAACTAGACAAGGAAGAAATCCTCTAGAGAAGAGTGTTTAGGGCTGAGATTTAAGCCTTCTTGGAGAGGGTGTGGCCATAATCCACTGAAGCTTGAGAAAGTTACTGAGTTTCAAGGATAGTAGGCCCCACTAGGGGACAAGCCTGAGAGGAAGGGCCCAACTAGATGGTGAAGATGGTGTCTATGTTGGCCCTTGGTAGAGGTGGCCTGCAGCTAGGAGATAAAGCCTGATGAGCAGGAAGCTTGTTGCCAGACGACTGGACAGCTGAGGCTGCTGGGCAGGGCACCATGGAGCAGGATGGACACGCAAACCTGCTGAAGGGCAAGCACTCACTGCCTGGGGGTGCTCAATACTGGCAGCGGGAGAAAGAGAGAGAAAAAGCCCATGACAATCGGGAGGAGAATGCCCCTCCTATAGCACCCCGCCAGCACCCTTTACTGACAAAGCTGAACATCAGCCAACCAAAAAGAAGTATTCATCAGTCACAAAGCAAGGCAAATAGAGGTAGAGAGAGTTGAGAGGCCACATCTCAGTACCTGGCATAAGAAAGAACCAGGTGACTAACTGCAAGAATTTGAGGGAAAAAATAATATAATTAAAAGAAAACCAAATAAGCACATATAGACCTTGAGAGGCTCAGTCTACAGGTCATATGGGACAAGCTTAGTGTGACTGATAGTACTAAAATGGCACAAAAAGAAAGGGTCAAAGAGCATGGTGAGATTCTAATACGATGATGTGACCGAAGTCAGGGAGCAATACATTATTAAATGAATGGGGCAGTAGTAAAAGTGTCAAAACCTCTAAATACAACAAGAGGAATTAGGTGAGGAAACGCTTATACTTTTGGACAGAAATAAATCACAGAGGTCTCCTAGGAGTCTACTTCAGTGTTAGCTGTGAATTCTGGCAAAATTTCAGGGGATCAAGAAGAAAATGATTGGAGGTTAGGCACAATGAAAAATGGAAGAAGACATGGAATTAACATTTGACACACAATTCTTAACTCAGGTGCTATAGAGGCACTGTATGTAAAATACATTTTTAAATCTTCCCTGTGTCTTAAAATAATAGTTACATTATTCCCAAAGGTTCAAATACTCAAAACTATGGTTTTTCCAGTAGTCATGTGTATGTAGATGTGAGAGTTGGACCATAAAGAAGGCTGAGCACTGAGGAATGAAGCATTTGAATTGTGGTTTGGAGAAGACTCTTGAGAGTCCCTTGAGACTGCAAGGAGATTAAGCCAGTCAATCCTAAAGGAAATCAATCCTGAGTATTCACTGGAAGGACTGATGCTGAAGCACCAATACTATGGCCACCTGATGTGAGGAGCTGACTCACTGGAAAATACCATGATGCTGGGAAAGATTGAAGGCAAAAGGAGACGAGGGCAGCAGAGGATGAGATGGTTAGATAGCATCACTGACTCAATGGACATAAATTTGTGCAAACTCTGGGAGACAGTGAAGGACAGGGGAGCCTGGCGAGCTGTAGTCCATGAGATCATAAAGAGGCAGACATGGCTTAGCAACTGAACAACAACAATTATTCCTGTTTCATAGAAGAAAAAAAAAACAAACTGAGGCTAAGAGAATTTTTTTTAATTGCCAAAGTTTTGAAGATCACTTAAAACAGAACTAATATTTATTCCCAGATTGACTGAATCCTTGCCAGAAGGGTGTAAACAGATCACAAGATAGTAGGGTTCATTTGTAACACAGAGCTAACTGTGACAATTTGGATTTGCAAGAGATGTATTTCATGGAAAAGGTAACAACGAAGCTTATAAGATGAATTTTTTCTTTATATAAGCTTATAAGAGATGAAATATTTTTGTGATAAAAAAAATCAGTCATCTAAATAAAGATGAATCTTGAGTTTGTGGCAGATGACACACACAGAAAAAGTAGTCTGTTAAAATCAAAAAGTTTGGTATTCACCAAGTATGCATTGGTCTGTCTCTTACTATGCCTATCAGTTCAGTTCAGTTCAGTCGCTCAGTTGTGTCCGACTCTTTGCGACCCCATGAATCACAGCACTCCAGGCCTCCCTGTCCATCACCAACTCCCGGAGTCCACTCAAATTCATGTCCATCAAGTCAGTGATGCCATCCAGCCATCCCATCCTCTGTCGTCCCCTTCTCCTCCTGCCCCCAAACCCTCCCACATCAGGGTCTTTTCCAATGAGTCAACTCTTCGCATGAGGTGGCCAAAGTACTGGAGTTTCAGCTTTAGCATCATTCCTTCCAAAGAAATCCCAGGATTGATCGCCTTCAGAATGGACTGGTTGGATCTCCTTGCAGTCCAAGGGACTCTCAAGAGTCTTCTCCAGCACCACAGTTCAAAAGCATCAATTCTTCGGTGCTCAGCTTTCTTCACGGTCCAACTTTCACATCCATACATGACCACTGGAAAAACCATAGCCTTGACTAGATGGACCTTTGTTGGCAAAGTAATGTCTCTGCTTTTCAATATGTTATCTAGGTTGGTCATAACTTTTCTTCCAAGGAGTAAGCATCTTTTAATTTCATGGCTGTAATCACCATCTGCAGTGATTTTGGAGCCCCCCAAAATAAAGTCTGACATTGTTTCCACTGTTTCCCCATCCATTTCCCATGAAGTGATGGGACCAGAGCCATGATCTTCATTTTCTGAATGTTGAGCTTTAAGCCAACTTTTTCGCTCTCCTCTTTCACTTTCATCAAGAAGCTTTTTAGTTCCTCTTCACTTTCTGCCATAAGTGTGCTGTCATCTGTATATCTGAGGTTATTGATATTTCTCCTGGCAATCTTGATTCCAGCTTGTGTTTCTTCCAGCCCAGCGTTTCTCATGATGTACTCTGCATATAAGTTAAATAATCTTACACAAATTACTTTATCATCTGCATCTCAGTTTTATCATCTATACAAATGATAACATTATTTATTTTAGTTATTATGGTAATTAAATTAATACACAGAAAGCATTTACCACAGTAACTGGCCCATAGCTAGTGCTTAGTGTTCTTATAATATGGGGATATAGCAAGACCATATCCTAAAATATTGTTTTCAATTTTTGCAAAGTTAATACAGTGCAGCTACTATAGAAATATTTTCCAAAATATAATTTAGAATGATTGTTGTTGTTCAGTCTCTGCAGTCCATGACCCCATGGACTGCAGCACACCAGGCTTCCCTGTCCTTCACCATCTCCTGGAGCTTGCTCAAACTCATGTCCATTGAGTCAGTGATGCCATTCAACCATCTTGTCCTCTGTCATCCCCTTCTCCTCCTGCCTTCAGTTTTTCCCAGGAATAGGCTGTGATGTCCTGTGCTTGGTTGCTCAGTCAAGTCCAACTCTTTGCGACTCCTTGGACTGTAGCCTGCTAGGCTCTTCTATGCATGGAGATTCTCTAGGCAAGAATACTAGAGTGGGTTGCTATGCCCTCCTCCAGGAGATCTTCCCAACCCAGGGATTGAACCCAGGTCTCCCACATTGCAGGCAGATTCTTTACCATCTTTACCATTCTTTACCACCAGGAAAGCCCAGGGTCGATGTGTAAATTAGTGAATAGAAGAATTGTGATATCCTCTAGGGCAAAGTAAAAGAACTGAGCTTTAAGCTCTAAGTATATTCTAATCCATTTTAGCATTCTTACCAATAAATTAAGGCATAGTACAACAAACCCTACCTCCTTACTCACTACTCCCCTGGCTTTCATTCAAACTTAGGTTAGCACTTTTCTCCTTTGAGTCTTACCAAAACTACATTGTTTTAGCTAGCTATCACTGCATAACAAATAGCCCCCAAACCTAACAGCAGTAAGCACATCTCTATCTTCCTTTGGGTCAAAAATCATGGACAAGTTTAGATAATTCCTCTGACTCTGTATCATTCACAAGTAGGGTTGATGGTTTTAGCAGACACTATACAGGATGCCCAATTAAATTTTTATTTCAGATAAACAACAGATAATTTCTAACATATGTTCAAATTATTATATACTTGAAAGAGAGCAGAGCCCTATGGTCCTTGCCCCACCCCCCATCTTCTCAGCCTGCTTTTGTCTGTGGAAAAACTGTAGTCAAAGAATAAGTTTAATCAGGGGAGTGAGAATATGCTGAAATGCAGAAGCAAAGGAAAGCAACCAGAGGAGACCAAATAATAAGTGGTCTGTCTTAAGCATATTCAAGGACCTTCAGTTCTTTCTCAAGGGCTATAGACAATAGTCTGAGTTCTACCTGTGACCTGTCTTATTCATACTGAAACCTCAGGGGGAGAAGTTAACCACATCATGGCCATTTTGTAGCCATGACATAAGCTGTCACAATTCTGAGAATTGACCTCAAATAAAGGGAAACAAACAGACCCTGAAACTGAAGATTGATGCTGCTGCTGCTAAGTCGCTTCAGTCGTGTCCGACTGTGTGACTCCATAGACGGCAGCCCACGAGGCTCCCCCGTCCCTGGGATTCTCCAGGCAGGAACACTGGAGTTGGTTGCCTTCCTTCTCCAATGCATGAAAGTGAAAAGTGAAAGTGAAGTTGCTCAGTCGTGTCTGACTCTTAATGACTTCATAGACTGCAGCCTACCAGGCTCCTCCGTCCATGGGATTTGCCAGGCAAGAGTACTGGAGTGGGTTGCCATTGCCTTTTCTGGAAACTGAAGATTATCTGTACCTAAAACAATCAAGATTACACTGATCAGACCACCAATGACCAATTTCCAGATGACTGTCAGAGCTGGCTGTGTGGTTTCTGCATGTAGCCCCCTCCCTTTGTTGATAAAAGGTCTTGCACCCTGATTGTTGGGAGAGGGAGGGGTTGCCCTTTGGAAAGCATCCACCTCTACCCACCCCACCACCATGCCATGGTTGCCAACCTCCAAAATTAAACTTTCCCTTCCACCAACCTGGCCTCTCTAATGGCTTTTGAATGGCGAGCAGCTGGACCTGCGTTTGGTAACATACCCACATAAGAAATTTTACCTGAACTTCAGATTTAACTGAGCATCCTTTTTTTATGTGCAACTCTTCAAGACTTCAACAACCTCAGGCTTCAACAGGGAAGGTACTCACAAGATTGGTAGATCTAAATCACTCCCAAGATTGGTAATGAGTTAAGGACTTAGGCCCTTGTGAGCTGTTGATCAGAGGTCTCTTTCAACTACTTAACATGGAGGCCTCTCCATAGAGGACTTCACAACATTACAGCTGGCTTTTTATCAGAACAGTTTCAGAAGAGAGAAAGAAAGTAACAGGAAGAAAGTACCATCAAGATAAAAGTCACAAACCTTTATAACCTAATCATGGGCATAGTACTCCATCACTTTTGTCATATTCCACTGGTTGGAAGCAATTAGCTAGGTTCATCCCACACTGGAAGGTAGAGGATTATAGCGGTCATAAGCGCTAGGAGGTGGGGAATCACTGGAGCCACGTTAAGAAGCACCTATGACATCATTTCCTGGTGAGCTACAGTCCATGGGGTCTCAAAGAGTCAGACACAATTGAGCATATGTGCATACACACACACACACGCATACACATACACACCACATCATTTACAATCTCTCAGTCTATCCTTTTCTTTCCTCATTTCCTATTCCCTGTGGTACAGGGATGTCCCCTGTGGTACAATGCCCCAGCAACAGTATCCCCCACTAATTGCTCATACTGTTGGGACCTGACCTGAGCCATGACAGGCTCAACAGGCCACACTAGGCCTAAGCCTCAGGTTCTTGTAAGCATGAGTCATAATTCTAAGAAGCCCACCAAGGTCCCCCATGACACCAAGGTCCCTGATGACCCAAGGTTGAGTCAATCAAGGTTAAGTCAATCACCATGATGACCCAATGTTGAGTCAATCAAGATTATGCCAATCACCATGATGACCCAAGGTTGAGTCAATCACCACACGCCAACTACACTATTGCTCAGACAAAAGACCACCTGTATATAAGCAGCTGTAATTCAGAGCTCGGGGCTCTCGTCAAGACTCCACTGTGCTGGATGAGACGGGAGCCCTAGCTTGGCCTAGTAATAAAACCCCTTTATGTTTTTGCATTGCTGTGGACATCTTATTCTCTCAGTTTTGGGGACTTGGACTCTGGGCATAACATTTGGGGGCTCGTCCGGGATCCCTTTAACTGGGAAAAATAACACTCTCCCGGCAGAAGGGGTTTCCTCACTAGGAGGAAAGATATCTGAACACCAGTGTTAGGTCTGGTCAAGTCCAGCATAAGGCCGAGGCCCAGCGAGCACGCTGGAAGGCAGCTGGCTCTGGTAAGGAGAAAGCTTTCGTCAGGTTTGGTCAAGGGCGAATTAGTCGTCCTAGCTAGCATAAGGCCAAGGCCCAGCATCGTGCTGGAAGGCAGGTAGCTCTGCAGGGAAAAAAAGTCTGGTACAGTGTTCTTGGCCGATGTGTATTTGTTATCTGTTTGTCGTGTCTGTGTGAGTGCCGGCAATGTCTCTGCTTTTTGTGTGTTCATTTTGTATCCTGTGTTCTTCTCTGTAATCATGGGGCAAGCAACTTCTACTCCTTTGTCCCTTATGACTGACCACTTTTCTAATTTTAAGTCTAGAAAAAAAGAAAAACTAATGACTTTTTGTTCCACTGAGTGGCCTGCCTTTAATGTCTGCTGGCCGCGAGAGGGAACCTTCAGCCTGCTTAACCTACCTGAAAACCGATTCCTCCCCACTCCCCTATGTACACCCGCCTTTGCCCCCTCAGGTACCTCAGATTTCTTCTGGAGGAGCACAAAGGGACACCGAACCTTCAGCCCCAATCCAGGAAGGGGGCCCTGCCCAGGGGACTCGCGGAAGGACAAGGGGAGCCCTTGGTGTGACGGACGAAGACAATCCGGAAGCCCCCACCTCCACAGCTGCTTTTTACCACAGAGGAACACGAACGGATTTTGTCAAAAGCGCAAAAAATTGTTCCAGGGGTGGATGGGAGACCTACAACGCAACCTAATCTGATTGATGAGGGATTCCCCCTGACGCAGCCCCGATGAGACTTTGAGCGCTAAAGGTAGGGAGCGTCTCCAAGTGTACCGCCAGACTCTTATGGCTAGTCTCCAAACAGCCGCCAGAAAACCAACAAATTTGGCTAAGGTAAATTTGGTTAGACAGGAGCCAGCAGCCTTCCTTGAGAGACTGATAGAAGCTTTTAGGCAGTATACCCCCATGGACCCACAGGCCGATGAGTCACGTGCGGCAATTATGCCAGCATTTGTAAATCAGGCAGCCCTGGATATCAAGAAAAAAACTGCAAAAAACCTGGTAAGGGCAGCAGAGAGGGTTTTTAACCATAGAGAAACTCCAGAAGAAAGAGAAGAACGTGTTAGACAAAAGAGAGGAACGTATTAGACAGAAAGAGAGAGAGTTCAGGGCCAAAAAAAAGCCACAGAAATCAAAAAAAATTAGCTCAAATGTTCTGTACAGGGGTGAGACAGGGAGCTAATTCTCAAAAAACTAAAAAAGTCAGGTCAAAAGATAAAGGAAAACCAGTCAGGCAGAGACTAAAGAAGGACCAATGTGCATATTGCAAAGAGCTAGGGCACTGGAAAAGCGAGTGTCCCAAAAAAAAACCTAGGGGAAAAACCCACCAGGAAAGAAGCACCCTCCCCAGGGGCCCACATTTTATATGCAAAAAAAGATAGCAATTAGGGGGGCTCAAGGCCTGGCACCTCTCCCCGAGTCCTGGGTAACTATACATATGGAGGGGAAACCAGTAGGCTTCATGGTGGACACGGGAGACCAATACTCAGTCCTTAACCAGAAAGACGGACCGATGTCCAAAAAGACCAGCTGGGTACAGGGGGCCACCGGGACTAAACGATATAGATGGACTACTAAACGTCAAGTGGACTTGGGGGCCCAACAAGTGTCCCACTCATTTTCTGTGATACCAAAATGCCTGGCTCAGCCATCGGGGACTGCAAAGCCCCCTTACTGACTGTGGGATTGCCACCCTCAAGAATGAGAACCTTGCCCCCAACCCCCAAGTATTCCTCATCTGATCTAAATTGGATTCAAAAAAAATACCAACCGTCCTGTGAGTGAAGACAGATGATATCAGGACCAAAATGACAACCTGTTGCTTCCGGCTGACTTGGGTCGACACCTCTACACGCACCTACATCAGACTACCCATCTGGAAAAAAAAGACTCTAACACTCCTACAGACAGCACGTCTGCGGTTTCCCCAACAAAAGGCAACTATACAAGACATAGTCCGTGCCTGCGAGGCGTACCAGATAAAACCAAGAAAAGGACAGCATACGGGTACAAGGTGCTGGGGAGAAAGGCCAGGGCAACATTGGGAAATAGATTTTACAGAGGTAGGGCCAGGCAAATATGGGTACCATTATCTGTTAGTTCTGGTTGACACTTTCTCTGGGTGGGTAGAGGCATACCCACTAAGAGGGAGACAGCAATAATGGTGGCTAAAAAGCTCCTAGAAGAGATAATGCCTAGGTTTGGGCTGCTGGTAACTATTGGCTCTGACAATGGGCCTGCCTTTGTGAGTCAAATTGTTCAAAAAATGGCCTTAGCTCTAGGACCAAATGAAAGCTACATTGCAAATACAATCCCCAGAGCTCAGGGCAGATAAAAAAAATGAATCGGACTCTACAAAAAGCTTTGGCAAAACTGGCAATAGAGACTGGCGGGAACTAGGTGACTCTCCTTCCCTTTGCTCTCTTCCGTGCGCGTAATACCCCCTATAAGTTAAATCTGACCCCCTTTGAATTGTTTATGGGGGTCCCCCTCCAGTATGTCCCATCCTTGAGGGAAAAATCCAGCCACCTCCTACATTGTGGCAGTTCTGATCAGGGAAATCCATGAGGGCCAGAACAAGGGGGCTCTGCGCAGCTCTGGGAGAAAAATGTTGTTTTTACACAGACCACACTGGGATAGTAAAAAATCTATGGCCAAGGTGAGAGAAGGGCTGGCCCAACGGAAAAGAGAGCGAGAGGCCCAACAGGGATGATTTAAGTCTTGGTTCCAACAATCTCCATGGCTAATAACACTAATTTCCACCCTGGTGGGGCCTCTTATGGTGCTGTTACTAATACTCTCTTTTGGCCCATGTATCCTAAATAGGCTTGTGACTTTTGTAAAAAAAATGTATTAACACAATATCAAGCTTTGCCCCAAAACAAAGAGAAAGATTCCTCTATATGATCTAAAGACAGGGGGGAATTTTGGGACCTGACCTGAGCCATGACAGGCTCAACAGGCCACACTAGGCCTAAGCCTCAGGTTCTTGTAAGCATGAGTCATAATTCTAAGAAGCCCACCAAGGTCCCCGATGACACCAAGGTCCCTGATGACCCAAGGTTGAGTCAATCACCACACGCCAACTACACTATTGCTCAGACAAAATACCACCTGTATATAAGCAGCTGTAATTCAGAGCTCGGGGCTCTCGTCAAGACTCCATTGCGCTGGATGAGACGGGAGCCCTAGCTCGGCCTAGTAATAAAACCCCTTTATGTTTTTGCATTGCTGTGGACATCTTATTCTCTCTGTTTTGGGGACTCGGACTCTGGGCATAACAATACCAACCATGTCCTTATAGGTTTTTTCTCTCTCTTCTATTTGAAATACTCTTACTCCAAGGCTAACTCCATTTTCTTATATTTCTTTCTCAATGAGGACTCAGTATAAAATAGTATCCTTCCCCCACCTCTAAAGCCTAAATTACTCCTGTTAATATTCTTATATATATTAATAATCACTTTTTACATATCATTTAATTTACTTAATTCCTTTACTTTTTATTGTCAATCTCTGATTGCTCCAATACAAACTTCATGAAAGGAAGAATGTCTAAATGTATCCCAAATGCCTAGAAGTATCTGGAACATGGAATTT
>SJYQ01002373.1:113579-139017 GCA_006410935.1 Redunca redunca | reverse complement strand
TAAGCCTCAAAGCTTTAATTATTTGTATCCTTCTTAATACTTAGAATCTTGACATGAAAACATCTATGCAGCTACAAAACCTTCTTTAAGAAAAATCTCCATATATTGACTTAAATTTGCAAGCATTGCGGTGTCACTTCTTTTTGACTGTAATGATCCATTTGACTTCAAAGTTAGTTTATCAAAGTAGTTCTATAATGGGAAAATTTGGGCTATCAAGTGTTTTTGGCATATCAGCTGGAAAAAGCCAATTTAGAAAGCCATTATAAGATGAATGAATAAAATTTGAAATTCAAAGACATGGGTTATGAATTCAATTATTTAGAAAAGGAACTCTTTTGATCTATACTTCATTTCTGTTATCTAATGTCAGTTTTGGATTTTATCATACCACTTAGTTCAGGCACTACCTTGATTCAAATATGTAATATTTCTCCATAAGAAAAAGAATAAGCTTTAGCTTGAAAAAGAAAAGTCACCCACCAGAATTAAGCCTAAATGAAATGAGTATATTGTATGTAAGTTCCCCAACCTCCTTCCATCTCTCCAACTCTTCTGGAAATCTGTCCGTGTTGAAATGCTCACATGTTGAATCTTACTAGTGCAAAAGTTTTATTTTAGAACCATCCCCCCAAAGCTAATTATATTGTAAAGAACACCCTGTATGCTAGCAGATGAAGTGAAAGTCACTTGGTCATGTCCAACTCTTTGTGACTCCATGGACTATACATCCATGGAATTCTCTAGGCCAGAATACTGGAGTAGATAACCTTTCCCTTCTCAAGAGGATCTTCCCAACTCAGGTATCAAACCCAGGTCTCCCACATTGCAGGCAAATTCTTTACCATCTGAGCCACAAGGGAAGCCCCATGCTAGCAGGATTTAGGTTCACTAAGATTCTTCTTTCTTCCCGTTCTTTTTTTCCCCATTTACCTTCTTCCACTTGTCATTATATACATTCTCATGGTTTCATCTTTACCATGTCCTATAGTCATAGAATTTTAATAACTTTTATCTAAGTCCTTCAAAGCTAACATTCATTGTGTACTTAACTAAATTTTAAATAGCATGAATGTGGGAAGGATAGCAAAACTAGAAATCGAATGTAGATTGAAAGAAGATGACATTTAATGAGTACATGAATGTAAATGTCAACTGCAAGATAGTAAAGCCTGATTAGCAGCATTATGTATGGAAAACAAAGGTAAAGAATTTAGTTCTCTGCATATGAAATGTGAGTCAAAATATCATGGAAATGCTAAACATAGAGCTTAGGCCACTTTAAAGATTATAATGTATGTAAGAAGAGAAATAAGAGTCCCTCTCCTTTGACTTGGACTTGTATGTTAGGCAGTTCATTTAGGTTCGCATGCCATACCTGTTAGGAGTTGCTGACAAATACAAAAGAAAAACAGAATAAGTGAGTCTGCTAGATACAACCCAATTAAAAATTAACTGAAAAGGGAAATGTTTATCTTGAAAACAGAAGATATGAAAGAAACAAAAAAGAATCTCTAAAAACATTTAAATCTTTGTAATTATGAGGAAAGGAGCAATGCATCCCACGTTGTCCCAGAAGATAAAAATAATTCAATGTGTTGAAGTTATAGGAAAACAAACATAACTTGATATAATAAGGGACTAGAGCCTTAAAATTAGGGTTAAATACCTATGAGATAACCTTTCCTATCAGTTGTTTCCATCCATTGATGTGCTGTAAAAGTTTAGATGGCCATCTGTTTAAAGGCAATTTTCTAAAACATTGTTCACTTCAGTTCAGTCACTCAGTCGTGTCCGAGTCTTCGTGAGCCCATGGACCGCAGCACGCCAGGCCTCCCTGTCCCTCACCAACTCCCAGAGTTTACCCAAACTCATGTCCATTGAGTCGGTGATGATATCCAACCATCTCATCCTCTGTTGGCCCCTTCTCTTCCCTCCTTCAATCCTTCCCAGCATCAGGCTCTTTCCCAAGGACTCAGTTCTTCACATCAGGTGGCCAGAGTATTGGAGTTACAGCTTCAACATCAGTCCTTCCAATGAAACATTGTTAAGGAAGTAAAAATAAAGAGCATTTCCACTGGAATATACTCTGATGCCATGGGCTCCTACTATAAACTTAACTTCAGTCAAAGCCCACACTTCTAAAATTTTCTACTCCTCTGATACTGTAACATGGTTCTTTCCCATTCACTGTGGCTTCATTTTCCTTGGCATTACCCTCACATCCCCCTCGATCATTTTTTTCCAGTAGTCACATACTTCTCCACCCAACCTGGACTAGATGTTCAAAACCATCACCTCTATTCTAATGAGGCCAAAATATTTTCCTCTTTTAATTTTATCCTATTTTATGATTTCCATTACAAATTACCTATATTCTAAATCCAGCCACACTGAAAAAAAAATTAGGGGGTGAGAATAATTAATATTGAACTTATGGAAAAATATTGGGGGATTTCCAAAACACTTGATTTCCATTGAAACCATGGAATCCAAATTGTGTTTCAGAAAAAGACAAATCAGCAAAATGAAGATGTTTTTACTCCAAAATAAAAAATAACTTTCTAAGCCTTATAAAAAGTCCAATCCCTTCCAACTTAACAAGGGAGCCTCTATCACCAGTGATGGAGAATAAGTAAGAATAAGTAGAAGGAACTTGATTAGATGAAGCAAATTGATGCTGCCAGCTAAATCTCCATGCTCCAAATCATCTGGTCCACTTTGATCTATATTCCATTTAGGCCACAACTACACTTTTCCATAAGCCACTTTTCCTTGGCTTAAAACTCAACATTCAAAAAGCTAAGATGATGATATCCGGTTCCATCACTTCATGGCAAATAGATGGGGAAACAGTGGAAACAGTGACAGACTTCATTTTCTTGGGCTCCAAAATCACTGCAGATGGTGACTGCAGCCATGAAATTAAAAGACACTTGCTCCTTGGAAGAAAAGCTATGATCAACCTAGACAGCATATTAAAAAGCAGAGACATTACTTTGCCAACAAAGGTCCACCCAGTTAGCTATAGTTTTGCCAGTAGGCATCTATGGATGTTAGAGTTGGACCATAAAGAAAGCTGATTGTTGAAGAATCAATGCTTTTGAACTGTGCTCTTGGAGAAGACTCTTGAGAGTCCCTTGGACTGCAAGGAGATCCAACCAGTCCATCCTAAAGGAAATCAGTCCTAAATATTCATTGGAAGGACTGATGCTGAAGCTGAAACTTCAATACTTTGGCCACCTGATGCAAAGAGATGACTCATTGGGAAATACCCTGATGCTGGGAAAGATTGAGGGCAGGAGGAGAAGGGGATGACAGCGGATGAGATGGCATCAACAACTCCATGGACATGAGTTTGAGTAAACTCTGGGAGTTGGTGATGAACAGGGAGGCCTGGCGTGCTACAGTCCATGAAATTGCAGAGTCAGACACCACTGACTGATCTGAACACTTTTCTTTGAAACATGCTAAATCCTAAAACCCCTAAATATATTTATTGGTTATGGTAAAAACAATAAACAAATACAATTCACGTTTTACAAAAGCATTCAGTTCAGTTTAGTCGCTCAGTTCAGTTCAGTCACTCAGTCATGTCCGACTCTTTGCGACCCCATGAATCGCAGCATGCCAGGCCTTCCTGTCCATCACCAACTCCTGGAGTTCAAACAAACTCATGTCCAGCGAGTCGGTGATGCCATCCAGCCATTTCATCCTCTGTCATCCCCTTCTCCTCCTGCCCCTCATCCCTCCCCACATCAGTCTTTACCAGTGAGCCAACTCTTTGCATGAGGTTGCCAAAGTATTGGAGTTTCAGCTTTAGCATCAGTCCTTCCAAAGAACACCCAGGACTGATCTCCTTTAAAATGGACTGGGTGGTTAAAATAAAAATTAAAAAAAAAAAAGAAAGAAAAGATCCATTTGCACTCCAGACCCAAAGAAGGACAACACCAAAGTATGTTCAGACTATCACACAATTGAACTCATTTCAAAAAAAAATAAAAAATAATAAAATGGACTGGTTGGATCTCCTTGCAGTTCAAGGGACTCTCAAGAGTCTTCTCCAACACCACAGTTCAAAAGCATCATTCTTTGGCACAGTCCAACTCCCACATCCATACTTGACCACTGGAAAAACCATAGCCTTGACTAGATGGACCTTTTTTGGCAAAGTAATATCTCTGCTTTTGAATATGTTATCTAAGTTGGTCATAAGTTTCCTTCCAAGGAGTAAGCATCTTTTAATTTCATGCCTGCAATCACCATCTGCATTGATTTTGCAGCCCCCCAAAATAAAGTCTGACACTGTTTCCCCATCTATTTCTCATGAAATTATGGGGCCAGATGCCATGATCTTTGTTTTCTGAATGTTGAGCTTTAAGCCAACTTTTTCACTCTCCTCTTTCACTTTCATCAAGAGGCCTTTTAATTCTTCTTCACTTTCTGCCATAAGGGTGGTGTCATCTGCTTATCTGAGGGTATTGATATTTCTCCTGGCAACTTGATTCCAGCTTGTGCTTCATCCAGCCCAGCGTTTCTCATGATGTACTCTGCATAGAAGTTAAATAAGCAGGGTGACAATATACAGCCTTGACGTACTCCTTTTCCTATTTGGAACCAGTCTGTTGTTCCATGTCCAGTTCTAACTGTTGCTTCCTGACTTGCATATATGTTTCTCAAGAGGCAGGTCAGGAGGTCTGGTATTCCCATCTCTCTCAGAATTTTCCACAGTTTATTGTGATCCACACAAAAGCCTTAAAGTGGTCCGAATATTTATTTATTCCTTGGGTTCATTTCTTTGGTTGGGTTTTTAAATCCCAAGAAGTTTTCTGTAATTCACATAAAATAATGTCATGTGCAGATGTGTGATGCTTTAAAGCTGTTCCTCCATTAAATACTCTCTTTCAGTATATGAGAATAAAATGGTTTTACAATTTCTGGCCCTATGCAGTTTACTGGAGCTTCCCTGATACCTCAGTTGGTGCAGGAAACCCTGGTTCAATTCCTGGGTAGGAACAATCCCCTGGAGAAGGGAAAGACCACCCACTCCAGTATTATGGTCTAGAGAATTCCATGGACTCTATAGTTCATGGGGTTGCAAAGAATCAGACACAACAGATCTACTTTTGCTTTCACATAGTTTATTTCTTAGATCTCTCTGAGCATGGACTTTTCAATGATTAAGTTGTGTATCTTCTCTTTTTCTGCCTCAATCTTTCCAATCCTTAGACCCTGGTTAATCTAGTTGCTCCTGTTTCTTGCCTGCTTTGTGCTCCTGAGCTCTGAAAAATGTGCTATTATAATGAAATTCAATGCTCCAACCACTCCAACATATTTTTATACCAATTAATCTGTAACTTTTCTCTGTTCTTTGTCAATATATTAGTTGGCATACCTCACAGTATTATTGGTTTCTCATTAATTTTGTTGTTATCACTCTCATAAACTCTATACCTTCTCTATAAATCTCTCAAACTTACTTTAAGATAATAAGATGTACTCACATATATATGGCTTCCTCAACCTAAATGTCAACAGAGGAATGAATAAAGAAGATGCAGTACATATATAAACTGGAATATCACTCAGCCATAAAAAAGGATCAAAATTGTACCATTTGCTGAGATGTGAATGGACCCAGAAACTGTCATACAGAGTGAGATAAATCAGTAAATAGTAAAAGCATATATCACATATTAACACTTATATGCACAGTCTAGAAAAATGGTATACATTATCTTATTTGCAAAGCAGAAATAGAGACAGACATAGAGCACAAATGTATGGATACCAAGGGGGAAGGGTGGGTGGGAGGAATTGGGAGATTGAGATTGACATATATACACTATTGATAATATGTATAAAATAGAAAACTAAGGAAAATATATTATATAGCACAGGGAGCTCTATTCAATGCTTTGTGGTGATCTGAATGGGAAGGATGTCCAAAAAAGATAGGATATATGTATAAGTATAATCGATTCACTTTGGTATATAGTAGAAACTAACAACATCATAAAGCAATTACAGTTGAATATTTTTTTTAATTTTAAAAATAAAATTTAAAGCAAAAACAAATATGGTTTCCTTTAGCTGCTCTTCATTCCTTAGGAATATACACCTTTATCTCCATCCTTGCTTCCTCATCAGCTCTCATTCTAGGCACAGCACTGTCATTTATGGTTCTTCAGACTTCAAGGATGTCTTTATTGCATTGTTCTTCTATGATTCTATTCTACTGAATTTCTATTGCCTGAATTTCATCACTGAATTTTAAAAATAGATCAAATGTACTCTATTCCAATATACCTGATTTTGATCCCACTAATTTTCTCCAACATTCTCCTCTGCCTGGCTTCGGGGTACAAAAATGTGTATTTTTCACTCTTCTTTGTATAATAGTGTACGGCACACATACCATGTTGTTGAATCATCGGCTTCACTTCTAAAGCTACCAAATTGTATGTGTTCCTCATTATTTTAATTCACTAAGATGTCCTTTTCTCACTTGAAAGCAGGAATAATAGTATTTTGAGGAGTATATCAATTAATGTATATAGGAATCTTAAGAATACTTGAAACATATGAGGGCTAAGAGTGTGTTAGCCATTTCTAACTTTGTACTTTTTCTCTAAAGATGTGATATTTTGCTTATGGTAGTAAAATGGTATTTTCTTATAAGGATGGAAATTTGGCAACATGTAGCCGGATTTCTTCTGCATATACTCTGACCTATGCACCCATCAACTATTATCACAACAATACTCTATGAGGGAACAAGACAAAATTTAGCAGCTGAAATGAGAATATTATTTTCTTACCATAGCATTGGCTATAGCTATTTCTTATACAGGGCTTCCCTGGTGGCTCAGAGGTTAAAGCGTCTGCCTGGAATGTGGGAGACCCGGGTTCGATCCGTGGGTCAGGAAGATCCCCTGGAGAAGCGGTTTATGACCGCAGTTTATCTCCAGGCTGAAGATTGAGTTAAATCTGCTCTGTGTATGCCTCACTTTCCTTTACCTAATACCTCTCCAAGGCATATCCGCATGGTGAGTCAACAGATCACAATAGACAAGCCAAGCCATCTAATACATTTAAAGCTTCTCATGCATACCTGCTCACATTCCACTGAGGCACCAAGTCATATATCTAGTCCCAAAGTAACAGGGGAAAAGAGGTATGCTCTGCCCCAAGACAATGGGGGAGAAAGGGAGAGGGGGAGAAAGAGAGATGAAGGGACATCTACTGAGTAGTACTTCAGTTTATAAAAAATATGTTCTCTTGTTTACAAATTTTCACATTCCTCCTACTTGAGAAGTTCTAGATCTGGAGAATATCAAATTGGGTCATCTGATAGTAGCAAGAGGCAAGGAATTGCTCAAATACTAATGGCATTTTGTTATAAGGAAACAGGTCAGCATGAGGGTGTTCTTACTGGGCCTCCAGAAGTGACACCACATCATTTGTAAATTCTTTTTGCCCAAGGTATAATCTGAATCTAATAGAGACTGTAGACTCAACTTCCAGTCGGCAGGAAATACAGGGGGTAAAGGAACAAGTTCAATGAGGAAAATGAAGAAACAAGTAGACACATTCAATATTTGTCCTAAAAAAACTGACCTAGACTTTACAAAAATATCAGTTATTCAAAATATTTTAAAGCACAGGCATGCTCTTAGATTAGAAATTTGTAGAAGCAAAATGCAATGTGACTCCTTGTTGGGGGTTAATAAAAAGTCTTTGGTGGGGGATAATGTGAAAAATTTTAAAATTGACTGACTATTAAATAATAGTTAATTACTGTCAGTTTATCCATATTTTTAATTTATATAGATATAGATGTATAGATCAGGGTTTTCCAGGTAGCTCATTGGTAAAGAATCTGCCTGTCAATGCAGGAGACATGGGTTCAATCCCTGGGTCAAGAAGATCCCCTGGAGAAAGAAATGGTAAACCTACTCCAGGATTCTTGCCTGGGAAATGCCATGGACAGAGGAGTCTGGTAGGCTACAGTTCATGGGGTCACAAAAGAGCCAGACAAGACTTAGTGATGAAAATACACAGAGATATAGACCAAGAGAAAGAGAAATAGTGTTGTAACAGAGAATATAATAGTCTCAGTAAATGCACACCAAAATATTTAAAGTGAAATATTCATAATGCCTGCAAATTATTTTTTAAATTGTTCTCTATTAGCTCAGATGGTAAAGCATCTGCCTGCAATGTGGGAGACCTAGGCTTGATACCTGTTGGGAAGGTCCCCTGGAGAAGGAAATGGCAACCCACTCCAGTATTCTTGCCTGGAGAATTCCATGGAAAGTGGAGCCTGGAGGGCTACAGTCCATGGGCCGTAAAGAGTCAGACATGACTGGATGACTAACACACACATATATTTATAGATAAGAGTATGAGGGAGATGAAAAGTAAATTTAGCAAATCTTAATATTTCTTAAACTTATTTCAGAAGGAATACAGGCTTTTATTGTACTAGTCTTTCCTTTTTTCCCATTTTTTGAAAGATTTCAAACATAAAATTGAAGAAAGAATAAATAAAATATAGTCAGTCTGATACATCTTCCTTGAATGCTCCCAAACAATCTTCAAGATTTAAAAAACCTTGGGCCTTGTTAGATTGCTCTGTTCTGAAGGTAATATCCCCTCCTAATTAAAGTAAGCTTAACACATCGCTTATTTGCACCATGACAATCTTAGTACTTTTCCTTAGAGTCTGCTTGTTATATCTTATTTCAGATTTGGAAAAGAACCTCAATAGATTCTGAAATTATTTTCTTTCCATATCTCATACCTCCAAATCATGATTTTCCATAACAATACTGATTTACTTAGTGTTCTCAATGTTTTAATTAAATGTGTCATTTTCTTTTTTTGTGGGGGAGGAATTCTCCATCATGAAGAAAGTCCACTTTTAACTCTCTAGGGAGATAGTAATCTCTCATTTTCAGTTCTTATCAGTTCTTTTACACAGTTTTCTTTGTGTGTGTTAATTCCTCAATTTTTTTTCTCAAATATATGATTGTGCAGAGATAATGGTTATTTTTGATAATATCTTAATTCTTCAATTTTTTCTTAGTATTTCCTTTCTTTTCAACAGTAAAAAAAAAACTGAACATGATCTCTTGTCACACGTATTAATAAAGATTATGTAAAATTTTATACTTAAAAATACATATTTATTTATCATCACTGCTATACAAGTATCCAAAAAATATACACTCATAAATCCTAAACACTTCTTATTTAAAATATTTTAATTATTACCAAAACAATCACTGAAATCAACCAGGAGTGTTCTATACAAAAATTCCCTATATGTTTTAATTCATCTTTAGTCACTGAAAGCGGTCATTTCATTTATTTCAATATCATTAGGATTAAAATTTAGAACACAATAAATTGACAAAATAAAAATACTATTTCCCAAAATAAAACATTTCTTGAATATAAGAATGAGTAACATACATAAGTAAATATAAAAATTATTTAATAATTTCAGTATATTACAATCTCTGTCCCCAATTTATCTAGTGAAATTCTTGGAACTCATTATAGCCTAACTAATCTAATATAAAATGAAATAAAGTTTATCTTTAAGGATAAGCAAGTACTATATAATACAAAAGAAAGAAAGAGTTTGAAAATGTGTTCTACATCACTTGAAAATATACTTGAGAAAAGAAGAGGAAGGGGACGAGGAGAAGGGAAGGAAGAAAAGAGGTGCACACAGCTAATTTTGTGTGATGAACAGACTTGATGATGTTAAGGCCAAACTCTCCCTCTGTGCTACCGCAGGCTGGGTAACTCTATGTTGAAAGAACTTTATTTTAAAAATGTGATAAATCCTTTACCTCAGTTTCTTAACAATCCCCAGAGCATAAACATTGTAAAAGAGCTGACCCATCCGTTGATCTTCCATAGCAACATGGAAAGATTGAAAGTCATATTTAGAAAAGAATCTGAGCTCCTTGAAAGACTACCCTGTATCTCATATAACAGAATATATTAAATATTGCCAAATTGTCTGTCCCAGATTTCAGTAACAAGTAATTTTAAACTCTTCTCTAACTTCACTTCTAATGCTAAAAGCATGCACTATTCTTTAAACTGTGTCTTATTAATAAACAAAAGCAAATGCATCCAAATGAACCAAGTGTGTTAGTATTCAATTAGGCTGATGTATCTATACTTTAGTAATTCTTTAGTAATTATAATTTTAAAAATCTGTCTGTATAAACAACAAATATTACCAAAGATCAAAGAAACAACTGAGAAAACTCAGCTAGTTGAAAGAACATTAAAATCTAATCAAAACTCCTTATTTGACAGCTGCAAACACTGAAGCTCAAAGAACATGGGCATGTGATAAGAGACAAAAGAGGAATGAGTGTCTTGGCTTTCACCCAGGCTGTCTTCATCAAGGAATAGATCATCAGTAACTATTAGGTAGGTGAGAGCTATGCTACTGTTGCTGCTAAGTCACTTTAGTCGTGTCCGACTCTGCGACCCCACAGATGGCAGCCCACCAGGCTCCTCCGTCCCTGGGATTCTCCACGCAAGAACACTGGAGTGGGGTGTCATGTCCTTCTCCAATGCATGAAAATGAACAGTGAAAGTGAAGTCACTCAGTCGTGTCCGACTCTTCGCGACCCCATGGACTGCAGCCCACCAGGCTCCTATGTCCATGGGATTCTCCAGGCAAGAGTACAGAAGTGTGTCACCATTGCCTTCTCCAGAGAGCTATGCTAAGGATATCAAAATGATCCCGCACTCAAAATGCCCAGTTTAGAGGGTGAGCTTATTTACAAATAAGGAAGGTAAAGTGTGATAATTGTTTTATGTATGTAAATTATTTTATGTTTGAAGCACAACTTTAAATGTGTCAGTTTTGAAACAGAAGGGAAGGGGCACAACATTTAAAAGAATGAAACAGCCCAAAGACACAACTAGAACCAAATAGGTCCAAGATGGTGGACATTCAAGTTCCACTAGACCTTGCGCTCAGCTTTACACCCACTGTAACACATCAGCACACTAAACTGCACACTCAAAGGCACTATGATAGTTCCAAGACTGACCACAAAAGTCAAAAAGTGGGCAGTGGCCTAATTTCTGTAATCCCCACACCTTCCCCAAAATACTCCTCCCACTCATTAGCCTATGAAATTAGGCACCCCTAAACAAACTGACCTACCCCAGGTTGGTAGGTGCCCAGCATGTTACTGGAGATCAGTGGAGAAATAACTCCAGAAAGAATGAAGGGATGGAGCCAAAGCAAAAACAATACCCAGTTGTGGATGGGACTGGTGATAGAAGCAAGGTCTGATGCTGTAAAGAGCAATATTGCATAGGAAGCTGGAATGTTAGGCCCATGAATCAAGACAAATTGGAAGTAGTCAAACAGGAGATGGCAAGAGTGAATGTCGACATTCTAGGAATCAGCGAATTAAAATGGACTGGAATGGGTGAATTTAACTCAGACGACCATCATATCTACTACTGCGGGCAGGAATCCCTCAGAAGAAATGGAGTAGCCATCATGGTCAACAAAAGAGTCTGAAATGCAGTACTTGGATGCAATCACAAAAATGACAGAATGATCTCTGTTCGTTTCCAAGGCAAACCATTCAATATCACAGTAACCCAAGTCTATGCCCCAAACAGTAATGCTAAAGAAGCTGAAGTTGAAAGGTTCTGTGAAGACCTACAAGACCTTTTAGAACTAACACCCCAAAAAGATGTCCTTTTCATTATAGGGGACTGGAATGTAAAAGTAGGAAGTAAAGAAACACCTGGGGTAACAGGCAAATTTGTCCTTGGAATACGGAATGAAGCAGGGCAAAGGCTAATACAGTTTTATCAACAGAATGCACAGAGAAGGCAATGGCACCCCACTCCAGTACTCTTGCCTGGAAAATTCCATGGGCAGAGGTGCCTGGTAGGCAGCAGTCCATGGGGTTGTGAAGAGTGACTGAGTGACTTCACTTTCACGCATTGGGAAAGGAAATGGCAACCCACTCCAGTGTTCTTGCCTGGAGAATCCCCGGGACGGGGGAGCCTGGTGAGCTGCTGTCTATGGGGTCGCACAGAGTCAGACATAACTGAAGTGACTTAGCAGTAGCAGCAGCAGTAGCAACAGAATGCACTGGTCATAGCAAACACCCTCTTCCAACAACACAAGAGACATCACCAGATGGTCAACATCAAAATCAGATTGATTATATTCTTTGCAGTCAACGATGGAGAAGCTTTATACAGTCAGCAAAAACAAGACTGGGAGCTGACTGTGGCTCAGATCATGAACTCCTTATTGCCAAATTCCGACTGAAATTGAAAGTAGAGAAGACCACTAGACCATTCAGGTATGACCTAAATCAAATTCCCTTATGATTATACAGTGGAAGTGAGAAATAGATTTAAGGGCCTAGATCTTATAGATAGAGTGCCTGATGAACTGTGGATGGAGGTTCCTGACATTGTACAGGAGACAGGGATCAAGACCATCCCCATGGAAAAGAAATGCGAAAAAGCAAAATGGCTGTCTGGGGAGGCCTTACAAATAGCTGTGAAAAGAAGAGAAGCGAAAAGCAAAGGAGAAAAGGAAAGATATAAGCATCTGAATGCAGAGTTCCAAAGAATAGCAAGAAGAGATAAGAAAGCCTTCTTCAGCGATCAATGCAAAGAAATAGAGGAAAACAACAGAATGGGAAAGACTAGAGAAAATTAGAGATACCAAGGGAACATTTCATGCAAAGATGGGCTCGATAAAGGACAGAAATGGTATGGNGATTGGGGGCAGGAGGAGAAGGGGACGACAGAGGATGAGATGGCTGGATGGCATCACCAACTCGATGGACATGAGTTTGGGTGAACTCCGGGAGTTGGTGATGGACAGGGAGTCCTGGTGTGCTGTGATTCATGGGGTCACAAAGAGTTGGACACGACTGAGCGACTGAACTGAACTGAAACAAACTGACAACCCTGTACCCTGGTGCAACTCTCATCTTCTGAGATGGCCCACATTCTTCTGGGTAGTGTGTTTCTCTCTAAATAAGTCTACTTCTACCTAACTCTTTGTTTCTCACTGAATTCTTTCATGATGAGACATCAAGTACCTGAGATTCATTAAGTACTGAGACCAGGTTTGGGATCTCAGTTCAGAGATCGTAGGTACAAGTCCCTGTCTGAGTTGTGCAATTTCAGTCTCATCTAGACAATGTAGGTGATATCTTAGGTATCTTCACAGAAGCTTTTTCAATACAACTGTGTCCAAAGGGAGGAAGAGTCAGTAACTGACAATGAACAGACTTTAATAGGAGCATCACAATGTGAAAAGCCAAGCTCAGCCAGCAACGGCCATACTCAGAAAATGCTAGTTTATAAGGTTCACATGATGGAAGCTAAGATGGAGTTTGAATGGGGACCAAACAATGAAGGTTCTTGAGTGTTATGAAGAAGTTTGTCCTTTATTTTGTACACAGTGGAAAGTCACGAGACATATGCACAGGAGAATAGGTGATTGGTCTTGTAATTAAAAAATAAACAAACAAAAAGCTGGACTTCCCTGGTGGTTCAGTGGTTAAGAATCTGCCTGTGGCATGTGGGAGACAGGGGTTCAGTTGCTGCTGGTCTAGGAAGATCCCACATGCCACAGAGGAACTAAGCCCGTATGCCACAAGCGCTGAAGCCCATGCTCCCCAACATGATAACCCATCGCCATGAGAATCCTCCATACCACAGCTAGAGAAAGTCTGTGCGCAGCAGCAAAGGCTCAGCACAGCCAGAAACAAATTTGTTCAAAGCTTCAGAAACAGAATGGGGGGTGTGTTTAAAGACACATTAGAACATGCTATCTAGTTATGAATACGTAGCTGATAGTAGTCCTTTATCAAAGGGATAATCATGCTATTTAAGACACAAATTGGGGGAAGAAAGCTAACCAATTGTTAGTATAAATGAGGGGAGGGATAATCACAGTTTTATACAGACTAATTGGTGAAAACAGGTAGAACACAGTAGGAGTTTGTTCAGACAGAAAGTGCATATGTTAATGCTGTATAGGTTGTATTTGAAATTTCTTGGCCACAGTCATTTAGGTGAGCCTGATAGGGAGTATAGACATTTAGAACAGAGGAGAGAGGACTGAGCTCCAGGCATATATTGGGAAGCAGTTAGAATATAAATAGAGACAGAAAACCCTTGCAGAAAGGAAAATGAAAAGGAGAGAGGAAAGACAAAAAGACAGAAGAGGAACTAACCACGTATTAAAAGATTTTTTAAAATTATTTTCTATTACAGAGTAGGAAAACTTCAATTTAATTGAAATTCAGTTTTATTAAAATCTGCAACATGTTTCTAAAGTTAAAATGTATGGTTAAATATGTCATCCTGCCTTTTGACTAAACTCTGGAGCTAACAAAGGGGAAAATTATGGTATCATGTTAAGTATCTGGAAAACATGAAAATTAAATGAGTATCATATTTCAGTGTAGGCTTACATATTTTAATTTTTAATTAAACTTGTTTAGAGTAATGCTCATTGGCCATTTCTTTCAAGAAACATCCTTACAGAATATCAGGAAATACTTTTTATTAAAACAAAACAAAAAATACTTGTTAGAAACAGAAGATGGTTAATATTGGAATGCCTTAAGCAGTTCACCACCTAACAAATAATAATAAATTTATTTGCATCAAAGTGCAGTCTTTTATTTCTTGTCGTTTGCTACAGTTATCTTTTTCGTTAGGGTTCATGTCAAAAACTCATTAAAATGCATGAACAAATATACCAGGCCTGTCATATCAGGTATTTTCTTCTCCAGAGTGCCCTAAATGAATAACTTCAAGGAGAATAAGTTTGTATCATAGTTTGTATTATATGTCCATAAATATTCCCAGGGTTTTTTTTTTTTTTTTTTAAATCTTTTCTATTTCTAGAACATAATTGAATTCACAAATAAAATTCAATCGATCTATTTCCAATGGAAACATTTGCTTAACTTCTCTCTGTAAATTTCTCTCTCAGCATACCAATAATCATCTTTCCCATACTCACCTTCTGAGGAATTCTTACAAAATTAATCTGAAAGCTACAGACAGAATGAAATTAGAGTGATTGCCTAATACTCGGTATTCCTGATGCTATTTAGTCGCTAAGTCGTGTCTGACTCTTTGTGACCCCATGGGCTGTAGCCCTCCAGGCTCCTCTGTCCATAGGATTTCCCAACCAAGAATACTAGAATGGGTTGCTATTTCTTACTTGAGGGGATCTTCCAAACCGAAGGATTGAACCCATGTCTCCTGCATTGGCAGAAAGATTCTTCACTGCTGAGCCATCAGGGAAGCCCACTTAGTGGTTAAAATAAAATGATGATAACAGCAATATTTACTTTGAAAACTACTGAAATTCATGAGCGGAGGTGAGGTGAGGTGAGGTGAAGTCACTCAGTCATGTGGGAAAATGGGGTTTTGACCCCTGATTCGGAACATAGTGTCACATTTTATAGCATCTTATAGATACATTCCTCCTCCTTTCAAGATCAACTCATGCAGAGTGTATGATGGAGCCAAGAGATGTGATTTTATTTATCTAAATGTGCTACTTTTCCACTAGATTTTAAGCAAAATGAGAAGAGAAAATGTATAATTTGCTTTTTGTGCACTGCAGTCTTCCTAGCAGGCTTTCTTAGTGGCTCAGTGCTAAAGAATCTGCTAGCCAGTGCAGGAGACACGTGTCTGATCCTGGGTCTGGAAGATCCCCTGGAGAAGGAAATGGCAACCTGCTCCATTATTTTTGCCTGGGAAATCCGATGGACAGAGGAGCCTGGTGGGCTCCAGTCCTTGGGGTCACAAAAGAGTCAGACACAACTAAGCTACTAAACAAGTTTTCCAATAACCTCAGAAATGCAGATGACACCAACTTTATGCCAGAAAGCAAACAGGAAAAAGAAAAAAAGAGAAGAACCTCTTGATTAGAATGAAAAGTTTGACTTAAAACTCAGCACTCAAAAAACAAAGATCATGGTATCCAGTCCCGTCACTTCATGGCCAATAATAGATAGGGAAACAATGGAAACAGTGACAGACTTTATTTTCTTGGTCTCCAAAATCATTGTGGATGGTGACTGCAGCTTTGAAGAATTGATGCTTTCAAACTGTGGTGTTGGAGAAGACTCTTGAGAGTCCCTTGGACTGCAAGGACATCAAACCTGTCAATCATAAAGGAAATCAATCCTGAATATTCTTTGGAAGGACTGATGTTGAAGCTGCAGCTCCAATACTTTGGCCTCCTGATGCAAAGAGCCGATTCATCAGAAAAGACCCTGACGCTGGAAAAGATTGAAGGCAAGAGGAGAAGAGGACAATGGAGGTTGAGATGGTTGGATGGCATCACCAACTCAATGGACATGAGTTTGACAAAATTCTGTAAGATGGTGAAGGACAGGGAAGCCTGTCAGGCTGCATTCCATTGGGTCACAAAGAGTCAGATGTGCCTGAGCAACTGAACAGTAAGTCTCCCTATCACCTGAAAATCAGTACTTCTGCACATGTCACTGCGATCATGCCCCCTGGTGGAACGAATGCAGGAATCCATGAACTGCTACTCAGCTTGTGGCCCTGGGAAACCCAAGTCATCCCTCTGGGTCACAGTTACCACAGTTTCAAGCAAGAAGGCTGGATTTTTTAAACTAGGAAAATATCTCCCTATACTCAGAAATTTAATTATGACTTCAGTTATGAATTCTTGGTTAGTGAAAATTTTAGTAGATAAATTTAAGGAAAATTATCATCTGAATTTCTAAATTTCTTTCTCTGTAAAAAACAAAGTTTATGAAGTCAAGAGTCAGGGGAGAAAAATGTCCATTAATAAAGAAAAATAAGCATATAATTTATTCTACAATTCTATTTTTTGTCTTATTTTTGAAGCTTGGAAACTATAGAAAAATAGACCATAAATATCACACTTCATGCTAGTACCTAAAGTCACTGTTTAAAAGTTTTGCCCACAACTTATATCACTGAAAATGATAATTTTAAAAAAAAAGAGCTCATAAAAATAGCAAAGAAAAAAAAGTAACTCAATACTGTAACCCAGATGTGCAGGAGGTAAATTCAGCACGGGTGCACATACACTCATAATATATTCAAGTGTCCATTACATTTATGATAAAATACTTACCCTTGCTAAAATTTTTAACTTGCTGCTGCTGCTGCTGCTGTTGCTGCCACTGCTGCTTCGCTTCAGTCGTGTCCGACTCTGTGCGACCCCATAGACGGCAGCCCACCAGGCTCCCCTGTCCCTGGGATTCTCCAGGCAAGAACACTGGAGTGGGTTGCCATTTCTTTCTCCAATGCATGAAAATGAAAAGTGAAAGTGTAGCAACCCCATGGACTGCAGCCTGCCAGGCTCCTCCGTCCATGGGGTTTTCCAGGCAAGAGCACTGGAGTGGGGTGCCATTGCCTTCTCCGTTTAACCTTGCTACAATATGACAAACGTTAAATGACACACCTCAAGGCCATTATCTCCTGTCAGATTAGCACAAATGCATGCATTTGACAAAACACATAATTAGGTAAATCTGTGACTAGGCATCATTGTCAAAGAGAGCTAGAGGAGTTGCAAAGTGGTGCAGTCTCTAAGCAGAGGAGTCTGGCAATACCTAGCAAAATTAACACATATTGACTCTTAGATCTGGAAGTCCTGAAGTGGAGCAGGACCCACTTCACCCCTCCCCCCATGTCCTCTGCCTGCCTTTTGTCTGCGGGAAAAGCTTTAGCCAAAGAATAAATTTAATCAGAGAAGTGAGAACATGCAAAAACAAAGGAAAAAAAATCAAAGGAGACCAAATAATAATAACTGAATTATTAAGCATAGTTAAAACACACACACACACACACACACACACCCCTTTAGTTATTTCTTCAATTCAGTTCAGTCGCTCAGTTGTGTCCTACTCTTTGCGACCCCATGAATCGCAGCACGCCAGGCCTCCCTGTCCATCACCAACTCCCGGAGTTCACTCAGACTAACGTCCATCGAGTCCGTGATGCCATCCAGCCATCTCATCCTCGGTTATCCCCTTCTCCTCCGGTCCCAAATCCCTCCCAGCATCAGAGTCTTTTCCAATGAGTCAACTCCTTGCATGAGGTGGCCAAAGTACTGGAGTTTCAGCTTTAGCATCATTCCTTCCAAAGAAATCCCAGGGCTGATCTCCTTCAGAATGGACTGGTTGGATCTCCTTGCAGTCCAAGGGACTCTCAAGAGTCTTCTCCAACACCACAGTTCAAAAGCATCAATTCTTCGGTGCTCAGCTTTCTTCACAGTCCAACTCTCACATCCATACATGACCACAGGAAAAACCATAGCCTTGACTAGATGGACTTTTGTTGGCAAAGTAATGTATCTGCTTTTCAATATGCTATATAGGTTGGTTATAACTTTTCTTCCAAGGAGTAAGTGTCTTTTAATTTCATGGCTGCAATCACCATCTGCAGTGATTTTCTTAGGTACTATAAAAAACATTCTGAGCTATATCCTGTGAGCTGTCTTATAGATACTGAAACTGTCACCAGGTGGAGAAATTAACTATGTGATCACCAGGCTGTAGCCATGACACAAATTGCCACAATTCTGAGAACTGGCCTCAAAGAAATGGAAAAAAAAAAAATCGACCCTGGAACTTAAGATTAACTGTATCTAAAACAATCAAGATGATACTGATCAGACCACCAACAATGATCAGTTTCAAGATGAATGTCAGAGCCACTGTGCTGCTTCTGCATGTAGCCCCATCCCTCTGTCTATAAAAGCTCTTGCCCCCTAATTGTTTGGGGGGGGGGGTCAGCCTTTGGACAGATGTCTGCACTCCCCGATCCCCTGACAGTTGCTGGCAACAAAAATAGAGCCAACTTTCCACAAACCTAGCTTATTTAATGGCTTTTGAGCAGTGAGCAGCCAGACTCCACTTTTGGCAACACTCCAATTCATCTACCCTAAAGATACACTGGTAAAATCATAAAACGTCACATGCATGGACTATTCATTGTGATACTGTTTGTACTCCCCAAAGTGAGAAGCAACCCAATGTCTATCAATTGCAAATTAATTGAACATGTTTGTAAACTGTATAATACAAAATAAAACCACTACCATGCAGATTTCAAAATGAATGAAATATATCTCTCAATAGAGCTAAAGAGATAACTCTACATTGTATTGTTTATTTTAAAAAAGCAAACTGGAGAGACTTCCAGTTTATGGTCCAGCATAAAAGGAGCTTAGAAGTCACCAGCGTGTGTTAAGAGTAAGTGCTGAACAAACTGGAAAGCCATCAGCTCTTGTTAGAACTGTAAGAGGAGTGAGAGCTTCCAGTACAACACTTCTCCCCAAATTGGAGAGACGGGCAAATACAGAGAAGGATAATTTGCCAGAACAGACACTCACAGAGCTGAAACACCTGCAAGAAGCAGTGCCAAGCCGGGAGAACGGGCGTCTCTGAAAGGACACGGTGCTGGAGGCTCAGTGTAGAGAAGCCTGAGCCATAAAAACCCCAGGGAAGTCGGTCATCCTCGTGTTCTACCAGGCTCTCACAGGAACTGAGAAAAAGACACTTGTACTTCCGGCAGGAGGAAGGGAAAATGAACGACTTTGAAATACACCAGAGCATTCTGTTCTTTTCAACACAGCCTGTCCTCTGGAGAAACTAACCAAAGCCTAACCTGCTGGGGTTTTGTCAGAGCCTCAGTGAGTGTCAGGGAGGGAAATACCCAATCTCAGCTGTCAAGACTTCTAGAAGAAAGGTAAACACCAAACTATAGCCCAGGTTACTAACCTGTCCCACCTGAGCAGGGAGAAAAAATGAGAAACCTTTGCGAAGTTCAGAGACCAGGGTACAAGCCACTGAAAGACTAAGACCTAATCACAGGACCACGGGATGCTCCCCCCAGTACCTCACTGTATTACTAACAGCCTTTTTAGTGTTTGTTTAATCCAGTACTTCAGGCCTGGCTACCAAAAGTATATATTAGACATAAGCAGCAAAAGATAGAGCTTGAATTGCCAGAGTAAGAATCAGATCCAGACACACATATGGCAAGAAGCTGGAATATAAAAGTTTGATTAAGATGCTAACAGTGCTGATGGAAAAAANGATTAAGATGCTAACAGTGCTGATGAAAAAAAAAAAAAAGAAAAAAAAACACAGCTTGAAAGAATAGGTGGGCAGTGTAAGCCACACATTTAAATCTTAAGAACAAAAAGTTAAAAGAAATGCTACAGACAAAAAATACTGTTAACAGTAATCAAGAATATCTCTATTGGGCTTATTATTTCACTGGATACAACTAAGGAAAGAATCTCTGAGTTTGAGGATATCTCAATAGAAATTCTCAAAGCTAAAAAAAAAAAAAAAAAAAACTCTGAAAGAAATAAATTCCCAGAATATCCCAAAACTGTGGGACAAGTACAAAAGTATTCGCTTGGTAATGCCAAGCAAAGAAAGAGAAGAAATATTTGAAATAATAATGCCTGAGAATTTCCAGAAATTAATGTCAGGCACAAAAGTACAGATCCAGGAAAGGACAACAGAAGGCAAAAAACAGACAAATAGTTCAAAGGAATAAAATACAGATCCCCAAAATAGACCTCCATAAATATAATCAACTGATCTTTGACAAAGCAAAGCTAACAATAGAGCGAAGGAAGTTTCTTCAACAAGTTCCAAAACTGGACGTCCACATCCAAAGAAGTGAATCTAGATACAGACCTTATATCCTGCACAAAATAATTCAAAGTTGACCACAGACCTAAATGTAAAATGCAAAATTATGAAACTTCTAAAAGATAACATAGGAGAAAACCTATAAGACCTATATGGCAATGGCTTCTTAGAAATGACACCGAAACACAATGCGTGAAGGAAAGAATGGATATGCTGGGTTTCATTAAAGTCAAATAAAAATTAAAAAGACTGTTCAAGAAAATGAAAAAAACAAGTCACAGACTGGAAGAAAAGATTGGTAAAAGACACATCTGATAAATGAATGCAGTCGAAAACATTCTTAACACTCAACAATAAGCAAGCAAATCAAAATTCAACAATAAAAATTTAAAAATAAATAAAAATAAAATTCAGTTAAAAAGTGGGTCAAAGAGTTTGCTGGACACTTCCCCAGAGACACACAGAAGGCAAATAGGTACATGGAATGATGATCCATATCGTATACCATGAGGGAAATGAGAACTATAGCATCAAGGTGACACCACTAACAGCCTTCCCCATGGTTAACATGCAGAACACTCACAGCAGAAAGTCCTGGCCAGGGTGTGGGGCATCAGGAACTCTCAGCTATGGTGGCAAGAATGCAAAATGGTACAGTCACTTTGAGAAAACAGTTTGGCTGTATCTAACCTAAGTAAACCTATACTATATAATCTAGTAATTGCATTCCTTGGTATTTACTGTAAGAAGCAGTATGCCACTTAAAATCCCTGTATAAGGACATTTATAGCAGCTTGATAATGGTCAAACTTGGAAGTAATCAAGATGTCTTTCAGTAGATGAATGGTTAAAAAAAAAATAAACAAAAAAAAAAACTGTGGTACAACCAGACAATGTAATATTATTTAGCACTAAAAAAAAAAGAGCAATTAAATCATGAAAAGACATGGAGGAAACTTAAATGCATATTCAGTTCACTCACATCCAACTCCTTGTGACTCCATGGACTGCAGCATGCCAGGCTTCCCCGTCCTTCACCAACTCCTGGAGCTTGCTCAAACTCATGTCCATCAAGTCAGTGATGCCATCCAACCATCTCATCTTCTTTGTCCCCTTCTCCTCTTGCCTTCAATATTTCCCAGCATTAGGGTCTTCTCTCAGGAGTCAGTTCTTCACATCAGGTGGCCAAAGTATTAGAGTTTCAGCTTCAACATCAGTCCTTCCAATGGATATTTAGGACTGATTTCCTTTAGGATGGACTGGTTAAATGAATATTGCTAAGTGAAAGAAGCCAATGAAAATGCTACATAATGTATAATTTCAACTATATGATATTCTCAAAAAAAAAGAACTATGGGCATAGTAAAAAGATCAGTGACTCTCACAGGCTGGGAGAAAGGGAGGGATGAATTGAGTGAACCGTAGAGTATGGACTTTGATGATCTGATGTGACAAGTAGGTTCACCAGTTTCTAGGATTTTACCACTCAGGTAAAATTTTACCACTCAGGTGGGGCATGTAGATAATGATGAGACGACATATATGACAGGAAATCTTCATCTGCTCAATATTGTTGTGATCATAAAACTGCCTTAAACTATAAAAGCAATTAAACACAATAATAAACAAAGCCAAAAAAGGAAATTTTCATTGTGGTAAAAAAAAACAATTATAGCTTAAAACAAAATTAATTATAAATAATGATTGTTTATTGAGAAGTGGAAGAAAGCAGAGTGGTATATACAGGGATGGAAATCACACTTCTTTTAATGTATTAGTTCCATCAACCTGAGTTTAAATTTTAGGTAAATTAGGTAAATATCAAACTCAAATTAAATAAGCAATCCCTAAAAAATTAGAATAATATAAACAATTGATTTGTATTAATATAATGAACTAATTTTCTTTGCATTGATCACTGAAGAAGGCTTTCTTATCTCTTCCTGGTATTCTTTGGAATTCTGCATTCAGGTGCTTATATCATTCCTTTTCTCCTTTGATTTTCACTTCTCTTCTTTTCACAGCTATTTGTAAGGCCTTCCCAGACAGCCATTTTGCTTTTTTGCATTTCCTCTCCATGGGGATGGTCTTGATCCCTGTCTCCTGTACAATGTCACGAACCTCATTCCATAGTTCATCAGGCACTCTATCTATCAGATCTAGGCCCTTAAATCTATTTCTCACTTCCACTGTATAATCATCAGGGATATGATTTAGGTCATACCTGAATGGTCTAGCAATTCCCCTACTTTCTTCAATTTAAGTCTGAATTTGTCAATAAGGAGTTCATGATTTGATCCACAGTCAGCTCCTGGTCTTGTTTTTGTTGACTGTATAGAGCTTCTCCATCTTTGGCTGCAAAGAATATAATCAATTGGATTTCGGTGTTGACCATCTGGTGATGTCCATGTGTAGAGTCTTCTCTTGTGTTGTTGGAAGAGGGTGTTTGCTATGACCACTGCATTTTCTCGGCAAAACTCTATTAGTCTTTGCCCTGCTTCATTCTGCATTCCAAGGCCAAATTTGCCTGGTGGCAAATTTGGAGAAACACTCCAGGTGTTTCCTGACTTCCTACTTTTGCATTCCAGTCCCCTATAATGAAAAGGACATCTTTTGGGGGTGTTACTTCTAAAAGGTCTTGTAGGTCTTCATAGAACCGTTCAAATTCAGCTACTTCAGCTAGCGTTACTGGTTGGGGCATAGACGTGGATTACCGTGATATTGAATGGTTTGCCATGGAAATGAACAGAGATCATTCTGTCATTTTTGAGATTGCATCCAAGTACTGCATTTTGGACTCTTTTGTTGACCATGATGGCTACTCCATTTCTTCTGAGGGATTCCTGCCCACAGTAGTAGATATAATGGTAATCTAAGTTAAATTCACCCATTCCAGTCCATTTTAGTTCACTGATTCGTAGAATGTCGACATTCACTCTTGCCATCTCTTGTTTGGCCACTTCCAATTTGCCTTGATTCATGGACCTGACATTCCAGCTTCCTATGCAATATTGCTCTTTACAGCAATGGACCTTGCTTCTATCACCAGTCACATCCACAACTGGGTATTGTTTTTGCTTTGGCTCAATCCCTTCATTCTTTCTGGAGCTATTTATCCACTGATCTCCAGTAGCATATTGGGCACCTATTGACCTGGGGAGTTCCTCTTTCAGTATCCTATCATTTTGCCTTTTCATACTGTTCATGGGGTTCTCAAGGCAAGAATACTGAAGTGGCTTGCCATTCCCTTCTCCAGTGGACCACATTCTGTCATTCTGTCAGGCATCCTGGAATGTGAAGTTAAGTGGGCCTTAGAAAGCAACACTACAAACAAAGCTAGTGGAATTGATGCTGTGAAAGTGCTGCACTCAATGTGCCAGCAAATTTGGAAAACTCAGCAGTGGCCACAGGACTGGAAAAGGTCAGTTTTCATTCCAATCCCAAAGAAAGGCATTGCCAAAAATGCTCAAACTACCGCACAATTGCACTCATCTCACATGCTAGGAAAGTAATACTCAAAATTCTCCAAGCCAGGCTTCAGCAATACGTGAACCGTGAACTTCCTGATGTTCAAGCTGGTTTTAGAAAAGGCAGAGGAACCAGAGATCAAATTGCCAACATCTGCTGGATCATGGAAAAAGCAAGAGAGTTCCAGAAAAACATCTATTTCTGCTTTCGTGACTATGCCAAAGCCTTTGACTGTGTGGATCACAATCAACTGTGGAAAATTCTGAAAGAGATGCGAATATCAGACCACCTGACCTGCCTCTTGAGAAACCTGTATGCAGGTCAGGAAGCAACAGTTAGAACTGGACATGGAACAACAGACTGGTTCTAAATAGGAAAAGGAATACATCAAGACTGTATATTGTCACCCTGCTTATATAACTTATATGCAGAGTACATCATGAGAAACGCTGGACTGGAAGAAACACAAGCTGGAATCAAGATTACCAGGAGAATTATCAATAACCTCAGATATGCAGATGACACTACCCTAATGGCAGAAAGTGAAGAGGAACTAAAAAGCCTCTTGATGAAAGTGAAAGAGGAGAGTGAAAAAGTTGGCTTAAAGCTCAGCATTCAGAAAATGAAGATCATGGCATCCGGTCCCATCACTTCATGGGAACTGGATGGGGAAACAGTGGAAACAGTGTCAGACTTTACTTTTGGGGGCTCCAAAGTCACTGCAGATGGTGACTGCAGCCATGAAATTAAAAGACACTTACTACTTGGAAGAAAAGTTATGACCAACCTAGTTAGCATATTCAAAATCAGAGACATTACTTTGCCGACTAAGGTCCATCTAGTCAAGGCTATGGTTTTTCCTGTGGTCATGTATGGATGTGAGAGTTGGACTGTGAAGAAAGCTGAGTGCCGAAGAATTGATGCTTTTGAACTGTGGTGTTGGAGAAGACTCTTGAGAGTCCCTTGGACTGCGAGGAGATCCAACCAGTCCATTCTGAAGGAGATCAACCCTGGGATTTCTTTGGAAGGAATGATGCTAAAGCTGAAACTCCAGTACTTTGGCCACCTGATGCGAAGAGTTGACTCATTGGAAAAGACTCTGATGCTGGGAGGGATTGGGGGCAGGAGGAGAAGGGGATGACAGAGGATGAGATGGCTGGATGGCATCACTGACTCGATGGACGTGAGTTTGAGTGAACTCCGGGAGTTGGTGATGGACAGGGAGGCCTGGCACG
>SJYQ01002373.1:93780-107159 GCA_006410935.1 Redunca redunca | reverse complement strand
AGGTTAGTAATAACTTTACTACTCTCCCAGTTTTTTTTTTTTATTTTAATTAATTTATTCATTTTATTTGGAGGCCAATTACAATATTGTAGTGATTTTTGCCATACATTGACATGAATCCGCCATGGGTGTACATGTGTCCTCCATCCTGAACCCCCCTCCCACCTCCCTGCCCATTCCACCCCTCAGGCTTGTCCCAGTGCACCAGCTTTGAGTGCCCTGCTTTATGCATCGAACTTGGACTGGTGATCCATTTCACATATGGTAATATACATGTTTCAATGCTATTTTTTCAAATCATCCCACCCTCGCCTTCTCCCACAGAGTCCAAAAGTCTGTTCTTTATATCTGTGTCTCTTTTGCTGTCTTGCATATAGGGTCATTGTTACCATCTTTCTAAATTCCATAATCAGTGGTGGATTGAAAAGAGAAAGAGAGACAGGCATCATGAGGGAAATTTATGAAACCTGATAAAAATCTCAAGCAGATCAAGATGGATTAAAAAAATAATAATCAGTGGGGCATCCTTACAAGGCTCTGCAAAAGGGAACAAAAGAACATGAAGAGAACTTGTAGGATAACAATTAACATACTAGCTGAATAATCCCCTGGGCTGGGGAAGAGTTTGCCTTATGATACTGAAAGTGATCCCTGAGTCACAAACGAAATTAATGACAAATCTCATACATGTCAACATTCTCTGGTTAAATTCCAGATGTGGAAGGATAAAGAAAATGAAACCTTACAGATTTTCAGACTAAATGAGGAAATACTTTACCACTTAGAATGGAGATAGAATCCAAGTTGGTTGAGATCTTTCATAAGTAGCATAGGGAATTAGGAAGCAATAGAAAAGTTTGAGAGAAGAGTTCACAGAATAACTCATGAGAAAATGGTTCAAAAACTGAGAATCCCAAGAATGAATCCATTTTTTCTGGATGATTAGAAAGATACATTGCCTATGCAAGAATATAGAAAATTCTAAATATAAATATGCATGTCTTGCATCTCCTGCATTGACAGGGGAATTCTTTATCACTGCACCATCTGGGAAGCCCCCAAGTATAAATATGTTTACCCATATTTCATATCTCTGAAAGATAATTGATAAAGGACTTGAGCAAATGGCTAATTGGATCCAAAGAGACACCTGAAGACAAAGAAAGGCAAAGTGGAAAACACTGAGAAATGTGTACAGGTGGAAAGCTGCATTAATTTTATGAAGGTGAAAAGAAAATAGGATGATAACCTATTCTGAAAACAAATGCTTTCATCAAATCCCAGGAGTTGGAAGGAAGTATCAAAGGAAATGTTAATAAAGCATTCCTAAATCCTCAAGTAGTTATCAAATAAACAGAATACAACTTTAGCCTAAAAAAGAAGTTTGACAAATGCTGTTGACCTGCCCTTTTTGGTTCTGCTTTAGTCTATGATTGTTTGAGCTCTTTGGGTATTTGGGAAACATTTAGTCCAGTCCCACTTGGCAACACACTCATAAAAATCACCCTCCTATTTGCTCCCTGAATCAAGATTAGAGCAATGGTATGGACTGAATTTTGTTCCTTCAAAGTTTGAATGCAAAAGCCCTAATCTGCAATGTGACTGTATTTACGGATACAGTTGTTATTGTTACTGTTCTGTCACTAAGTCATGTCCAACTCTGCAGATGGAGTACTTTCAGCTAAACGAAGTCATAAAGGTGAGGCCTTAATCCAACGGGAGTGGTGGCCTTCTCTAAGAAGGCTAGACCAGAGCTTTTGCTCTCTTTTTGTGTGTACACAGAGGACAAGCCCTGTGGACACATAGCAAGAAGGTGACCATCTATAAACCAAGAAGAAATGCATCCCCAGAAACTAAACCTGAGGGCCCTGGGCTCTTAGACTTCCAGTCTCCAAATCTGTGGGAAACACTTTCCTGCTGAAGTCACCTACACTGTGAAATTTTGTCATGGCAGCAACATACCATTAGAATAGGTTTCTATAAGGTTTTTCTACAAAGAGACCAACAGTAAATGTTCTCTGCTGTTATATTATGAAGGCAGTCATGGATAATATGCAAGTAAATAACATAGCTATATTTCAATAAAGCTTTCTTTAGAAGAACAGGCTGAAGCTGTAGCTTGCTAACTTCTTCTCAAAAAGTGTCTCTTAGTAACAGTGCCATGTATCAAAAACATCCCAAGAGTTTGCTTCTGGAAGACACCTGAAATCAACTCTTAATATTACCAAGAGAACTTGAATATTTTATGCAAGTCTACAGGACACTAAAGAACTGAGAACACTTCATTCTGACTCTCCTGTGTTCCCCACATCTGCTTTTTACACATAATCCTCATTGTCCTTCTAAAAATGCCCAAACAATGGCTTCTAATCCTTAAGTACGATATTTCTCTTCTTTGAGAAACACCTTTCATTAACGATATCCAAAAGAAGCTACATTTCGCCTGTTTCCCTACTTTTAAAGTAATCCTAGAAGATATTGTGTCCTCCTTCTCAGATTAGAATGTTCCTTCAGAGCCTTCTCATGCGTGGAATTCTCAAAAAATATTTTAAGAGCTTCAGCTAACTATGCCCGGGTGCCTGGGAATTCCACAGATATTTCTGCAGCTATATCAGGCCCAAACACCCTCAAGCACATCTCTTACGTTGACTTAATTTTCTTCCAAAAAACTTCTTGCCATAGACTCCTAGTTCCTAGTGTCGAAAGCCTACTCCCTTATATCTCTCAAACCTCTGCACCTATAACCTGGGCCAGGACAGATTGGCAGAGGCAGGCAAGTAAGAAAAACCGGGATTGAGAGATATTGAATTTTTGTTCTCTGCAGGTTAATTATGCCTTTCATACATCCTTAATCCATCAGACTTCCTCAACATAAATCAGTCTTCACCATACTAGACCCTCCATAAATATTTACTGAATGAATGAATTGGAAGCACAATTTCATGTTTTAAATGATGTAAGATCTGTAGTCCAGGAAAGATCACTTTCCACTTTCAAATAACTCAAGCACAGTGGCTGCCGAAAATAGGAATTTTTAACGCAGAGAGCATTACTGTCAACCATACATTCTTCTAAGAGAAAGGATTGATATAGAGAAAGACCGCCTGTCTGATTCTTCTCCATAAATGTTTGCAAATCAATGTTCTTATTATTACTAACAATGCTGCAATGAATAACCTTGTATATATTTCTTATCATCCATGGACAGGCAGGAAGTGTTCCGAATTCCTTGCTTCCTCTCTATAATAAGAATACACTCATGCCCTTCCCCATTGTTGCTGTTGTTTTATTGTTCACTTGCTAAGCCCTGTTCAGCTCTTTCTGACCCTATGGACTTCAACATACCAGGCTTCCCTGTCTTTCGCTATCTCCCAGGGCTTGATCAAATTCACGTGCACTGACTCAGTGATGCTTTCTAACCATCTCATCCTCTCCCATCCCCTGCTCCTTTTGCCTTCAGTCTTTCCCAGCTTTCCCCATAGGTGGATATACTCCACTGCCTGGATGATTTCAGACTTAGTCACGTGACTTCTTTGTCCAATAGAATGTGGACAGAAGTAAGTGTGTGCTAATTTCAATCAGAGACCTGAAGTCTGCTGTGTTTCCACTAAGTCCCTTTGGCTTCTGCTCCTGCATTAAGAACATGATCCTGATAGCAGGGTAAACTTTAGCACTGGTTCAGGAATGAGGAGTTTCCAGACAGAGCAGAAGCTGACCTGCTGCCCTCATACAAGCAATAATTATATGCTTTCGCTTCGAGCCACTGAGATTTCAGGGCTGCTTATGGCTGCTACACAAGCTGACTAGCAGAATAAGGCTAAATTTCTAGAAATGGGATTTCTGGGTCAAAGGGTAAATGCAATTTTTATTTTGATAGGTATTGCCAATTTTCACTCCATAGCAATAGTGCCATTTTGCACTGCAACAACTTATCACTATGTCTATTCCTTAACAGCTTCTGCAATTGTTCATGTTAAATATCTGGATTTTTCCCAATCTGAGAAGAAATAGTATTTAGGGTTCTGTGCATCTGCGTTTCTCCAGTCAAAACTGAGATTATTCCTCTTTGTAGCTTAAGGCCCCTGTCTTTCAGAGAACTCTCTGCTATTAACTTTGTCCATTTTTTCTGTTGGTTTCTTCTCAATTTCTAGATGCTGGATGTGTAGTAAGATTAGTCCCTTAACAGTATGATCAGTCTTCTTTATTTGTCCTTTGTCATTTGACTAAGCTTAGGTGTTTTTTTGTTGTTGTTTGTTTTTAACCTTAAATGTTGTTTTATTTGACTTTAAATACCTAAATCTGTGTTATACTTTTATGGCTCAAACGGAAATCAGTTGCATCTTTTGAAGACGTTTCCAAAGGGTAGAAGAAGTAAATGTGGAAAAGTATGTTTGAAAGAGCTCTTTGCTGGGTATGTTTGGTTAGGGTCAGCCCTTTAATATGTGAATTATGTATTTCACAATATGGAGAAACCTCGGTTTCATAATTCCTACTTTTATTATAACCAAGATTCTTTGTATTAAGATATTCAAACCCAGGTTTTATAAAAGTACATTTTTTTTTTTTTGCAGAATTAAATGCCAAGAAAACATTGTTCTAGCCAAACCTGAAAAGAATTAAATGGAATACAAGTCATTTTACATGCATGAATAAGAACAAAAATAATTTTTTTAAAGTCACAATAATGCTCCAAAAACATAGTATCGCAGAATAATCTGATTAATAAAGTACATATACTTTATTTTTTGCTATTGGTTAATCACAAAAGACTGAAAAGTTTATTAGACAATTCACTTGCACATCTTTTCTGCTCATCACTCACATCTATAGACAATAATCCAGTATCTATTTTCCAGAATAGTAATTTTTTGAAATATTTTAGTCAGTTTGCATTTTAAAAATTGTAGTGTGTGCTCTCTTAAACATTTTTCGGTTGGAATCTGAAATTATTCACCACCAGTTTAAACAGTTAGACTCTATTTTTAGTTTTTAATAAAAATAAATGGTTTCAAAAATCTTATTTGTGCACTTATATAGACAAGTCTAAGTTATGTTGGTCATAATTTTTGGATACTGCAAATGAATGTATTACTCTGTTGACTTACTCAATTTCTTGAGAATATGAAAAAAAGAAAAAACCCACAAACAAAAAAATCTTATGGAGACATATCCAAAGGCTCTTAATTATACTGTTGAGCTTTATCCTTGACACACCTTGATTAACTTAATATATTCAGAAAGGTTTGCAAAGATTGAAATATTGTTGATTTCAATATGTCTTTGCCAATAAATGTTTTGGGTAAAATGTTTTAATCTTATCACACTCTTTATTATATATGTTTGTCAAAACCTGGACTTACAGATTTACCTTATTCAATTTGGAAAATGTCAACCATATAACCTAACTAGTAAAACCAGTCAATATTTTCCAACTAATCAGCCACATCAGAATTCTTTCTGTCAGAGAAAGCCTGACTTCGTTTTTCAATTCAAATAAACATATTAATATGCATTCCTATGACAACCAGCTCATTTCTGAATTCTAAGATGGAGCCATCCCATGAATATCTCAGGTTGATGAAATAGTGTGCTGCCATCTCCAATATTTCTTATGGAAGTTCCCTTGATTTCTTTTCATAGTACTCTCTCAGGAGTAAGTAATTTTTTTCACAATAGTTGATGAGTGAAAGTGGGAAGGTCTCCAGATGAAAGCTGTCATTGTTTCTCTACCGTCTTATTCTAAAATATATATAAATCACAACACACTCTATGCTTCTAAGGCCATTTTAGAAACAAAAAATTTAACTAAGACAGAGACAAATAATGCTGATTTAATTAAAGGTGTCCTTCTGGAAAATAATTCTTATGTCACTCACTTTGTTTTACACCTTAACAAATCCTCTTTGGATGACACAATCTCAGACTGAAAAATTTTAGGAAGGACAGGTATGGAATGTGAGTTTCTGGAATATTATTTACTCAAAATGCTCTTGTCTATACAGTTGATGTTTGAGCAGCATGGTTTTGAACTTCCCAGGTCCATTTATGTGAATTTATTTCACTAAACATGCACTACAGTGCTCCATGATATGTAGCTGACGCAAAAAGTGGAACCTTGGATATGAAGAAACCAGGAATACAGGGACCATGATGAAATTATACATGGATTTTTCTACATGTGGAGAATCAGTAGCCCTAACATTCATGTTATCCTTGGATCAACTGTGTGCTTTGGAATGTTTTTGTGTACAACAAATGATTGTGCACAGTTTTAAGTTGATTATCTCAAAAGGTAATATTTCCTGCTCCTAAAGGAAACTTAACAGAACTTTTTAAACACATATCCTTTTCAGACAAATCATATTAACTGACAAGGGGGAAATTTTCCATCTTGAGCAGACAGAGACTAGAAAAACCCACACCTGTAAAATATTTGGAATCCCTGTGTACTGGGTTGAGTCATGACCTTCCAAAATTCATGTCTACCCAGAACTTACAGAATATGACCTAATTTGGAAATACAGCCTTTTCAAATGATATCAAATTAAGGTGAGGTTATACTGAATTAGAGTAGGTCTGAATCCAATATGACTGTTTTCATTATGAGAAGAGGAAAATTTGGGCACAGAGATACAGACATACATATGGAAGGTGGAGAGATGGAACCAACCAAAGCTGGAAGAGGAAAAAAGGGATTCTTCTCTAGAGGCATGGGAGAGAGAATGGCCCTACTAACACTTTCATTTCATATTTTTGAAATATGAAAGAATATTCTCGAGAATATTTTTTTTGTTTACTATCTAGGTCATAGAACTTTATTATGTAAGTCCCAAATTAATTCTGATAGACAGAGTGCCTGAAGAACTATGGACAGAATTTCATACATTGTACAGGAGGCAGTGAACAAAAGTATCTCCCAAAGAAACAAATGCAAAAAGGCAAAATTCTTGTCTGAGGAGGCCTTACGAGTAGCTGAGAAAAGAAGAGAAGCAAAAGATAAAGGAGAAAAGGAAAGATATACCCATTTGAAAGCAGAGTTCCAAAGAATAGCATGGAGAGATAAGAAGCCTTCCTAAGTGATCAATGCAAGAAATAGAGGAAAACAATATAATGGGAAAGACTAGAGATCTCTTCAAGGAAATTAGAAATACTAAGGGAATATTTCATGCATAGATGGACACAATAAAGGACAGAAATGGTAGGGACCTAACAGAAGCAGAAGATATTAAAAAGAGGTGGCAGGAATACATAGAACTATACAAAAACAGATCTTCATGAGCCATATAATCACGATGGTATGATCACTGGACTAGAGCTAGACATCCTGGAATGTGAAGTCAAGTGGGCCTTAGGAAGCATCACTACAAGCAAAGCTAGTGGAGGTGATGGAATTCCAGTTGAGCTATTTAAAATCCTAAAAGATGATGCTGTGAAAGTGCTGCACTCAATATTCCAGCAAATTTGGAAAACTCAGCAGTAGCCATAGGACTGGAAAATGTCAGCTTTCATTCCAATCCCAAAGAAGGGAAACGTCAAAGAATGTTCAGGCTATTGCACAAATATCCTCATTTCACATGCTAGCAAAGTAATGCTCAAAATTCTCCAAGACAGACTTCAACAGTACATGAACCGTGAACTTTCAGATGTTCAAGCTGGATTTAGAAAAGGCAGAGGAACCAGAGATCAAATTGCCAACATCTGTTTGATCATTGAAAAACAAAGAGAATTCCAGTGAAACATTTATTTCTGCTTCACTGACTATGCCAAATCCTTTGACTGTGTGGATCACAACTAACTGTGGAAAATTCTGAAAGAGGTGAGAATCCCAGACCACCTTTCCTGCCTCCTGAGAAACCTGCATTGCAGGTCAAGAAACAATAGTTAGAACCAGACAAGGAACAATGGACTGGCTCCAAATCAGGAAAGAAATACGTCAAGGTTGTTTATTGTCACTCTGCTTACTTAACTTATATGCAGAGTACATCATGCAAAACGCTAGGCTGGAAGAAGCACAAGCTGGAATCAAGATTGCTGGGAGAAATATCAATAACCTCAGATATGCAGATGACACCATCCTATGGCAGAAAGCAAACAGGAACTAAAGAACCTCTTGATGAAGGTGAAAGAAGAGAGTGAAAAATACTGGCTTCAAGCTCAACACTCAGAAAACGAAGGTCATGGCATCCAGTCCCATCACTTCATGGCAATCAGATAGGGAAACAATGCAAATAGTGACAGACTTTATTTTCTTGGGCTCCAAAATCACTGCATATGGTAACTGCAGCCACAAAATCAAAAGACGCTTGTTCCTTGGAAGAAAAGCTATGACAAACCTAGACAGCTTATAAAAAGCAGAGACTTTACATTGCTGACAAATGTTCAAAGAGTCAAAGCTATGGTTTTTCCAGTAGTCATATACAGATGTGAGAGTTGGGCTATACAGAAAGCTAAACACCGAAGAACTGATGCTTTTGAGTTATGGTGTTGGAGAAGACTCTTCAGAGTCCCTTGGACTGAAAGGAACTCAAACCAGTCCCTCTTAAAGGAAATCAGTCATGAATATTCATTGGAAGGACTGACGCTGATGCTGAAGATTCGATACTTTGACACTCTGATGTGAAGAACTTACTCATTTGAAAAGACACTGATGCTGGGGAAGATTGAAGGCAGGAGGAGAAGGGAATGACAGAGGATGAGGTGGTTGGATGGCATCACCGACTCAATGGGTACGAGTTTGAGTAAACTCCACGAGATGATGAAGGACAGGGCAGCCTGAAGTGCTGCATTCCATTGAGTCACAAAGAGTCAGACACGACTGAATACTGAACAACAACAGTTCATGGAATGTTGTTATGTTAGCCCTGTAGCTAATACCTGCTGAGGTTAGGATCTCCTGAAAGTGCAGGGAAAGTGTAAGTCACTCAGTCGTGTCTGACTCTCTCTGACCCCACAAACTATAGCAAACCAGGCTCCTCTGTCCACAGAATTCTCCAGGCAATAATACTGGACTGGGTTGCCATTCCCTTATTCAGGGGATCTTCCAAACCCAGGGATCGAGCCTGGGTCCCCTGCATTGCAGGCAAATACTTTACCAACATAGCCACCAGGGAAGGGTCTCTTTTATCTATAAATTATTGAATTTTAAAAGGGATGGAAATATGCACATTTCAAGTGGCAGAGTTTCAGATCGTGTTGCTGACCTGAAAAGGAGCTAAAAATATCCAGTGATTTTGTTAAGCAAGGATGCAGCTCGTCCTCTGACTAGCATAATTTGGCTTTGAATAGACCTTGTGAAATTAAAAAAAAAACACACACTAGCTCCTTGAAAGGAAAGCTATGGCAAACCTAGACAGTGTGTTAAAATGCAGAGACATCACTTTGCTAGCAATGGTCTCCATAATCAAAGCTATGGTTTTTCCCATAGTCATGTGTGGATGTGAGAGTTGGACTATAAAGAAGGCTGAACACAAAAGAATTGATGCTTGGAGAAGACTCTTGAGAGACCCTTGAACTGCAAGGAAATTAAACCAATCCTAAAGGAAATCAACCCTGAATATTCATTGGAAGGACTGATGCTGAAGCTTCAATACTTTGGCCACCTGATGCTAAGAGCTGACACATTGGGGAAAACCCTGATGCTAGGAAAGATTGAAGGCAAATGGAGAAGGGGGTGGCAGAGAAAGAGATGGTTGGATAGCATCACTGACTCAACAGACGTGAATTTGAGCAAACTCTTGAGAGACAGTGGAGGTTAGAGGAGACTGGCATGCTGCAGTCCACGGGTCACAAAGAGTAAGACACAATTTACCAACTGAACAATAACAGAACTTGAGGATTTAAAAAGAGCATTAAATGCTCTAAGGGAAATAATAATTGGCATGAAACCAAAGATATATTCTCAAATTTGTAAGAATAGTTGGAAAGCAGAGACCCTCCACTTTCATGGCTGACCTTAAATTTCCTCCTGCCTAGGGAGAATTACCCAGTGAGGGAGATGGGGATGGGATTAAATTATATGTTTTAGAAAATAAGAACATATTTCTTACATATTAGTGTTAAAGAAGAGATCTTCACTGTTTACCCTAAGGGTTAGGAGTGCTTGTTGTAGACGGTAGACATTTTTTGAAGAAGAAACAGCTGACACTGATTGACTCCCAGGTATTAAGCCAATGAGTTTTTGAGATTAGTAGACTTAAGATGCATGGAATATTGGATGGCAAGAATAACACAAATATTCTCCAGATCTAATGATGTGGAGAAAATGATGGACTCGAATGAAGTTGAGTTTGGAAATTTACTAAAACATGCTTTAAAAGTCTTGAGGAAATTCAAGATAATTGGTAGAAATTTCCGAAAATGTGCAAAGGCCAATGCAGTCATAGTGAATGTTTCAAAATTAATTATTTTTTGGGGGGGGGGCTTCACACAACTTTAAGAAACTGTGGGAATAAAAAATAATTTAAAACCCCTTTCTCACCACTGATTTTCTAAAATAAACTAGATCTCTCCTTGTAGAGAAAAAGAAAAAATACAGTGGAGCTAATCTATCTAACAGTCTGATTACGGGACCTAAGACATGGTCAATAATATTGAGTTAGGCTCTAGGGAAGGTTTGTGCCTTCCAGAAAATGAAACAATTAATTTGCAGATATGGAAGATGCTTGCTTACACTGGTCTAGATGTTTGCCAGTATCTTTTCTGTTATTTTCTGAATTCTATGCCGTCTTTCACTGTGAAATTTTCCAAGGCCCTGATGACTTTGAGTTTCTATGGAAAAGATTTATGTTTTCCTGTGGGAAAACATAAACCACCTGTGGGTGGTTTCAGTTTTGGGCTTCATTGTATTAATTTTTCTTTTTGAGGTCTTCGTGGGCCACACAGCCTGAAAATATACTGCAAAATCACGTAAGGCATCACTGGTATTTATAAATTCTCAGATGAAATGTTTTTCCTCTCTTCATCTAGTTCAAGGGTTCGGAAAACAAGTCTCTTCCTTTTCCCCTCTTTTGGTGAAAGTATTATTTCTTTTTCACTCTTATACTGCAGGTGTAACCTTTGGGGTAACTCTTTGTACAGAGACATTTTATCAGATTCCCTATTTTCTGTGAACTATGGGGTTTATTTTTTCCCCCTTTACTATAAGTCTTCAAAGTAGTTAGTGAATTCCTTTACGTTTAGACAGAACTGCCCATTAAGAGAAGGCCTTTGAATGCTCTTAATTTCAAGTTCCTGATTTATTTCCATTTCTGGGCTCTTTTCCCTACATTTGTGCCTGCTTAACACTGGGTTTAAAAAGAAAAAAAAATAAAAATGCAACATTGGAAATCAACTACAGTTCAATAAAAATATTTAATTTACAATCTTAGTTGGTTTTATAAGAACTACTTTACTCAGTTTTCCTTCTGAAAGTATTTCTTCTATTTTTTATAGTTTCAGTTGTAATAAAGGATTTCTGAGAGTGTTATGAAATAATTTTCAGATTATTAACATATCATTCCCCCAAATGACTTAAATTGTATTATTTTTTTTCTTACTGAAGATAGTAAAATAAATCCAATGCAAAACATAGCAAGCCTTCTAATAATATTCACCCATTTTCCCCCACCCCTGATTTCCCGTACCCCTAACAAAACCTCAAAACTTCAATCAAGTAGGGTTTTTTCTTTTTGACCAAATTTCTCTCCTTCAGTATAAGCAGGCCACTGTAGCCTTTCTAAATCTTCTTAGTGTTCTACCTGAGAATAAACTTTTTCAGCATTGTATTCACCGAGGCCATAAGCATGTACTCTAGATCAGCCAACAAAATGTATAATGAGAATTACTTAAACGTGGTTCAGTCGTGAGCTGTTCAAAAAGGCAGACATTTGTCAAAACAAGTCATGAGCGGCAGGAGTTTCTGTGGTAATCACAGTCCCTCAGCCCTGGAGGAGGCAGGTGGTGATTTGAATCAATGTTATTGCCTCTTCTGCTCCGAGACCTGATTCTTGGCTCTTCTTGCTGCCCTATGAGTTAACATCCTTCGGTATTTTCTTTTCTTGCTTAAATCATGTAGAATGGGTTTCTTTTCAAATCTAAATTCATGGGTAAGTCTAGTACTATTTTGCATGTATGGCTACTTATTGGTATCAACCAGGGTTGGGGTTGGGGGGGCGGTGCTTTCAAAAATACCAGTGCCTGGGATTCATTAGGATTAGTGAAATCAGAATTTCTGTGGAAGGGCAAAGACATTTTCAGGTGAATCCAAGATATACCCAAAGAGTTGAGAAAGACAGTTCCAGGGGATATGTATAAAGAAGTCCAGAGTTATGGAAGCAAAAAAGAAATCATGAGGAGTCTTGTGTAAGTAGTTTACCAAAAAATCCTTTCAATTACATTCCACCTGAAAACCAATATTACTCTGTTTATAATAGATCTTTCCCTAAATATTATAATAAAATACATGTGTTATCACCCTCATTTTCAGGCTCTGAATATTTATTCTAATTCATCTTCAAAGGTTATTTGTTCAACAAGTTTAACCACAAGTGATATGAAAGAAAATGAAATAAAGTGAAATTGACCTTGAGACAGTTATGAACAATAATGAACTTAGCTACAGTTCATGCCAATTTCACAGGGAAGAAGGCTTAAGCCATCAATCAGGAAGAGACTTTCTACACTTATTTTGCATTTTTTCTACTTTTTATTTTACGTTAGAGTACAGCTGACCAAAGTTAAGATAGTTTCAAGCAAACAGCAAAGCAACTCAGCCATATATATACATGTATCCATTATGCCCCAAATTCCCTCCCATGCAGCCTGCCACAAAACATTAAGCAGAGCTTCCTGTGCTATATAGTAAGACCTTGTTGGTTATCCATTTTAAATACAGCAGTGGGTACAGGTCTATTTCAAAATCCCTAACTATCCCTTCCCTTCATTCTTCCACTCTGGCAAACATAATTTGCATTTAATTCTTAAAAAGGAAATTTGGTCAGCTTGCTTGCTTTTTATTTGTTTCAAAGCCACCTCACAAATGAACTGATGACTTAGAAAACAGAAAAGGATCCTAATAGAATCAGGCGTACTGACAACACTCAGAAGTTATGACTGACATAATGATGAAGAGAAAAACAGATGGAAAAACCATACAAAGGTGTCAAATAATTAAGAACATGACTTGAGCTTATTTAATTGTAGTGTTCTACATGTTTCAGTATTTTAGATGGAAGATTGTATGACATAAAAATAGCTTTAAACATCAAAAAACATATTATGCTTAGCATCTTTACTAAGTAAAGGGAATATGCACCTCATTTGAAAAGAATCTCAAATGGCTAAATTTTCATGTTATCCTCAAAAGTCTCAAATTTTCTTCAAAATTCACTTTACAACCATTG
>SJYQ01002373.1:72279-93299 GCA_006410935.1 Redunca redunca | reverse complement strand
TTAAAACTTTGATCTGTAGAGTAAAATATCATCTAAGAGGCCTCCACTTGACCAAAGATTAGTGAACATGCAAAATGTGTTTCAAAAATTTTAAGGCCTGCGTTAACCATTCCTGAGATTTAAATAATATCAGGAAATAAAATGGATTCTTCTGAGAAGAAGGTTGATAACAAAAAATAGTTGGAAAATATCTACTGTGTGAATGATGGAATGTTTGGGTAATATAATTTTGTGAGTTAATGAAGAATAAGGTCCTTTGGACCGTTATTTTTAAATGTCAAATATTACCAAATAGTTTAAAGCTAAAATCCTTTCCCCATATCCTAACACAGGTTTACTTTAATTTATAAATGAATTACGATCAATATTTACATTTTTATTTAGACTGCCTAAACACAATTACTTATGATATCAAGCAGTTCATGTACATAATTATTTCCCTGTGTAATTTCCCCCTGGGATTTAATAATTTAATCATATTCCCATAAATACATTTCTAAAACATCATTTTTCAAACTATCACTACACCAATCAGCAGTATTTTCAGTATTCTTTAAGTTTTTTCAAATGTTCAAAGGCTTGGTATCATTGTTGCTTTATTTCTTACAGCCCCCCGCCCCCCAATTTTTTTCTGTTAATGAAGCTGATTTTTGATAATGGTTTCTTGAGACAGCTCCCCATTTCTCCAGATATCATATCTTCCTTTTTCTCAGATTTCTCCCTTATTTTGGTGCCAAATAATTTCTGTTCATATTATAAACTAATATATATAGGAGATACACTTTGTATGTTTTTGTACATCTAAAACTAACTTTTTATTTCGCTATCACATTTTATAAGAATTTGACTCATTCAGTTCAGTCACTCAATCATGTTCGACTCTTTCCTACCACATGGACTACAGCACTCAGCCTCCCTGTCCATTACCAAACCTGGAGTTTACTCAAATTCATGTCCATTGCATTCGTGATGCCATCCAACCATCTCATGCTCTGTCATCCTCTTCTTCTCCTGGCTTCATATTCTGATATGTCTTCTTTGGTTTAGGTCTGATATTTTTTTTGTTCATTGTTTGACCTTTTTTTTAAATATAAATTTCAGTTCAGTTCAGTCGCTCCATTGTGTTCGACTCTTTGTGACCCCATGAAACACAGCACACCAGGCCTCCTGTCCATCACCAATTCCCGGAGTTCACTCAAACTCACGTCCATCAAGTCAGTGATGCCATCCAGCCATCTCATCCTCTGTCATCCCCTTCTCCTCCTGCTCCCAATTCCTCCCAACATCAGAGTCTTTTCTAATGAGTCAACTCTTCGCATGAGGTGGCCAAAGTACTGGAGTTTCATCTACAGCATCATTCCACCAAAGAAATCCCAGGGCTGATCTCCTTCAGATTGGACTGCTTGGATTTCCTTGCAGTCCAAGGGACTCTCAAGAGTCTTCTCCAACACAGTTCAAAAGTATCAATTCCTCTGTGCTCAGCTTTCTTCACAGTCCAACTCTCACATCCATACATGACCACTGGAAAAACCATAGCCTTGACTAGACAGTTTTTTTGGCAAAGTAATGTCTCTGCTGTTCAACATGCTATCTAGGTTGGTCATAACTTTCCTTCCAAGGAGTAAGTGTCTTTTAATTTCATGGCTGCAGTCACCACCTGCAGTGATTTTGGAGCCCCAAAAAACTAAAGTCTGACACTGTTTTCATGTTTCCCCATTTATCTGCCATGAAGTGATGGGACCAGATGCCATGATCTTTGTTTTCTGAATGTTGAGCTTTAAGCCAACTTTTTCACTCTCCTCTTTCACTTTCATCAAGAGGCTTTTAGTTCCTCTTCACTTTCTACCATAAGGGTTGTCTCATCTGCATATCTGAGGTTATTGATATTTCTCCCAGCAATCTTGATTCCAGCTTGTGCTTCATCCAGCCCAGCATTTCACATGATGTACTCTGCATAGAAGTTAAATAAGTAGGGTGATAATATACAGCCTTGACATACTCCTTTTCCTATCTGGAACCAGTCTGTTGTTCCATGTCCAGTTTTAACTGTTGCTTCCTGACCTGCATATAGGTTTCTCAAGAGGCAGGTCAGGTGGTCTGGTATTCCCATCTCTCTCAGAATTTTCCACAATTTATTGTGATCCATACTGTCAAAGGCTTTGGCATAGTCAATAAAGCAGAAATAGATGTATTTCTGGAACTCTCTTGCTTTTTCCATGATCCAGCAGATGTTGGCAATTTGATCCCTGGTTCCTCTGCCTTTTCTAAAACCAGCTTGAACATCAGGAAGTTCACAGTTCACGTATTGCTGAAGCCTGGCTTGGAGAATTTTGAGCATTACTTTACTAGCATGTGAGATGAGTGCAATTGTGCAGTAGTTTGAGCATTCTTTGGCATTGCCTTTCTTTGGGATTGGAATGAAAGCTGACCTTTTCCAGTCCTGTGGTCACTGCTGAGTTTTCCAAATTTGCTGACATATTGAGTGTAGCACTTTCACAGCATCATCTTTCAGGATTTGAAAGAGCTCAATTGGAATTCCATCACCTCCACTAGCTTTGCTTGTAGTGATGTTTCCTAAGGCCCACTTGACTTCACATTCCAGGATGTCCGGCTCTAGATGAGTGATCACACCATCGTGATTATCTGGGTCATGAAGATCTTTTTTGTACAGTTCTTCCATGTATTCTTGCCACCTCTTCTTAACATCTTCTGCTTCTGTTAGATCCATACCATTTCTGTCCTTTATCAAGCCCGTCTTTGTATGAAATGTTCCATTGGTATCTCTAATTTTCTTGAAGAGATCTCTAGTCTTTCCCATTCTGTTGTTTGCCTCTATTTCTTTGCATTGATCGCTGAAGAAGGCTTTCTTATCTCTTCTTGCTATTCTTTGGAACTCTGCATTCAGATGCTTATATCTTGCCTTTTCTCCTTTGGTTTTCATTCTCTTCTTTTCACAGCTATTTGTAAGGCCTCCCCAGACAGCCACTTTGCTTTTTTGCATTTCTTTTCCATGGGGATGGTCTTGATCCCTGTCTCCTGTACAATGTCACGAACCTCTGTCCATAGTTCATCAGGTAATCTATCAATCAGATCTAGTCCCTTAAATCTATTTCTCACTTCCACTGTATAATCATAAGGGATTTGATTAGGTCATAACTGAATGGTCTATTGGTTTTGCCTACTTTCTTCAATTTAAGTCTGAATTTGTCAATAAGGAGTTCATGATCTGAGCCACAGTCAGCTCCTGGTCTTGTTTTTGTTGCCTGTATAGAGCTTCTCCATCTTTGGCTGCAAAGAATATAATCAATCTGATTTCGGTGTTGACCATCTGGTGATGCCCATGTATAGAGTCTTCTCTTGTTTTGTTGGAAGAAGGTGTTTGCTATGACCAGAGTGTTTTCTTGGCAAAACTGTTAGTCTTTGCACTTCTTCATTCTGTATTCCAAGGCTAAATTTGCCTGTTACCCCAGGTGTTTCTTAACTTCCTATTTTTTCATTCCAGTCCCCTATAATGTAAAGGACATCTTTTGGGGGATGTTCATTCTAAAAGGTCTTGTAGGTCTTCATAGAACTGTTCAACTTTAGCTTCTTCAGCATTGCTGGTTGGGGCATAGACTTGGATAACTGTAATATTGAATGGTTTGCCTTGGAAATGAACAGAGATCATTCTGTCATTTTTGAGACTGCATCCATCTACTACATCTTGGACTCTTTTGTTGACCATGATGGCTACTCCATTTCTTCTAAGGGATTTCTGCCCACATTAGTGGATATAATGGTAATCTGACTTAAATTCACCCATTCCAGTCCATTTTAGTTCACTGATTCCTAGAATGTTGACATTCACTCTTGCCATCTCCTGTTTGACCACTTCCAATTTGCCTTGATTCATGGACTTGACATTCCAGGTTCCTATGTAATATTGCTCTTTCAGCACCGGACCTTGCTTCTATCACCAGTCACATCCACAGCGGGGTATTGTTTTTGCTTTGGCTCCATGCCTTCATTCTTTCTGGAGTTATTTCTCCACTGATCTCCAGTAGCGTATAGGGCACCTACTGACCTGGGGAGTTCCTCTTTCAGTATCCTATCATTTTGCCTTTTCATACTGTTCATTAAATAAATATAAATTTATTGATATTAATTGGACATCTTTTCTAACCCATTCACTAAAGGAGATGCACACAGAAAGAAAGTTCATGAAACATCAGAAGTTTGGAGACAAAGAGAAGTAGGTGTTAATAAAAAAAAGAAAAAGAAAGAAAGAAAAAGTACTCTGGGCATGAAAATACTCATTGCTTAGAAGAGATAGATCCCAAAATACCACAGAGTAGCCCTAATATTCTGGAGGAATGGGTTGAAGAAATTTGTTCAAAGATCAGAAAAATAAAATCATTAAAGCTAAGTTGTATGGTAACTTGTGACTGGCTGATGTTCACAGAGTTAAACATTTGTTTAGTGTAAAGAATCTCTAATCTGAATGTCAGTTGTTAGTATAAAATATTCTCTGTCATCCTTTTAAATTCAGTGACATTAAAAATCAATCATTCAATGTTTTGTTTTTGCTTGACAATTGTAAAATAGTTAACAAAAATTAAATAAACTTGATTTGAACTTACAATTTACAAGAAAAGTAAATAACTGAAGTGTAACTTCTTTAAAGGACTTATCATATTTATCCTTTATTTTTTAATTATTATTATTTTTTACTTTATTTTACTTTACAATACTGTATTGGTTTTGCCATACATCAACATGAATCTGCCATGGGTGTACATGTGTTCCCAATCCTGAACCCCTCTCCCACATGCCTCCCCTTTAAAAACTTAAATGTATTGCCTGGTCTCTAGTAGGTGGATATATACCCTAGTATTTGTATTTACCTAAATCATTAAAAATCAAAAATATGTGTTCAGTTCAAACATCTGGTATTTTGTGGTACATAGAACATCGTTTTTTGTTATTGTTTAGAGTTTAAGAAGGATAACATATCATTTACTGGTCAATACCTTCATAGAGGATAGGTAAATGGGATTTTACTAATATAATTCCATAAATCACAAGTAAATAATCATCCTAATAAACATCCTTTTGAATGTTCTTCAACTTTAATTTTTAAAATATTTCAAGTGTAGGATGTCATTTCTAAGAACATTGTACACAACTGAATAAAAATATCTTCAGTACACAATGTTTTTTTGCAGCACACAAACTACAGCTGAAAGAAGTTTTGCTGCAAACTTTCAAGGAACATTTCTAAGTTTCAGAGACTGAATCCTCTCAAAGTGAACAGGTAGAAATTTAAAGTAAATTAACAGATTCCTATTCACATGTGATAAATTTATACCCCACATCGAGTGAATAAAATCCACTGGGGCATGCAACTGACACAATGAGAAAATCACCAAAAAGGCATTTTGATAATAATATGGGAGAGTCCAAGAGTTCTCACAGAGTGTTCACCTAAAAATGAGAGAAATAAAGCTTTTTTTATTGTACACCTTTCAATGTAGCCATCAATATTTCAACAAGTATGAATTCCATTCCCACTATTTTATAGTCAATTTGAGAGATAGGAAGTCTCCCATAAGTCATAGAGGAAGACAGCATCAGTCCTAAGGCTAGAATTCTGTTTCCACTCTGTTGATTAAATGCTATATTTGTACAATTCCCTAACCAGAAACTATCAGTTTTAACATGACTAAATAATTATCAATAAAGGAATAAATACATTACAGAGATTCAATAGACAAAAATATAACAAGGTACACCGAGAAGCCTAAAAGATATAAATTATAGTAGTGGAAAATATACAAGGAAAAACAGGGGGATCATTTAACTGGTTTAGAGGATGCTTCCTAGTTTCATGGTAATCTTCAAAATAGCCCAAGAATTCCCCAAGGTGTTTTAACTTCCTTATTAAAAACAGAAGATCCATGTTTCCTTCATTCTAGACTACAAAAGCAAAATAAAATCAACAACACTGGGAAGAAATTACCATATAAAAGACTAAATATTGCAAATACTTCATTGAAAGTGAACTGATTCTTCCCCACCAAACGTTTCAGTGCTCTTTTTATCTTAGTGATAGAGTTTTTCCAGACAACATTCCCTAATTTGTATTTAAGTAATATGATTTTCATTTCATTTTTAATTACCTTCCTAAGGTTCACAACTGAAACTATGAAAACATATATATATATATATATATATATATATATATATATTTACAAAACTACATAGTAAAATTAAAAGCTAAGATCCAATCTATTCTTGAAGCATAGACAAAGTTTTTACTTTTATAGCTACTTCATTTTGGTAATTTGATCATTGCAAACTCTAGCACTGAACAAAATAAAGGCTTCATTGCTTTAACAGGGCTTGACTGTTACTCTTATTAGCTCTTTGCAACATTTAAGTTATTCCACCCATATTTCATGTTTACTATTTAACAAAAACTTCAAACTATTCCAGTAGTGGTTCATTTGGTCATTTAATGAAAGTATATCTAGTGTTACAATTATGAAACATTATCAGCACCATTATCTGCTCTTTACTTTCCTTCTCTAGCCCATCTCATATATTTTAAAAATGTTTTCACACTGCATGATCAACAATATCCAATTTCAATCTCTGTTCAACCATTAGGTTTGGGCTATTTCCATGAAAAGAAAAGTCATATCTTTATGTTTATTGGCATCTAAGAATTTTTTTTAAACCAGTAAGAAAGTATTATATTCTGACCCCTCTGTGAAGTATTTATACCCTCCCTCCAATTCCACCCCTACCACCAAAAACATTACACTCAGACTTTAATTAAAACCTAGGATAGGCAAACCTAGGATACTTTTTGAAAAATGTGCTCATCTGAAATTGTTCTGAAAGTATCTCATAATATTATGATTTCCTATTAATAGATAGTATTGGAAAACAAAACCTTGAACAATTCTTCCTAGAATTTGATTGATAGTATCTGGTACAGGAAAAGAAACCAGAAAAAAAAATTGTTTCTTTTGGAATGAAGGGATGGTATGTCTTGAATACTGGATTGAGTGTTTTGCGTTAAAAATATACAAATAAAGAGCCTTTATTTTATGGCCATGTATTGTGAATCTCCAAAATGGAGCTTTGATGACATTTTCCAACACAGAGCTTTCCATGTTGCTCTTTTTATTTCCATCTATATGTCATTGTTGTTTAGTTGCTGAGTCATTTCAAACTTTTGTCACTCCATGGACTACAGCCCGCCAGGCTACTCTGTTCTTGGGATTTCCTAGGCAATAATACTGGACTAGGTTGCCATTTTCTTCTCCAAGAGGTCTTATACCTTTAAGGGACTAATGTTAAAAGCAAAAAACAAACAAACAAAAACTATAGTTTGGAAAACTTAAGTTTAAAAACTAGAAACAACAATTTTGATGTTGATTTAGTGAACTCCATCCATGGATGGGATTTCAGAGATCCATAATCCTCCTTATTTCTCATTACTGTAAAATTTCTGTTCTTTTATTTCTCCTGGATATTCAATATTAATTTCTTTCTACTGGTATCTTGAAATTTAAACTTATCACAATTAAAATAATGTGATACAGTGGCAACTCCACATTTACAAATCCTAATATCCCTAATGCTGTGTGCGTAATTTTGTTTGGGGGGTGTGCTTTTTCTGATAGAAGGAGAATGACACTTGACAGATAATCAGTCTCAGAGGCTCAGAAAAAGCTCAGAAATAGTGGGTGGGAAGACGAAACATTGTCAAGAATGAACATAGTATAGTGCTAAGGCAGAGGAACCAGAGATCAAATTGCCAACATCCGCTGGATCATGGAAAAAGCAAGAGAGTTCCAGAAAAACATCTATTTCTGCTTTCTTGACTATGCCAAAGCCTTTGACCATGTGAATCACAATAAACTGTGGAAAAATCTGAAAGAGATGGGAATACCAAACCACCTGACCTGCCTCTTAAGAAACCTATATGCAGGTCAGGAAGCAACAGTTAGAACTGGACATGGAACAACAGACTGGTTCCAGATAGGAAAAGGAGTACATCAAGGCTGTATATTGTCACCCTGCTTATTTAACTTATATGCAGAGTACATCATGAGAAACACTGGGCTGGAAGAAGCACAAGCTGGAATCAAGATTGCTGGGAGAAATATCAATAACCTCAGATATGCAGATGACACAACCATTATGACAGAAAGTGAAGAGGAACTAAAAAGCCTCTTGATGAAAGAGGAGAGTGAAAAAGTTGGCTTAAAGCTCAACATTCAGAAAATGAAGATCATGGCATCAGGTCCCATCACTTCATGGGAAATAGATGGGGAAACAGTGGAAACAGTGTCAGACTTTATGTTTTGGGGCTCCAAAATCACTGCAGGTGGTGATTGCAGCCATGAAATTAAAAGATGCTTACTCCTTGGAAGAAAAGTTATGACCAACCTAGACAGCATATTCAAAAGCAGAGACATTACTTTGCCAACAAAGGTCCATCTAGTCAAGGCTATGGTTTTTCCAGTGGTCATGTATGGATGTGAGGGTTGGAGAAGAAGGGGATGACAGAGGATGAGATGGCTGGATGGCATCACCGACTCAATGGACGTGAGTTTGGGTAAACTCTGGGAGTTGGTGCTGGACAGGGAGGCCTGGCATGCTACGATTCATGGGGTCACAAAGAGTCGAACACAACTGAGCGACTGAACTGAAGAAATGTTATACAAGTGGTCAAGTCAGATGATGTCAGTTCAGCTGAGTTGTGAGAGACAGATTAGATTTCAGGTGTCAGAGCTAGAGACCAAAGCAATAGCAAAATTAGAGTCAAGGCTTTAATCTTTTAATGCACTGGTAGAAGCAAGTGTCTAAAACCAGAGATGGTATAGACATGCCCTATTCTATTTTTCCTTGGAGTTGACATACTGGTTAAGAGTCAAGTGGCTTAATACAGATATGGGGGGTCATCTCCCTGTTGAGGTAGCCCCAACAGAAGACTCAGGCCACTTCATGGAATCTGGAATTGAGGAAGGGAGCCAGCAAGGGCTGTGATCGGGGAGAGTTGCAGTCTTCACTCGGTTCCGAAGTGTGGTTGTTTCCAGGACTCACTCCCCTGGACACCAGTGCATAGAGGGACAGCTGTATTGGGTACAGAGTCAGAGTGGGAAACACAGCCTCAAGGTTCCCACTCTTGCCCTCGAAAAGAGATGGAGGAGGCATTTGAAGAATGCCGAGGCCTCAGCTCTAGAGACCCAGTGATGCAATCCCAAGGCTAGAGTGTAAATCTGTCCAAGAGCATGACTACCCCACGGGTCTGAGTCATGACTGCAACTCTCTCCAGCATCTGTAATACTGACTGTGTCGCAAGGCTGGCGTGCAGACAGCAACTTCACCCCACCAACACAACACCACCCCTCAAGGCCCACCAGATCAAAACTATAACTGCCAGTAGTGAAGCCTGGAAAGTCAAACATAGGCTCTGCACGTGGAGCTGGGCTTCCCTGGTGATTCTACACTGGGTTATGCTCAGTCGTGCCCAGATCTACCATGCATTTATATTTATATAAAGGCCCCATGGCTTATGGCTTCCCAGGTGGCACCGTGGCTAAAGAACCCACTTGCAATGCAAGAGATGCAGGTTTGATTCCTGGGTCGGGAAGAAGGAGGGCATGGCAACCCACTCAAGTATTTTGCCTGGAGAATCCCATGGACAGAGAGCCTGAGGGGCTACAGTCCAAGGGGTGGAAAATAGGACAACTGAAGCGACAGTGCACATGCACCCACGGCTTATCTTGTGTCTCCTGCATCAGCAAGTGAATTCCTTACCACTGTACCACTGGGAAGCCTATATATACACTTATTGTATATTATATAATACTGATATATAATCTGTAAAATCATATACATATATGTATGGTATAGATTACTAGCATATGTATCAATGCTACATTTTCATTCAGGAAAACATCTGCACAAAAAATATACTATTAATCCAAATGGATTTAATATAAAATAATGGATTTGGAATTCTTACAATCTATGGCTGTTATTATGCCTACATACCATTTGAAATCTAGAGAAATTTAATTGTTATAAATTCAAAATTTTGAACTACTTTTACATATTTTTCTGTCATAAAGCACCTGATTTGGATTAGTGACACTGTACATCAGTGTGAGAGGAACAACATGCAGGCGTTAATCAAATCAAGCCCTCATAAAAAAACGGTGTTCAGTGAATGATTTCATTATGCCTGAAGAGTAAGGATTTTTAAATCACAGCTAAAACACTTGACAACATTTTTTCAGTGTCTAATAGACAGCATATTCAAAAGCAGAGATATTACTTTGCCAACAAAGGTCTGTCTAGTCAAGGGTATGATTTTTCCTGTGGTCGTGTATGGATGTGAGAGTTGGACTGTGAAGAAACCTGAGTGCAGAAGAATTGATGCTTTTGAACCATGGTGTTGAAGAAGACCCTTGAGCGTCCCTTGGACTGCAAGGAGATCCAACCAGTCCATCCTAAAGGAAATCAACCTGAATATTCATTGGAAGGACTGATGCTGAAACTGAAGCTCCAATACTTTGGCCACCTGATGTAAAGAGCTGACTCATTGGAAAAGACCCTGATGCTGGAGAAGACTGAAGGCAGGAGGAGAGGGGTACAACAGATGAGATGGTTGGATGGCATCACTGACTCGATGGACATGAGTTTTGAGTAAGCTCCGGGAGTCAGTGATGGATAGAGAAGTCTAGCATGCTGCAGTCCCTGGGGCTGCAAAGAGTCAGACACTACTGAGTGATTGAACTGAACTGAAGCACATATATACATACCTATATGCATATATATATATATGATTTTACAGTCCACACCATAAGCAGTACAATTCATAATGAATCCCTTTTGTTAGGTAATGAACAAGTATCTCTCATTATCTGTCATGTACTCAGCAATACACTATAGGAAAACAGCAGAATTATGACGTATAAGTCAACCTTTAGGATGACTTCTAAGCTGCCCAGGTGGCTCAGCTGTAAAGAATGTGCCTGCACGGCAGGAGACATGGGTTCATCCCCTGGGTTGGGAAGATTCCCTGGAGAAGGAAATGGCAAACCACTCCAGAATTCTTGCCTGGGAACACCCTTTGACAAAGAATCCTGGTGGGCTACAGTCCATGGGAGTCACAAAAGAGTCATTTGTGACTCTGTGACTAAGCAACACCTACCGCTAGGGAGATAACTGAATTGAGGTGAAAACACAAATGTGTATATATCAGGGAAAAAAATCTTGCCATTCATTTCTGTTATATTTTTCTGTACACTTCAGTTTGCCCTTTCCAAGTCAACTATCTCAAACCTCTGACTGCAGCATACCATTCTCATTTTCGGAATAAAGATCGAAAACAAACATGGTTACCATAGAGGAAATGTGGGGGGGAGGGATAAATCAGGAGCTTGGGATGAACAAGCACACACTACTGTATGTAAGTCAGATACCCAGTAAGAAACTGCAGTATAGCCCAGGCAGCTCTACTCAATATTCTGCGATAACCTACAGAAGAATCTGGAAAAGAATGAATCTATGTGTAACTCAATCACTTTGCTATACACCTGAAACTAACACATCATTGTAAATCAACTATAATAAAATTTTTAAGAAAGGACTTGCTTACTGCCTTAGCCTGAAGCAAAATTCAAGACCAAGATGCGGGTGCACATAGTCCATTTTCAGAGAACAGAAGGGGAATAAAAAAGTGAAGAAATGAAAAAACAAAATAGGAGTACATTACAGAGTTCACTGCTGTGGGCAACTGAGGCTTGACCTTGCTGCACTTTCTTAAAACTGTCCACCCTATGACTAAATAGGGTAATATTTATTCTTTGTTTCCCAACCCACACTGATTTTCCTTGGGCTTGTTAATGACCCTACATTTCAAGACTGATTTGTGTGAACGTACTTATCCACAGGCTTTAGCCTGTGCCCACAGCATGTCAGAAAGTTCAAGAGAAAGATTAAGAGGGACCATCGCAGACACTGTCAGTATGAATGAAACCTACGCCCGCAAATGACTCTGCCAAAGCTGTGGCCCTATTGGAAGTAATAACTCCATAGCGAGAGCTGCAGCCACCAACGGCATACGATACACCTTCTACTATTACGCGACCATAGAAAGGAACAAACCTGGGTCATTTGTAGAGATGTGGATGGACCTGGACCTAGAGAGCGTCATACAGGGTGAAGGAAGTCAGAAAGAATAAATATATATATATATATCGTCTATTAATGCATATATGTTGAGCCTATTTGCAGGGCAGGAATAGACACACATACAGAGAGAATGGACGTGTGGACATAGACCGAGAAGGGGAGGGTAGATGGATTGGGAGATCAGGATCAACGTCTATACACTACCGTATGTAAAATAGATAGCTAGTCGGGGGAACCTGCTGTAAAGCCCAGGGAGCTCAGCTTGGTGCTCTGTGATGACCCATGTGGGTGGGATGAGAGGGTTGGGAGGGAGGTCCAAGAGGGAGGGGATATATGTATACATATAGTGATTTACTTCATTGTGCAGCGGAAACACATCGCAAAGCAATTATACTCCAATTTAAAAAAAAAAAAAAAAAAAAACTAGTTAAGCATTATCATATGAGAACACCCTCTACTGAGTTCCAGCAAGATTTCCTCATTTTATACCCACTCTTCCCTTATTTTCTCCTGAGTAAATACACACCCTGTCTTTCTTGCTACTGAATGCTTAGTATTCCAACCTCACCTCGGTTCCCATCCTCTTCCATTGTTACTTAAGTAACTAAATAAAATCACTCATGAGCTTGTTATAAAGTACAAAGAAACTACTAAAGTTTAGATATTGAGCTATAGGCTTGTAATGCATAAACAAACTGATATTTTAAGGAGGGTAGATAAGTGTTTTAATTTGAGGAGTCAGGGAAAGGTTAGACGAATATACCCTAATTAAATTGGGTACTGATACTATATTCAATTCATACATGCAAACAAATGAAAGGAAATTATTTCATGTGTGTAACTGACAGAAAAGCAAACACAGATTCAGAAATGAATATGCTATATATAAAACATGAGGTAATAAAACTTGGAAATAAAGATATACACATAATAGTTTATAGTAAAATTGGGTAAAGTGGAACCATATCATTAAAAAAAAAATAAAACTTGAAAGATTGGAAATTATGTGCCAGGCTGGATGGGAAGGGGGTTTGAGGGCAAACAGATACATGTACATATATATATATATATATATATATATATATATGGGTAAGTCCCTTTGCTGTTCACCTGAAACTCCCACAACATTGTTAATTCCCTGTACTCCAATAAAAAATGTTTTTTGGTGTTAAAAATATATTTTTTAAAAAAAGAGAGAGATAATTGAAGTAGCAGTAGATTAGGGTATATAATCAAATAAAATAGGTGAACTGGAGAGAAATGAATAAAAGGAAAGCCAGCTATCAGGGTCTTGTGTTAGGTACATACGGTTGTGACTAATGGTCAGGCAACTGGATGAATACAGCAGATGGAAGCAATAATTATTTCAAATAGATTTTGCCATATTAGATATAGAAAATGAAGGTTAAAGAAAATACAGGATGAATTAAGCCTGATTACAAGAATGTTTAGTCTAGGAAATGGATTAATTTTTTTTTAATTTTAGGAATTATTAAGATGAAATTTTGAAGAGAAAAGCATTGAGGAAGAAAAAAAATCTGTTGTTACAAAATAGATTGAGAACATTATTAATAATATCAACCCTATCCAGAATTTGTATGGGAATGGCAACCCATCTAAGTACTCTTGCCTAGAGAATTCCATGGACAGAGGAGCCTGGCAGGCTCCAGTCCATGGAGTTTCAAAAAGTCAGGCATGACTGAGGGACTAACATATACAAACTCTATCTCTATGAAGTCTAGGGAACTGAGGTCAGAGAATAAAATCACCAAATGTTAATGGGTTCTGCTGCTGCTGCTGCTAAGTAGCTTCAGTCGTGTTCGACTCTGTGTGACCCCATAGACAGCAGCCCACCAGGCTCCGCCGTCCCTGGGATTCTCCAGGCAAGAATACTGGAGTGGGTTGCCATTTCCTTCTCCAATGTATGAAAGTGAAAAGGGAGAGTGAAGTCGCTCAGTCCTGTCTGACTCTTCGCAACCCCATGGCCTGCAGCCTACCAGGCTCCTCTGTCCATGGGGTTTTCCAGGCAAGAGTACTGGAGTGGGGTGCCATTGCTTTCTCCTAACGGGTCCTAGGTAGATTAAAAACAGCTGCAAATTATTTACAGCTCATCTCTTTAAGAGGGGTTATACATTCCCATATGTAACCTGAATTTCACCTGGTCTTGTGACTAATTTTGACTAATTAAACGAGATAACACTGTGCAACTTCCAACCCTAGTAATATTGCTGTAATGTGGTTCAGTCCACACCCACTGCTATTTTCAGCCCCAGGGGGTAAGCTTCATGTTTGAAACAAGATTTGACCAGCAGGAAGACAGATCATCACAAGCAAACAATAAAATAGTTTTGTAATAAAAAACTAAGTTTTGGGGATTACACACTAATATGTGTTCAGTCATTCAGTCATGTCTCTTTGCGGCCACATGGACAATAGCCCACCAGTTTCCTCTGCTCATTGAATTTTCCAGGCAATTATACTGGAGTGGAGTGCATTTCCTACTCCAGGGGATTCCTCTGACCTAGGGATCAAACCCATGTCTCTTGTGTCTCCTGCATTATCAGGTGGACTCTTTACTACTAGTACCACCTGTAACCTCCTCTACACACTAATGGAAAACTGATTAAGTATCCCCTGAAGTGGAGTGACCTTTAAATAAAAACCAAAACCATGTGGCTTTAGCTTTGGGTCCAAGGAAGCTAGGGAGGTGGCAATCAAACTGGTAGAGAAAGAAAATTAAAATCCTGGCTTAGTTGATTGGTGTGTTCAGTTTGTCCTATTTTTCAGAGACATCACATCGCTACTTTAATAATCAGAGGCAATGGAAACCATTTAAAAAGTGTTTTTAAAAGACATCAGACTTTATTTTCCAACTACTAATGTTGCTTATGTTCTCAAGGGGAAATGAAAAATGGACTGTCCAGGCAAAATGGAAGAAATGCCTTACATATGAGAACAAGTCATCATAATCTGACCTTCTTTCAAAGTCTGGTGATTTCAGGAGTTGCCTTCTGTATTTAATTACATGTCATATGCCATAATTGGCAAATGGAATTTTTAAATGTCAATATGTATGAAGAAATGTATTGGTTAACTTAAGAACCTTTAGTATTTTATTTCATATGTCTCTGGACAGAAAGTTCTTGAAATGCTAGTGCACAGCAGAAGTGAAGGTATGAAATAATTGATCATAATGAAAAAGCTGGCAGCTGCCTCCTGAGACAGTGATATTGATTATTTCCACTTGGAAATAATCTTTGTGCAAAGAGGTCTGTTTATACTTTGAGGCTTGTGGTTTACCACAGACCTTATTTTATTTTTATGGTGGGATTAATATGGCATTAAGGGTAAATGGTGATTCTGAAAACAAATTTATGAGAGAATACTGTTTCATTGACAACCACAACACCCCAGTATTTGCAGAAACTAAAAGTAAATGAACCATTTTGATGATGGAAGATTATCCATACAGTAGACCAACTAGCCCTCTTCTCTTTGAGGTCAAATAGAAGAGCTGAACAGAATGTGAAATTAATTCATTTGAAGATCATAAAGAGATATACCTATGATGAGTGTTTAACAGCTTCCCATTAGAAAAGGAAAATGATGGATAACAATTAGGACCTACTGTATAGCGTAAAGAACTCTACTCAATGCTCCGTGATGACCTACATGGGAAAAGAATCTAAAAAGAGTTCAGTTCAGTTGCTCAGTTGTGTCCGACTCTTTAGAGCCCATGGACTGCAGCACACGAGGCTTCCCTGTCCTTCACCAATGCCCAGAGTTTACTCAAACTCATGTCCATTGAGTCAGTGATGCCATCCAGCCATCTCATTCCCTGTTGTCCCCTTCTCCTCCTGCCTTCAATCTTTTCCAGCATCAGTGTCTTTTCCAGTGAGTCAGTTCATCTAATCAGGTGGCCAAAGTATTGGAGTTTCAGCTTCAGCATCAGTCCTTCCAATGAATATTCAGGACTGATTTCCTTTAGGATGGACTGGTTGCATCTCCTTGCAGTTCACAAGCATCAATTCTTCAGCATTCAGTTTTCTTTATAGTCCAGCTCTCACATCCATACATGACTACTAGAGAAACCATCCCTTTGACTAGAAGAACCTTTGTTGGCAAAGTAATATCTCTGCTTTTTAATATGCTGTCTAGGTTGGTCATAACTTTTCTTCCAAGGAGCAAGCATCTTTTAATTTCATGGCTGCAGTCACCATCTGCAGTGATTTAGGAGCCCCTCCAAAATAAAGTCTGTCACTGTTTCCATTTTTTCCCCATCTATTTGCCATGAAGTGATGGGACCAGATGCCATGATGTTTCTTTTCCGAATGTTGAGTTTTAAGCCAACTTTTTCACTCTCCTCTTTCACTTTCATCAAGAGGCTCTTTAGTTCTTCTTCGCTTTCTGCCATAAGTTTGGTGTCATCTGCATATGTGAGGTATTTATCTCAGCAATCTTGATTCCAGCTTGTGCTTCATCCAGTCCAGCATTTCTCATGATGTGCTCTGAATATAAGTTAAATAAGCAGGGTTACAATGTATAGCCTTGACATACTCCCTTCTCAATTTGGATCCAGTCTGTTTTTCCATGTCCAGTTCTAACTGTTGCTTCTTGACCTGCATACAGATTTCTCAGGAGGAAGGATAGGTGGTCTGATATTCCCATCTCTTTAATAATTCTCCTCAGTTTTTTATGATCCACACAGTCAAAGGTCTTGGCATAAAAAAGAGTGGATACATGTATGACCGAGTCACGTTGCTGTACAGCAGAAACACAACATTATAAATCAACTACTCCCCGATAAATAATCCATAATAATTTAAAAGAAAAGGAAAATGCCTCAGTCCTCTGAGATTTGGGGATATACTTTTATGGTGCAATTTCTATTTGTGTGCAGAGGGTGTTGTTGTTTTTTTTTTTTTTTTTACTTTAATTGTGATAAGAAAACAACATGAGACACCAAATGTTTCATGTTTGCAATATTGCATTAACTTATACAGTTAATGTATAATGTATAATGCACGATGTTGTGTGCAGATCCCTGGAACAGATTCATCTTGCTTAACTGAAAGTTTATGTATGTTGATTAGGAATGCCTCACTCCTCCTCCTTCCAGTCCCTGGTAACCATCATTCCACGCTGATCCTATAGCTTTGACTTTTTTATATACCTCATATAAGTAAAATTATGCAATATTTATCCTTTAGTGACTAGATTATTTTGCTTAACATAATGTCTTCCAGGTTCATCCATGTTGTTACATAATGTGGAATTTTTTAAAAAGCTGAATCACTTTCCATTGTATATAATGCCAAGTCACTTCAGTCGTGTCCGACTCTGTGCGACCCCATAAACGGCAGCCCAGCAGGCTCCCCCGTCCCTGGGATTCTCCAGGCAAGAACACTGGAGTGGGTTGCCATTTCCCTCTCCAATGCATGAAAGTGAAAGTGAAAGTGAAGTCACTCAGTTGTGTCCGACTAGTAGTGACCACATGGACTCCAGCCTACTAGGCTCCTCTGTCCATGGGGTTTTCCAGGCAAGAGTACTGGAGTGGGGTGCCATTGCCTTCTCCACATTGTATATACAGGTTGTTCAAAATCTCCCTTCAGATTTTTCCATAATGAGCTTTCAAATAACAAGTGAACTTTTTGGACAGCTCAACAAATGGTATAAGGGTCAATTCCCCAGGAGGATAAAATAATTATAAACATGGACACATACCCAACTTCACAGAGATTGACCAATATCTTGCAATTTGACTATTGTCATACAGTGTTAGATAAAGTGATGCTCTAAGACTCCTTAGTATTAAGAGATAAGTAGGCAATGTGACTGATTGGATTATTAAAAAAGATAGTGCAATTACCTCCATATTCTTCTCATTTTGTTAATTGCAAGCAAAAGGATGAAAATAGGCTTATATAAGAAATTATTTCTTTTTAAACAGGAGGTATGCAGATGACACCACCCTTATGGCAGAAAGTGAAGAGGAACTAAAAAGCCTCTTGATGAAAGTGAAGAGGAGAGTGAAAAAGTTGGCCTAAAGCTCAGCATTCAGAAAATGAAGATCATGGCATCTGGTCCCATCACTCCATGGGAAATAGATGGAGAAACAGTGGAAACAGTGTCAGACTTTATTTTGGGGGGCTCCAAAATCACTGCAGATGGTGATTGCAGCCATGAAATTAAAAGACGCTTACTCCTTGGAAGAAAAGTTATGACCAACCTAGATAGCATATTGAAAGGCAGAGACATTACTTTGCTGACTAAGGTCCGTCTAGTCAAGGCTATGGTTTTTCCAGTAGTCATGTATGGATGTGAGAGTTGGACTGTGAAGAAGGCTGAGCACCGAAAAAATGATTCTTTTGAACTGTGGTATTAGAGAAGACTCTTGAGAGTCCCTTGGATTGCAAGGAGATCCGACCAGTCCATTCTGAAGGAGATCAGCCCTGGGATTTCTTTGGAAGGAAGGATGCTGAAGCTGAAACTCCAGTACTTTGGCCACCTCATGCGAAGAGTTGACTCATTGGAAAAGACTTTGATGCTGGGAAGGATTGGGGGCAGGAGGAGAAGGGGACGACAGAGGATGAGATGGCTGGATGGCATCACGGACTCGATGGACGTGAGTCTGAGTGAACTCCAGGAGTTGGTGACGGACAGGGAGGTCTGGTGTGCTGCGAATCATGGGGTCGCAAAGAGTCGGACACAACTGAGCGACTGAACTGAACTGAATTGAAAATATTTTAACTTAGTATAAACCAATCTTCCTTTTTGCCTTGGATCCTGGATCCCACTTAATTAAATCAGTCTTCTATCTTCTTCCAACCCCAAGAGATTACATTATTATACTTTGTTATCAACTTTTAAGTTGTAAAGTTCTTAGAGGCCTGGAAACCTGTGACTTTAAACAAAGCCATGGTTAAGAAGCACCTTGCAAGAATTAAACACAGAATTCCTACCTGACTTATTGGATATATTGACTAATTTACCTTGAGGATTAAAAGGCATGAGAAGGGACAGGAAGGACCTCCCCAAAAAACATATCTAAGATAAATTAACAATAGGATGTGAGGGTTTGGAGAAAACTGGTTAAGAGTACATTTAAAGCAAGAGGACACATTGAATGGATTTAAGATTTTAGCAAATGGCTGAAATTTAAGATAAGAAGTGAGGGATGCTATATAGGAGAAAGAACCCTATGAATTACATAACCTGGTTTTTAGTTTGTAATCTTTAACCTGAGCTATCTTTAAAGCCACTCTGGTGCTAGCCCAGTTAATCACATGGGAGCTAACATTCAGGCAGCTATTTTCCATGTATTTGATTTAAACCTGGGGACACCTGAAGGTTCCCACACACCTGTGTGATGTCATCAAAGGATACATTTTCAAGTGCTCCCTCCCAGGCTTTCACACCTCTGTTTCTTCCTTCTCTCTTTTCATCAATCTACTTACCTATTTATATCTCTATCATGTACTCCTTTTAACCCAATGAATTATTTTGAATCAGGCAACTTAATTGAATTGAAAAAACAATGAATAATGAAAAGCAGAGACATTACTTTGCCAACAAAGGTCCGTCTAGTCAAGGCTATGGTTTTTCCAGTGGTCATGTATGGATGTGAGAGTTGGACTGTGAAGAAAGCTGAGCACCAAAGAATTGATGCTTTTGAACTGTGGTGTTGGAGAAGACTCTTGACTGCAAGGAGATCCAACTAGTCCATCCTAAGGGAGCTCAGTCCTGGGTGTTCATTGCAAGGACTGATGATGAAGCTGAAACTCCAATACTTTGGCCACCTGATGTGAAGAGCTGACTCATTGGAAAAGACCCTGATGCTGGGAAAGATTGAAGGCAGGAGGAAAAGGGGACAATAGAGGATGAGATGGCTGGATATCATCACCGACTCTATGGACATGAGTTTGGGTAGTCTCCAGGAGTTGGTGATGGACATGGAGGCCTGGCTTGCTGCAGTGCATGAGGTCACAAAGAGTCGGACATGACTGAGCGACTGACCTGAACTGAAAAAATGCAATAGAAAAAAAAAAAAGAGAGAGAGAGAGGTGGGGGGTGGAGTTGGGAGTGGTGGGTAGGAAGGAAGAGAGAGACGGAGAAAGCACCAAATCCCATTAGGTATCAGAGGTGAAAAGAGAATAGGATAGAGACAGGAAAAATGAAGGAGAAACATAGAGAAAACAAGATAGACAGAAAAGGAGGGGGAAAAATAAACCGAGAACAACTCAAAACGAACATGTCATTAAAAAAAAAAAGGTAACTTTTCTACTAGCCATTTGTGAGACTTTGCTTTAAATCTCAAAGTTGTAGACTCTAACTAGATTCTGTGATATTCCAACACAAAGTTTTCATCTTTTCACCTAGTATAGTGTTTGCAAATATTAAAACATAAATGTTTGTGGGTTAATTAACTATGCACATCTAGTCCTTTGAATAGTGGTGGTATAATTTGAGTTAGTTCTGGTTCTACGTTGGATACATTTCAAAGAGTGAGTTTCTTTAAATGTCTCAGTGGTGGAACAGACACTTGCAACAAAATCCAGTTTACCTTTTACAACTAGATGTTGGTTTATGTAATTTATTTTTCCCCTTCTAAATTTCTTGACCCAAGGCTTATTTCTAGAAGCAGTCACTTGTATGCCTGAAACTAATTAATATTGTAAATCAACAATTTTTGCTGCTGCTGTTTAGTTGCTAAGTTGGACCACTCAATTAAAAGGTAAAATAAAGAAGAACAATGGGCAAAAAGTAAATAACATGTTTACAAAGCTCCATTACATGTCAGAATTTTATATTAGGACCTTGAA
>SJYQ01002373.1:12971-27494 GCA_006410935.1 Redunca redunca | reverse complement strand
TAAGGCCCACTTGACTTCACATTCCAGGATGTCTGGCTCTAGGTGAGTGATCACACCATCATGATTATCTCGGTTGTGAAGATCTTTTTTGTACAGTTCTTCTGTGTATTTTTGCCACCTCTTCTTTATATCTCCTACTTCTCTTAGGTCCCTACCATTTCTGTCCTTTATCGAGCCCATCTTTGCATGAAATGTTCCCTTGGTATCTCTCATTTTCTTGAGGAGATCTCTAGTCTTTCCCATTCTATTGTTTTCCTCTATTTCTTCAACAACCTAATCCACTTCCATTTTCTCCTCCACTCTTGTCTTCATCTTACAGATGTAGAAATTCAAATTCAAAATGATTAAACATATTTCTCAAGGTCATAGAGCTGGTCAGAGCAGGATACATTTTCCCCTAAAGATCAATCAAGATTTCAGCAACCAAATGTAACGGTTCTTCAGCTCTTCTTTTTCCAACAGATAAAAAGATCATTTTCCCTCTGGTCAGATTAGCCATAAGACACTTTGGAGGAGTCATGGAAATAGTAATCAACTAAAGGAAAGAATTTTTCTGTATGACCTTGGCAATGTTTTGTTAACTCTCTCTATACCTTGAGCTCCTCATCTGAAAAAATTTATAATAATGCCTACCTTATAAGGTTGCTGTTGAATTAAATGAGTTAATAATTGAAAAGTAATTTAGGGACTTCCCTGGTGGTCCAGTGGCTAAGAATCCACCTTGCAATGCAGGGGACATGGATTTGATCCCTGGTCTGAGAAGACTGCACATGCTGCATCCAACTAAGTCCATGCACCATAACTACTGAGCACATGCCATGGAGTCCCTAAGACACAACTGCTGAAGTCCGTGCTCCCTACAGCCCAGGACTCCACAACACGCAAAGCCACCACAAAGAAACAACCAAGCATCACAGCCAGAGAGTAACCCCTATTCACCACAGCCAGAGAAAGCCCGTGTGTAACGACAAAGACCAAACACAGCCAAAACTAAAATTTAAAAAATGAATTAATACGATTATTTTTTCAACAGTAAATTAAAGTAGATCTGACTACTGAGACAGTAGATCTGACTCAACATAAGTGTCTTATAACTGTCTGAGAACTATGGTTATGATGGTGATAATTGTGATTTTTCCATTTAGAGATGGAAGGAGAGATTCATTTGTCTGCAAGGCCCAATCAAGGAAAGCAAGTATGTGTCTTGGATATTTTGGGGATATTGTGTCTGGAGATCACGTTTTAAGCTCACCAGCATCCTAGGTTTTAGCAGTGAATTAGAAATCCTGTTATCAGCAAAGAATATGATTTTGATTTGGGCAGTGGCCACTACCAATGACTTGAGTTTTATTTACCCATAATCAGTACCAATCATCCCTGTAAAAGTCAAGTCTCCAATACAATTCTCAACTGGGAAAGGAGTACGTCAAGGCTCTATACTGTCACCATGTTTATTCACCTTATATGCAGATTACATTATGAGAAACGCTGGGCTAGATGAAGCATTAGCTGGAATCAAGATTGCTGAGAGAAATATCAATAACTTCAGATATGCAGATAACACCAGCATTATGGCAGAAAGCAAAGAGGAACTAAAGAGATTCTTGATATTGGTGAAAGAGGAGAGTGAAAAAGTTGGCTTAAAACTCAACATTCAGAAACTAAGATCATGGCATCCAATCCCAACACTTCATGGCAAACAGATGGGGAAACGATGGAAATAGTGACTGACTTTATTTTCTTGGGCTCCAGTGTCACCACAGGTGGTGACTGTAGCCATGAAATTAAAAGAAGCCTGCTGCTTGAAAGAAAAGCTATGACAAACCTAGACAGCATATTAAAAAGCAGAGACACCACTTTGCGGACAAAGGTCTATATGGTCAAAGCTGTGGTTTTTCCAGTAGTCATGTATGAATGTGAGAGTTGGATTATAAAGAAAGCTGACCACCGAAGAGTTGATGCTTTCCAACTGTGATGCTGGAGAAAACTCTTGAGAGTCCCTTGGGCTACAAGGAGATCAAACCAGCCAATGCTAAAGGAAATCAACCCTGAAGGACTGACACTGAAGCTAAAGTTCCAATACTTTGGCCACTCGATGCAAAGAATTGACTCATTGGAAAAGACCCTGGTGCTGGGAAAGATTGAAGGCAGGAGGAGAAGAGGACAATAGACGATGAGATGGTTGGATGGCATCACCGACTTGATGGACATGAGTTTGGGCAGACTCTGGTAGATAGTGAAGGACAGGGAAGCCTGGCTGCTGTAGTCCAGGGAGTCACAAAAAGTCAGACTGAACAAAAACCTAATACAATGTTTCCTTTTTGTGATTTCCTTTTTCCTTCAAGTCAGTTTCACATATTCATTTTACTCGATTTTACTTTTATGAAAATATATGATGGAGAGAATAAAATATGCTATGATACGCCTAAGGCTTCAAAATTGCCCCTAGGGATTTTCCAGGTCTTAGTCTATTAACCCTCCCCCTCCACTCTCTGCAATGGATTTGAAAAGGCAGCATCTGAAGAAAAACTTTGCATATTTCAATTTTTGGCCTAAAGCCAGCCTACTTTACTACTTAGAGAAGGCTTTGAAGCCTGAAATTTATTTATTCAGGCATAGGCACAAATCCAGCAGTTCCACTGTTTCTGTAGACTCAGTGCTAATAGTTAACATGTTATTGTGCTTATTCACTAAGGATGTTCAAGTTTCATAAAATTCAATTTCCTTTTCAACAAAACAAAGAACAAAATTGTATTAGACTTCTGTCTAATCTTGTGTTTTTAACTGAACACCATACATTAATGACTGTCAAATAGACATTTACATCCCTCTCTCTCTTCCAGGGATATTTTTATTTTCATTTTCCTGTAGGATGCTTATTTCTAAATTCACTGCAGAAATAAAAATGACAAAAAATAAAACAATAATAACAACTACCATTTATTCAATACTTACCACTTAACTGGCCCTCATGGTTACTTTATGTTCATTATCCTATTTACTTTTCCTCTGAGATTAATAATCCTTTGAGGTATATATTCACTGCTATTTTACTTTAAAAAATAAAAAATGGAAGCTCAGAAAGATTCATTTTTCAAATCTATATTGAGTATGGAGAAATATGTCCTTGTTACCTTTCAGTCAAATTTAGAGTCCCCATGTTTAATTGTAAATTCTAACTTGGAAATTCTTATCAGTTCAGTTCAGTTCAGTCACTCAGTTGTGTCTGACTCTTTGCAACCCCATGGACTGCAGAACGCCAAACTTCCCTGTCCTTCACCAGCTCCCAGAACTTGCTCAAACTCATGTCCATCGAGTTGGTGATGCCATCCAACCATCTCATCCTCTGTCATCCCCTTCTCTTTCTGCCCTCAATCTTGGCCAGCATCAGGGTCTTTTCCAATGAGTCAGTTCTTCACATCTGGTGGTGAAAGTATTGGAGCTTCAGGTTTAGCATCAGTCCTGCAAATGAATGTTCAGGACCGATACTTCAGGATGGACTGGTTGGACCTCCTTGCTGTCCAAGAGACTCTCAAGAGTCTTCTCCAACACCACGGTTCAAAAATATCAATTCTTCAGTACTCAGCATTCTTTAAAGTCCAGCTCTCACGTCCATACATGACTACCGGGAAAACCATAACTTTGACTAGATAGACCTTTGTTGGCAAAGTAATATCTCTGCTTTTTAAGTTGGTCTGTTTAAGTTGGTCATAGATTTTCTTCCAAGGAATAAGCGTCTTTTAATTTCATGACTGTAGTCACCATCTGCGATGATTTTGGAATCCAAGCAAATAAAGACTCACTGTTTCCATTGTTTCCCCATCTATTTGCCATGAAGTGATGGGACCAGATCCCATGATCTTTAGAGTTTGAACGCTGAATTTTAAGCTAACATTTTCACTCTCCTTTTTCACTTTCATCAAGAGGTTCTTTAGTTCTTTTTCACTTTCTGCCATAAGGATGGTCTCATCTGCATATCTGAGGTTATTGATATTTCTCCCGGCAATCTTGATTCCAGCTTGTGCTTCATCCACCCCAGCATTTCGCATGATGTACTCTGCATATAAGTTAAATAAGCAGGGTGACAATATACAGCCTTGGTGTACTCTTTTCCCAATTTGGAATCAGTCAATTGTTCCATGTACATTTATACCTGTTGCTTCTTGACCTATATAATCTTGAGCAGATTTCTCAGGAGACAGGTAAGGTGTTCTGGTATTCCCTTCTCTTTAAGAATTGTCCATAGTTCATTGTGATCCACACAGTCAAATGCTTTGGCGTACTCAATAAAGCAGAAGTAGATGTTTTTCTGGAACTCTCTTGCTTTTCCTATGATCCAATGGATGTTGGCAATTTGATCTCTGGTTCCTCTGCCTTTTCTAAATCCAGCTTGAACATCTGGAATTTCATGGTTCATGTACTGTTAAAGCTTTGCTTGGAGAATTTTGATCATTACTTTGCTAGCATGTCAGATGACTGCAATTGTGTAGTAGTTTGAATGTTCTTCGGCATTGCCTTTCTTTTGGATTGGAATGATAACTGATGTTTTCCAGTCCTATGGACACTATTGAATTTTCCAAATTTGCTGCCATAGTGAGTGCAGTTCTTTCACAGAAACATCTTTTAGGATTTGAAATAGCTCAACAAGAATTCCATCACCTCCACCAACTTTGTTCATAGTGATGCTTCCTAAGGTACACTTGACTTCGCATTCCAGGATGTTCAACTCTAGGTGAGTGATTACACCATTGCAGTTTTCTGGATCACGGAGACCTTTTTAGTATATTTCTTCTTTTTTGTATAGTTCTTCTGTGTACTTTTGCCACCTCTTCTTACTATCTTCTGCTTCTGTTAGGTCCATACCATTTCTGTCCTTTATTGTGCCCATCTTTGCATGAAATGTCCCCTTGGTATCTCTCATTTTCTTGAAGAGATCTCTAGTATTTCCCATTCTATTATTTTCCTCTATTTCTTTTCATTGATCACTGAGGAAGTCTTTCTTTTCTCTCCTTGCTTTTCTTTGGAAATCTGCATTCAGATGGGTATATCTTTCCTTTTCTCCTTTGACTTTAGCTTTTCTTCTTTTCTCAGCTATTTGTAAGACCTCCTCAGACAACCATTTTGCTTTTTTGCATTTGTTTTTCTTGGAGATGATTTTGATCATGGCCTCCTGTAAAAAGTCATGAGCCTCCATCCATAATTCTTCAGGTACTCTGTCTATCAGATCTAATCCTTTGAATCTATTTCTCACTTCCAATGTATAATCATAAGGGAATTGAATTGATTTAGGTCATACCTGAATGGACTAGCGATTTTCCCTACTTGCTTCAATTTAAGTCTGATTTTTTTTTTTTTTTTTGTCAATAAGGAGTTCATAATCTGAGCCACAGTCAGCTCCCAGTCTTGCTGATGGTAAAGAGCTTCTCCATCTTTGGCTGCAAAGAATATAATCAATCTGATTTCGGTCTTGACCATATGGTGATGTCCATGTGTAAATTCATCTCTTGTGTTGCTGGAAGAGGGTGTTTTCTATGACCACTGTGTTCTCTTGGCAAAACTGTGTTAGCCTTTGCCCTGCTTCATTTTTAACTCCAAGGCCAAACTTGCCTGTTACTCCAAGTATCTCTTGACTTCCTACTTTTGCATTCCAGGCCCCTATGATGAAAAGGACAATCTTTCCTTTCATCAAGACTATCCTGTTTCAGGAAATTCATATGATATGTAAACTTGGTATGTCATTCACATCCCAAGTATTTCTTCACTTCAGTCAAGCGTCAACTCTTAAGATAGTCGGGGTGGCGGGGGGGGGTGTAATCTTAAAAAAAAAAAAAAAAAAAGCTATGAGGAGATCCCTGGAAGTCCAGTGGTTAGGACTCTGCTTCCACTGTAAGGGGTACAGGTTCAGCCCCTGGTCAGGGAACTAAGATCTCACATGTTGGGTGGTGTGGACAAAAAAAAAAAAAAAGACTATTTTATCTTACTTAAAATCATTTTTATGTATTTCCTACAAAATAGAAATCCAAATTTCTTAGCTGACTTACAAATTACTCACAATCAGACCACTTATTATTCCTGTTGACACTCACTGGACACTTCTACTGATCCATTCAATGTTTGAATGACTTTGGGGCTTGTCATATTCTCAATCACATCATGGCCTTTCATGGCTCACTGTCTTTCTGCCCTATTCTTCCTATTAAAAATATCTAACTATTTTTAATATTAAGGTCAGAGAAATCCCTTCTTGTAAAAACTTAACTGATTCTCTTCCAGAATTGACCCAGTCCCTTCCCAGTTTCCTCAGTACTTTGATGTATTTGGTTGACCACATGGAATCATCAGGCCTCTGACTTATATATTGCCCCATCTACAATCTTAGATCCTTAAAAGTGAACTGAATAGATAAATGAATAAAAATAAATGAATCACCAAATCTAACCTGACACCACATTATCCAGAAATAACAAAACTTCATCCATCAGGAATCCAGAGATCTGAATCTAATCCTGACTTTTTTCTCTTTTATAATCTTAAGAAAGGCTATTAACCAGAATATGAACCAGGGATATTAATACCTCACCTGTGGGTGCAGGGGATTGCAACAGATTACAGTTCAACATGCCTTTAGCTTTAGGACCTATGAGTCTTTGAAACAGTAATTTGAAATATTCTCTCTAATAGGCCATTATCAGAGGAAAAAGACATACTGAATCATTTTTACCTAAAAAGTATCTATTTGCACCATGCCTCATCATTTACTTTTTGTTTCATCTTTATTATATTCCAACTCTCCCATTTAGCTCTGGGCATTCCTTGTTAGGACAGTCACAGAAATGCTGAAGAGAAACACACTTTGCCCCTGGATAGTCATGAGAATCTATTAGTGCTTTATCATTCTGGTAGATGAGTATACGTAGGCAATGAGCAAAATGTTGAGCCAGTTCTGGTATTAATCATCAGGAACAGCTGAGGAATTATTGCATATTTAACCATACACAGACTCCAATCATCTGATTCAAAGTACAATAAATCAATGATCTATGAATATCCAACCTTATAACAACTCACTGTTAGATGCAAATGATTATTTATAACACATACAAACTATGCTGATAAATAGAAAATGTCATAAAAGTTTATAGTTTGTAAGATGTCACAGCTTACTCAGAAATATTTGATTTCTGACTTATGGAGTTTAGTTTCAATATTCCTTACAATCTTGGAGTATTTTGAGAAAGTATAAAGCTAAAAGAGTATATTATTTAGATTGGTTCAACTATATAACCAAAAGACTCAAAATAACTAGTGTATTTAATGAGGTAGAAACGTCCCCTTTACCTAAAACGTCTGTGTAGCTAATCCAAGCTGATTGGTGCTTCCACAGTTATTAGAGATAAAGATCCTTCTGTATAATTATTCTGTCAAACTCACCTTGAGCTTCAAATTAATAGTCTAAGATGTATACTCTAGCTCTAGCTAGAGTCTGTACCATAGCCAATGGAAAAAAAGAAAAAAAAAGTATTAAAAAAACCTTGACTTTAAGAATGCAACCTGACAGTAGCTTAAATCACTTCTGCACACATCTTATTAGCCAAAATTTGCAGGGCATGTGATCATATCTTTCTTCAAGGGAAACATAAACACATGGTAATTGTGCAAGGAGGCCCTGGGCCCAAGTAATATCCAGATATGCTATTTCTAAGGGAAGAAGGGAAGAAGAGAGATGACTGAGAGACTTAGCCTCAAGCATGCTCCAACAATGCACAAGCATTCCACATACCAAACAGAGGTTGGTTAGTGTATACTTTATTTACCATTCAGGAAAAATTCAAATAACAATTTTCTTAATTAAATGTTTTTAAAAGGTATTTTTCAAGGAACAGTTGTCAATGATGACCAAAAAAAACAAATAGTAAATATCACAAGAATAGAAATGTGGAAACCTGCAAAAAGTTAGTTGTAACTATATTGATATTGACCAATTTCTCTACCACAGTAGAAGCCTGGGGAGATTTAATAAAGCATTGTAGATGCTGTAGAAGGAGCTGATGGCAGTACGAATGAAGTTTCTTGTACAGTTCTGTTGTTGGTGAAGGTAAGAGCTGAAAGAGCCAAGTTTAATGACCCACAGAAGCAAGAACAAGAGAGTATGACACTAATAATGGCCCAAATGTGATACTGAGAAGAAAGATATATGACTAGGTTTCAAAAAGATGCAGGAGATAGAAAGAAAAGAAAAAATATGAAAAAAGAAGAAACAAAAAGATAAAGGAGAATGAAAACAAGTGGTTGAGAGAATGAATAAGGTATGCTCATTACCTTGGATGTCCATGGACTTTTCCTTTACCCCATGGGTGTATTTCTTGAGTAATTCCTTACTTCAAATGAATACATTTTTGTTCTCTTCTACTGTTACACTGCCTAAGATCCACATCACAGTAACAAACACAAAACTCCTAAAATGTGAGATTCTCACACTCTGTTTATTTTTATACATATGTATCCTCCTGATCCTCCTCCTCTTTCAGCTACTGACACATTCTTTACTTCCCTGGATTCCCCAAAATTTTTCCTATAGTTTTTCTTTCTAATTTCTCTTCTCCTACTCTCATTTAAAACCATCCTAATCCAGCTCTTATATCAAATATCCTAGTGAAACTGTTAAGTTTGCCAATAAGCTCCAAATTACTGAGTATAATATCAATTCTTAGTGCTTATATCATTCAACTAATTATTAATATTAAAAGAACGTATGATTGATGACTCTCTCCTTCTTTAATTCTCATTCTTCACTTCTCTTTATTACTTCCCTCTATTCTTTATTGGTTCCTTCTCGTTATGTTAGAGTCTCAATATTGATTTGCTTCAGCAGTCAAGTTTTAGACCCCCTTTCATCTCTATTAATCTCTATCACTCCCTTGGTGATAGCATCCAGTCTAACCAGTTCAAATACCACCTTCTGAGGACTTCCCTGGCAGTCTGATGGTTAAAACTGTGTTCCACTGCAGAGGGCACAGGTTTAATCCCTGGTTGAGGAACCAAGACCCACCTGCCTCGAGGCATGGACAAAAAATAAATAAAAATACCACGTTCTTGCTGTCCATGCCCAGTAGTATACCTCTAACTCAGGCTTCTCCCCACTGAAAGTGTTAGTTGCTCAGCCATCTCCAACTCTTTGTGACCCCATGGACTGTAGCCCGCCATGCCCTCTGTCCATGGAATTCTCCAGGTAAGAATACTGGAGAAGGGTATTCACTTCCCCTGGGGATCTTCCTGACCCAGGTATCAAACCTGGGCCTCCTGCATTGCAGGAAGTTTCTTTAACATTTGAACCACCAGGGAAGCCCTTCTCCCCTTAATTCCAGACTTACACTTTCAACTGACTATTTGATATCTCAACTTGGATATATAATATGCATCTCAGGCAAAATATATCCATAACTGACCTACTCCAATTGCAAACATTCATATCTAATTTGATGATATCTCTTTATATCTAGTTTCTCAAGCCAACAGTCTAAGTCATCCTTTCTCTCACACCAGAAGTTATCATATTTTCTCCTGTAAACATGTATTAATATACAGATGCAACCCCCTTTTTTTTAAACTATTTCCATGCTGCTGCTCTTGTCTGACTACAATGATCTCTTATCTGTATCATGCAACAATTTTCTAATGTCTCTCAAATAATACACATTTTCCTCAGAACAGTGACCCTATCAAAGCATAATTCAAATTTTGCTACTTCTCCGTTCAAAATCCTGCAAAGACTCCTTATTTCACTTAAAGTAAAAATCAGGCTCTTAAAAAATACCTAAGTGAATTGAAAATGAAAGGGAAAGCCGCTCAGTCCTGTCCTCCTCTTTGTGACCCCATAGACTATACAGTCCATGGAATTCTCCCGGCCAGAATCCTGGATTGGGTAGCCTTTCCCTTCTTCACGGGATCTTCCCTTTCCAGAGACTGAATCCAGGTCTCCCGCATTGCAGGAGGATTCTTTACCAGCTGAGCCACAAAGGAAACCAGAACAAAGANCCACAGAGGAAACCAGAACAAAGAAAAGAAAAAAAAAAAAAAAACTAAGGAAAATAAAACCAAAAATTAAAAAAAAAATAAAATCCTTCCTGATAACATCCTGTTCACTTTCTAACCATGTCTTGCACATTCTACTTCAGGCTGGCCTCCACATTTAAATAACAAAAGCCATATTAAAGCCCTTGCTTCAGATAATCTGTCTTCCTAGAACAGAGTTCTGTAAGATATCTGCTTGATTAGCTTCCTCATTATATTCAAGTTTTTCCTTAAATACTAATTTCTTGAGGAACCATACAACACAATGTGACTTAATATTTCATTTTCTCCTCTCTCTCTGGAAATTGGGATCCTCTAGTTTCCTTTTTTTTTTTTAATAATTGATCACTAATTTAATTTATTGTGTACAGAGAGAATGTTTTCTACATGATAACAAAGCTTTGAAATATAATGAGATTTTCTTCATACCCCAGTATGTGGTCAGTTTTCATAAGTGTTCTTTCAAGCTTGAAATGTATTCTGCCATTGTTGAGTGTAATGGATACTTATCCACTGGATCAAATTAGTTAATTGCATTATTTAAATCTTTTGTATCCTTAGTGATTTTTTTTTTCTGCTCAATTTATCAATTACCAAGAGAAGTGTATTTAGAGTCTCCTATTCAAATGGTACACTTTTCCATTCTTCCCGGCAGTTCTGTGAATTCTTTAAATTTTTTTGAGTCTGATACTAGTTGCATATAAGTATATAGCTTTTCATCTTTTTCTATTTATTGAACTTCCTATTAGTACAGAGAGGTCTTCTTTATCTTTAGTAATGTTTTCTACACTTTGTTGTTGCTATTCAGTCACTAAGTCATGTCCAGTTCTTTACAACCCCATTAACTGCAACACACCAGGCTTCCCTGTCATTCAGTATTTCTCAGAACTTGGTCAAACTAATGTTCATTGAGTCAGTGATGCCATCCAACTAGCTCACAATTTTTATGGAAGTAAAACTTGACCTCCTTCAACCTATAGTTTCACTTTGGATCCAGACAAATGGAAGCACCAGAAATAGATCCATGGCAGGGTAGTCTTTCCTGGCCTGAGGCCACAACTACTGTGGGACAGCCTTCTTCCATACCTGCAAGTCTCACTTTTTCCCCTAACTTCTTTAGGTGTAGCATTGCCAATGCCTCCTTACTATTTTGATCCTTGGAATACTTTATATGTCTTTGTTAGCTTTCCTTAACATCATTCTGGAGAGCCAGAACCCCTTGACTGGAAAAAAAAAAAAAAAAACAGTATAATTTCTAAGTTCAAACTTCCAGGAATGAGGAACACTGATGTCCAAAGGCAGGAAAAGTTGGACATCCCAGCTCAGGAAGAGAGAGAAGCGACCCTTCCCTTTACCTTTTTATTGCACTGGGCTTCCAACTTATTAAATGATAACCGCCCACATTGATAGAGACTTCCCTGGTGGCTCAGATGGTAAACCGTCTGCCTACTATGTGGGAGACCGGGTTTCAATCCCTGTGTTGGGAAGATCTCCTGGAGAAGAAAATGGCAACCCACTCCAGTATTCTTGCCTGGAGGGTCCCATGGACGGAGAAGTCTGGTAGGCTACAGTCCACGGGGTCGCAAAGAGTTGGACACGGCTGAGCGACTTCACTTCACTTCACTTCCTTCCACATTGCTAAGGGTAGGTCTCTTTATTCAGTCTACTGAAAGTTCATTTCAAAATTTCACTGCATTCTTCATGTGAAAGAGTACTCACTGGGAAACAATGTGATACTGAAATTTGGAATGAGGACATCTGGTTGGATCTAAATAACACTATTGGACTTCCAAGTCATAGAGCCTTCCTTACCAGTGGAGAAGCTTTCCCTCCAATGATCAAGATCAGACTTCCTCTGATGGAGCAAACAAACAAAGAAAGAAAAAAAGACTTTGTTAAATCCATTTGAGATCGATGCCCTGAAGGAGAACCATCATTCTCCTTATGGTCAACTACAAAATACTCTCTGTGGTCACTTGACCAAAAGCTAGGGTCAAATATGAGTATGCTCCAGGGACAAGTATATAATATGACACCCCTAAACAGAGCTTACCTATCAAAAGAATCACCCCAAAACTTTATTACTGTATCAGCAGAAACTTAGGAACATATTTGAGAAAAGAATCTAAGAGTATTCAATCAAGTTAAATTCATTACTATGGATGCACTTAATAGAGATTTCTAGATTTAACATGCTAACTCATTTATCTGGAGGTAGCTCTAACTACTTCCTTGGTTGGTTAACTGAACATTGGAAGCAAAGCTGGCCAACATTTAATGTGATTAAAGTGCCAGGTCTTCTCTTCCACGATAAGGAGAAAGGAATCCAAAGATTGGACTTATCACAGGTAACATGCATACTCATCTCCCATATACGTTTCATAAAAGATTTAAAAAAAACTTTAATAAGATATTGAGAAATTCATTAATAAGTAGAACACATATCTTTGAAAGTTCTGAGATTATTTTCCTTGTTAGGTCAGGTACAGTTTTAAAGATGCTGGCATTGAGATGAGGCAGAGATATCTACAATAAAAGAAAGCAAGGACCAGTGGCTAAACAGAATGCCTCGATCCTCAGCAATGTTAGCAGCGGCCTATTTATTTCAGTGTCCTTGGGACTGCAATGAGTGGAGAAACCAATAAAATGTCACTGGAGCTACATTACAGCAAAAACTTGATATAGAAAACATCTGACTTGATTTGGTACTGAGGAAAGTCACAGCCCTTCTCCAAAATCTAGACCTAAGTCAACATGGAAAGCCAGAGTCCCTTGACTGAAAATAATAATTTAAAAAAGAATAGAATTTCTTGAACAAGGATTTTGCACAATTGCTGCCAGTATATACTACAAAGTGTCTCTAAATTTTCCCCAATTAGTGTGGAGCCATTTAGAGAAAAAAGAAATACCCAGAATTCTTAGAGCATTTCAATACATCAGTCCTGAAATGATACTAATTCCTGGGGACTCAAAATTCCACTCTTGCCCAAATGCAAATTCCACTCTTGCCCAAATGCAATTTTTTGATGATTAAGTGATATCTATAGTTTTAGCTCAAGTGTGTCTCAGTGAGCCCTGTTAGTTTATGGACTCACCGTATACTATTTTCCTAGTGCCTAAATGTGTAAATGAAATACAAATTCTTGGAAACTTCAGAATTCCTCTATTACCACTCTGATACTTGACATAAGATCCATTTAGGTAGAAAAGGCTTGATGACAGTCCCTGGAACATTCACTCCCTAGGAAGAAAATGAACCTGAAGCAATATGACATGCTTGAGGGAAAAATCAATGCCATTGTTAAAGATTTTAAATAAGCAGGATGATGACTGTTCAGTGGGACTATCATGGAATTTGAGGAATAGTGAATATTGTCAGTTGTTGTTGCTGTTCAGTCATTTAATCATGTCCAACTCTTTGCAACCTCAAGGACTGCAGCACACCAGTCTTCCTGGTCCTTCACTATCCTTTGGAACTTGCTGAAACTCATGTCCATGGAGTTAGTGGTGCCATCCAACCATCTCATCCTCTGTCATCCCCTTTCCCTCCTGCCTTCTATCTTTCTGAGCATCATGGTCAGCAATAGACTCAATTCCTACTAGGTCATGCCTCTCCTAATTTAGGGATAAATGTGGTAGCTTTTTCACTTTTAAGGATGCTTGTGCCCCATTGTGTGCACGCATATTAAGTCGCTTCAGTCGTGTCTGACTCTTCAACCCTATGGACTGTAGCCCGCCAGGCTCCTCTGTCCATGGGACTCTCTAGGCAAGAATACTGGAGTAAGTCACCATGCCCTTCTCCAAGGGATCTTCCTGACCCAGGGATTGAACCCGTGTCTCTTACCTCTCCTGCACTGGCAGGAGGATTCTTTACTGCTAGTGCCACCTGGGGAGCCCATCTGGGCCCCATTAGGTAGAGAGAAACACTTTGTTATGTATTTTATGGAAAAAAGAAGAGAGTTCCAGAAAAACATCTATTTCTGCTTTATTGACTATGCCAAAGACTTTGACTGTGTGGATCACAATAAACTGAAAACTGAAAATTCTGAAAGAGATGGGAATACCAGACCACCTGACCTGCCTCTTGAGAAATCTGTATGCAGGTCAGGAAGCAACAGTTAGAACTGGACATGGAACAACAGACTGGTTCCAAATAGGAAAAGGAGTACGTCAAGGCTGTATATTGTCACCCTGCTTATTTAAATTATATTCAGAGTACATCATGAGAAACACTGGGCTAGAAGAAACACAAGCTGGAATCAAGATTGCTGGGAGAAATATCAATGACCTCATATATGCAGATGACACCACCCTTATGGCAGAAAGTGAAAAGGAACTAAAAAGCCTCTTGATGAAAGGGAAAGAGGAGAATGAAAAAGTCGGCTTAAAGTTCAAGATTCAGAAAACGAAGATCATGGCATCTGGTCCCATCACTTCATGGGAAATAGATGG
>SJYQ01002372.1:1160565-1185788 GCA_006410935.1 Redunca redunca | reverse complement strand
AAAAAAAAAAAAAAAAAAAAAAAAAAAAAAACAAATCTACCAGATGATTCAATCGAATAATTAAAATGAAAATATTCAAACTGTTATTTACCTTAACATAAAAAAAGTGAAAGTGTTAGTCGCCGAGTCATGTCTGACTCTTTGCGACCTCATGGCTGAAGCCCACCAGGCTCCTCTGTCCATGGGATTCTCCAGGCAAGAACACTGACCCAGGGATCTAACCTAGGTTTCCCAGCTTTTAGGCAGATTCTTTACCATCTGAGCCACAAGGAAACCCATAATATAAATAAAAATTAGTTAAATTTTATTTTGAACTGAATAATCCACTGCCTTTCATAAATGTAAGTAAAGAAATCTTTCTCTATATCAGACACATACAAAACTTTTCAAAACTGTGAAATTATATCCTCTTGGTGGGAGAAGTACAAGAGGGGGCTGATTAATTTCTTTTAAAAGAGAAAAGTTAACTTGGAAATAATTTCATCCCACTCCTAAATCAGAATTAATGCTCTGAGTTGGGAGTTATGCTGTCATATTTGAGAACCACTGATTTGAACATACTATTTCTGGAAATGATTTCTTTTAGTAATTACTACCAGTTTATGAAAAGATCTGCAATTTTATTTTTCCAAGTGTTCAAGTAATCTTAACTCATCAAAATGCTAAAATCCTTTATATCAAAGTTGCCATGTAAAAAGCCTGCCTGTTCCCTGACAGCTGGAACCTCTTAGCGTGGGTCTGCAGCCTCAGCTCCACCCCAAGCCCGGCACCCAACAGGCCTCTGAGCAGGAACCCGGAGCTCACTGTCCAGCCTGCAGCTCCACTCTGACCTGGCAAACGGGTTCCAGTAGCAGAAACCTCTGCACTTTGCCCAATGCCAGGCTTCTTTCTTATCTGGCTCTAGGAATCCTTCCACAGTATACCAGACAGTGCCTGTCAAGACTGTAAATAAACCCTCCATTAGTGGGAACCCATTTCCTCGTCCTGTAGCCCTATATGCTGTTTATTTGAACACCCACTCATGGCTTTAGTAAATCAACACTGAAAGCTGACTACAAATCAAGCATGCTGCCAGACACTGATTAAACAACAACAAAGGCACCGTCACCCACCCTCTAATGGGAGAGACGGTTGTAACTATTAAAATGAGCTTTCTGGCAAAGCGTTAGATTTGGTCTCCTAGGGATTTTCACCCACTCTTAAGTCTGAAGTGTAAAGTCACATGGAAGAGATTTCCATTCAGACTTTCACAAAGCCACCCTTCAATCTGGAATATTTCAAAGAGTATTATTGGGTTGGTAAAAAATTTACTTTGGTTTTTACGTGAAAACAAAAGACACATTTTTTTCATTTTTACCAAGAGCTTGATTGAACAACTGATTCATCATTTTGTTCCACTACCTTCTGCCATTTTTCAGACAACTTCATAATTCGATCTTTTCAAAACTTTTCGTCTTTTGGAGCAAAGAACTGCCCCACGTGCCTTTTACAGTCTTCCAGGAAATGGGAATTTTGTAAAGACCGAAATAAATGGACGACGTCTAGTGAATCTGGCGGATGAATCAGAACTCCCTAGCCAAGTTTAGCAGCTTTCGCAGGGTCAACAAAGAAGCATGTGCTTTTGCATTATGGCTGAAGATCATGCCTTTTCTCTTGATTAATTCCGGATGCTTTTTCTTGAGTGCAGCATTCATCTGGCTGATCAGGAGCAACGACTTGTTGGAATTAATCACTTGCTTTTCTGGAAGGAGTTCATACTAGGAACTCCCTTCCAATCCCGAGCATATATACAACATCACCTTCTTTAGATGAAGACTGGCCTTTGGTGTGATTGCTGATGGCTCATTTTGCTTACCCCGTGACCCCTTCCATTCCACATTATTGCATATCCACTTTTCACCACTCTTCACCAATTGTTTTAAAAACAGAACATTTTCATTACATTTCAGTAGAGAATCCCATGTGGAAATACAGCCAAGAGAGTTTTTTTGTTTGTTTGTTTTTGCTTATGTGGAACCCAAACATCAAAGCAAGTAATATAACCAAGCCTGGTGCAAATGACTTTTTTAATACTTGATTTGGATAGTTTGAGTATGTTGGTGATCTGCCACATAATATAACTTTGATTTTCTCAATTAATGTCTCGATTTGATCGCTATAAGTTTCAACTAGTCTACTTGACCAAGAAATATCATCCAGCAAGAAGTCTCCACCAGCATGAAATTTTGCAAAGCACTTTTGACACATTTGCTCAGTCACAGCACTTTCTCATACACTGCATAAATCCTTCTTCTTTTTTTGCATTTCAGTCACCTTTTTACATTTCTTCACATAATAAAGCATAATATGCTGAAAATGTTGCTGTGTTTCTTTCTTATTCAATATTAAAATGACTACAAAAAAGTGCACTGATTTTGATAAGCTTTCTTTAGTGTACATTGGTATGACAACCGTCACAATACAATTCAACATTATTCTTTCGAATGAAGTTAAAGACTCTGCTACCAGATCCATCTTACAGAAAAGGCCTTTTGGTCAACTCAAAATATTCCCTTTAACATCCATTCCCAAACCTTCACTGAACTACAAATAACCTTTATTCAAAAGCATACACACATTTTTTTCTCCTCTGAGCTCTTAAAACCCTGTTACTATAACTCTTTGATGAAATGGTGTTTTAATTTCTTCACTCTCTTTTGGGATAGTCCCAATTTGAAAATATCCTTATCAAAATTCACCTGAGAAATTAATACAGTACTAGAAAAAACCCTAGTAAGTTTTATCTCTATTAACACGACTTGATTATTTCATCAAGAATAGCATGTCATAATTCTTAGCCCCCCCCGCCCCCCAAAAATGGTGCAAACAAATTTAAGGAACTTTTCAGATCACTTCTGAGCTGTTGGAGATTTTAAGTTCTGAAAGCTCTGGTTCTCCCATCCTTGGAGCCTTCTTTTAGCTGGTTCCCTTAGGGGTACAGACCAGCCTCATGGTCACTCTGGTGTCAGAACTCTGCTCACATGCTGTTTCTCACTTACTATATAGCCCTGAGAAAATTATAAGATTCTGAACCTCAGTCATTGTAAAATGATGAAAAAAAAAAAGGTTACTTTCTCCTTAAGATCTGGGAAACTGATATTAGCCCACATATATAAAGAACATTGACTCTAACAGATTAAGGACTTCATGTACGTGAAACACTGGAATTAACTAATTTGTCTAGTTATGAGGGATTCTCACATAGCTTAGAAATCATTCATCAAAAATAGACTATCCGTGGTCTTAACGTTATCCAGTATAGCCGTGTCATTCTATTCGAGAGTCTTCCACTAGCCACTCAATATGTGGTGCATGTTGTGCTAGGTTCTGCCAAACTAAAAATGAATTAAGCTGTCTTAGCTCCAAAATGCCCTCTGCTTAGAGGAAAAGCTGACAGGTACATGAGCAGTTGCTCCACTTTCATACAGACAGGGTTTCACAGGGCAAACCTCCTGCCATCTCATCCTACCACACTCCAGCCTAGAACACCGCGCTCTCCAAAGCAGGCAGTGAGCACTCGACACGTGTTGACTGAAACTAATGCAGACCCGTTCACAGGATTCTTTGCTTTGGAGCACTGTATTAACTAATTAGTTTCTTTTCAACTTGGAGTAGATTTTACACTAGGGTTTCCTATTTCTTCAGGTTTAAGGGATGGTGAAAGACACCACTGCCATCTTCCAGAAGAAATATCTAAGAAGTTGATGATGTGAGGCTTAATATGTATTTATGTACTATTATACAAACTTTTAAAAGTACTTGAGGTAGAAAAAATGTTTTGAAAGACACATACGAAAATTTAAAAAATGAATATCTCTGGGTGGTAGGACCATGAGAGATTTGTTGATATCCTTACACTTTTAAAAGTTACAAATGCTTCTTAATAAGTGTGCACGTAAAAGAGATAAACACATAGAAGGAACCCTAATAGGAGAAAGGAAACATGAGTGAGTGAAAGTCATTCAGGTGTATCTGACTCGTCATGACCCCACAGATGGAATTCTCCAGGCCAGAATACTGGAGTGGGTAGGCTTTCCCTTCTCCAGAGGATCTTCCCAACCCAGGGATTGAACCAGAGTCTCCTGCATTGCAGGTGGTTTCTTTACCAACTGAGCTATCAGGGAAGCCAGGGGACCCAGGATTATGAAATTATGGGGACCAAGGATGAAAAGAAATTATGAAATTATGAAAAGCAGTAAGGGTTCTAGGTATTTGAGGGATGCATACTGAAGAATAAGATCAACCACAGAAGGGATTAGAAGCATATAGATATTAAGATACAGATACAGATATTATAGTGTCTAGTTCCCTTTATATTTGGGGCAAGTCACAGCTCCAGTTCTGTTACTGAGAAAGTGCATTGTCCAGTGGAGTGAATAAAGTATAACGATTTTGGCCTATCTGTCCAAAATTTTAAATAAAAATATGGAAATTAATCTTGTTGCAACTTTTTACAAAATAATGTATGGATTGTCCTTAAACATATGAGTCTTGTGAACGTTTCAGAACAGAAAAAAAAATCTATGAACTGTATACATACACAACCTTGATTTACTAACGAAGTAATGCATTTTGTAAATTTAAGACTTTTGTTTTTAAATATAAGAATCAGGGTAAATACTTACAGAATTAATGAACCAAATTAATTTTTAATTGTTATTACCTTAAACACTTCTCCCCCCCAAAAATCAACAGATAATAGATAGATAAATTGGCAGAACTCTATCATTTTACTCTTTGATTTCCCCTAATGGATACAAAGTTTCTTCCTCTGAATACCCAAAATATCAAATTGTTATCTTAATCATATAACTTGCACATTATCTCCTTTAATATAGATATTTATTGAGACATTTTATTATACTTCTCAGGCTGTTAGTTTGTGAGTTCATTATTTATGTCTTACTCACTTTATATCCCTTGAGAGCAGAACTAAATTATTTTTAAGACTGGCATTATAAAAGTGTAATAAATAGAAGTATTCCCCCAAAGTTCTGAGAATATTTTGTGGACTCAATCAACATTTATTATTTCAATAAAAAAATATTTTTGCATTTTGTGAAATTAGATTGTGTAAATGACCCAAATGCATTTCAAAGCTCCTTCTCATATGATTGGCTGTCAATCTGTTATCTATTATAAGTCTTTCTGAATGATCACTATGCCTTTTTACTCTGCAGCTGATTACTCTCATCAGCCTTCTGCACATTTAGGATGGGAATGTGGAGAAACCACATGGGGACGGTCTCCTGTTTCTGAACATTCACCACACTGATAAGTTCTATAGTGAAGGCTCTTTCTTAGATTTTGTTGAGTTGCAGTTTTCTTTTTAATAATGACACAGCCAATCCATCAAAATAACATTACACCAAATCTGATTTCATATATATTTTTCTGCTTAAAGTAGAAAACTCTCAAGCTGCTTAGTGAAGTGCTAAATGCTTTATATTGACAGACTACCGCTGTTCAGCAATCTATATTTGCAGCCTGCCAAAATGAAAGCCATAGTTGGATCTTCTTTGTTGTTCACAGTATTTTAAATTACAAATGATGTTGATTTTAATCATCTTTGCTCAATTCACTCACAAAGCTGGATGTTGCACAAGTCAGCTCTCAGATTCAGTATAAAATACATTTTATTGAGCTTAGCACTTGCATAGCATTTTATACCTTCAAAATACTTTGTAAACATTAACTAGTCAATCATCACCAAGAAAGAAAAAAAAACANTCACCAAGAAAGTAAAAAAAACAAAACTTGATGTACTGTGTAAAACTTGATGTACTTGTGAGGTCTGTGTAAAATAGGTCTTAGGAAAAGAGTTTTCCTATAGATTAAATTTGAAGGCAAGATGTTTATCTAGTTGTTTTATTTTCAGCCAAAAGAATATATTTCAGGATGTAATTGCCAGTTCTCCATTTCCCATTGTAACAGAGAATATTAGTCCAATTTCAGTAACCATGGGAATTAAAGTTTTAATATTATTAATGACCAATAGAATTTATTTGACACGAGCAAGTCTTAACATAGTGGACCAGTGCTTTTCATATAATACAAAGCAAATGTTTTGTGATAAGTCAATCAGATTCAACTAGTCTCACAGAAGTGACATATATGTTACTGATTATCCTTCATGTCCTATATGTAATAGCTACTTCACTTGGTAAAGATGCAGGTAAGATGAACTTGCCCAAAATAAATGAGTCCCGAGTTCACATTAGACATATGAAAATATATAGTAAAGCAGGAGTCAAACTAACATTTTATTTTAAAAGTGTATTGTAAATTTGGGGGGAGCTTCCCTCGTGGCTTAGAGTGTAAAGCTTCCGCCTGCAATGCAGCAAACCTGGGTTCAATCCCTGGGTCAGGAAGATCCCTTGGAGAAGGAAGTGGCAACCCACTCTAGTACTCTTGCCTGGAAAATCCCATGGACGGAGGAGCCTGGGAGGCTGCAGTCCATGGGGTCGCATGGTTAGTTCCCTAAGTAAATACAACTTCTGCCTTTATTGTTTCTGTTTTTCTCCCATTCTTCTTTAAGATTCTCTCATTCTATCCCACACTTCTATATGGAAAAGTTTGTGTATTCCTCTTGGACAATGATATAATTTATATTATCATAAAGAAAACTCACTGAAGAGCTTAAGATGTTATTAATACTATATCTATATTGGATGGTAATCAAGAATTTTTTAATCACACCATGATACAAAGGAAAGCATGTCACTATTGCTTTTTATATATTTGAAAACTGAAAACAGAAAAAAAATCATATTAAGAGAAAATTTCAAGGCCAACAGTGACAGATGATTTGATATTCAAGCAGGCTATGACTATAGCTCAAAAACTGAAAGTTGTACATGAAATTATGTTTAAAACAACCTAAATTGTATGTATTTTCAACAATTAAAAAATCAGATGCAACATACTATCAGTTCAGTTCAGTTCAGTTCAGTCGCTCAGTCCTGTCCGACTCTGCGACCCCATGAATCACAGCACGCCAGGCCTCCCTGTCCATCACCATCTCCCAGAGTTCACTCAGACTCACGTTCATCGAGTCCGTGATGCCATCCAGCCATCTCATTCTCTGTCGTCCCCTTCTCCTCCTGCCCCCAATCCCTCCCAGCATCAGAGTCTTTTCCAATGAATCAACTCTTCGCATGAGGTGGCCAAAGTACTGGAGCTTCAGCTTTAGCATCATTACTTCCAAAGAATTCCCAGGGTTGATCTCCCTCTGAATGGACTGGTTGGATCTCCTTGCAGTCCAAAGCAACATACTATAGTCACAATTAAAAGCTAAATGTCTAAAACTTTACATTTCAATGAGGAAATACCGCAGATTTAGCGATTTCTTGAGAATCGCATTTCTAAATTCTTTGACAGTTCTTCATCCAGGATGGACAAGTTAGGTACTGAAACTTAAAATAAGCTAGATAAAATTCCAAGTTAAAATCTGTGGGTAAACCAAACGATCTCACAATCTTCAATCTCCTTTCTTCTATGTAAGAATCATAAGATTTACTTCTGATAAACCTATGGAAACATTATACATATCCATCAGAGTTGATTGACATATTTAAGGCAATCTTCAAAAATGCAAAGCAAATCTCTTAACCACATGATAATGTAAAGAAATTTTACATTGGATTTTATATCTAATTGAAACTTCCAGTAGTGTTAGCAACATCTGAATCTTGCTCAAACACCACTGCAAAAACTTATTTCAAAGCTGGGATTTTTGATCAAGCAAAGATTCAGGAGACTGCCACTCAAACCATTAAAAAGTAGGTCTAAAATTTTAATACTTAAGTTCAAGAGAGTATTAGCATTCCAGAAACTAATGTGTTTTAATGAATTCATTACATGATCTCTAAAGGCAAATATTTTCAAATCATTTAAAAAATATTTCATGTATACATTTCAATTCCTAAGTCACTAGTTTAATCTTTCCTTCCAAATGTCAACCCATATCATATGACAAGTCTTTACCATCTACTCCAGGAAGACATTAGACAGGTATGGTAACAAACTTAGAAATAAAAAGAGAATAAATGACCACTTTGGATGTGGTTCCTATAGCCCCAAGAAGTATTCTTTGCCTAAAAAGTAAATAAATAAGATACCTTTGCCCTTTTCTCAAGTGCTGAAATTCTGCAAATAATAAGCATTCTTAGAAAAAGCAATGCTTTAAGCTATGAAATTCTAAAGCTTCTAAATAGCATCATTTACTTGACAAATTCTGTCTGATATCAGCCTAGTGATTTTCTAAACAATATATAAAAATTGACCACTATTGAAGGCTGCGTATTCAAAGCCTGACCAGGTCTCATACAACTGGCCATAGTTACTACATGGTTTCTATTTTATATTTTCCACATACACCTTGATGGAAGATTGTCTTTGACATAATAAAATATGAAACAGCAGGAAAATATAAGCCAAAGGAGTAATCTATTTTAACAACTCACTCCCAGGAAAATTTTCTTCACATTAAACCTAAATCTCTGCCTCAAAGGCTAAGTACATTTAAGGCCATCCTCCATTGTTCTAGAGTCTGACTGATTTCTTTGTTCTTAAGGTGAAGACCTTATATTTTCAAAGTGCTTCTCAACCACATTTACTAGTTTTTCTTCACAAATATGCCTGAAGTTTAATACTTTTTTTTAAAAAAACAGATTCTGATATTGAAGCACAGAGATATTAAGAGGCATGTTCAAGGTTACATAGCAAATTAAAAACCCCGGCAGGGGGTGGGGTAGAGAACAGCTCAGTTTCCAAGCTGCTGCTTCCCCAAGTGATCTGTTGGGACTCTCGTGGCATGGCGAATTAAGCAAGAGAAAGAAACTCCAAGTAGAAAATAAAATAATAAAAAAATATTAAAATTGCAGATTCTTTTTTCACATATGGATTCTAAAGACCCCATGATATAATGTTTGCCATCAAGGTTCTGAGCACCTTAATAGACTCATTAATCTACTCCTTTCTGCCTTTATGCTTTCTCACTCATTTACATCAGGATATGAAAATTTAGGAAGTAGGTCCTAGATCTCATGGTTGAAATGAGCAGGCCCTGTCACCTAATCTCTGAGGATCATAAATGTGGGATTTTTCAGAGGAATATTTGAGCACCTCTGCGCAACTTCTCTTTCCTAACTCCATCCTTCCCATCAATCCTGAAGACAGAGATGAAGAAAAAAGATGAAAGACTTGAAAAGTTGGGACTCAAAGACCAGAGCAATGAATCTGGAGATCAGGAGCTCTTGAACTTGTACCTAAATCATGAGTGGATGTTCTGGGATAGAAAGCATAAAGAGACAGAAAAACAGAAAACAGAGCTCTTAGTAACTCCTACATAAAGAAGTAGGAGGTTTTATTTTGTTTGTTTGTTTTTTTATTATGGATGAGTCTCGAGCTGAAAACTTCCCTAATATGGGAAAGGAAACAGTCACCCAAGTTCAGGAGGCACAGAGAATTCAATACAGGATAAACCCAAGGAGGAACAGGCCAAAACACAAATTCATCAGCCTGACAAAATTTAAATACAAAGAAAAAACATTAAAAGGTTATCAGGTGATTTTTCAGCAAAAATTTTTCTTAAGAGAGAGGTATGACATGCCTAAAGCTATGAAAGGGAGATATTAACAACCAAGAATATTCTAACCAGCAAGGTTCTCATTCAGATTTGATGGAGAAATCAAAAGCTTCCCAGGCAACCAAAAGCTAAGAGAATTCAGCACCACCAAACCAGTCTTAGAACAAATGCTAAAAGAACTTCTCCAGTCAGGGGGGAAAAAGAAACCACAATACCAACAAGAAAACACAAATGGGAAAGCTCAGTGGTAAAGGCAAACACACAATAAGGGTAGGAAAACAGCCACAAATAATACAGTATCAAAACCAGTAACGGAGAGGAGGATGCGACAAAAGCAGGATGTTTGAAATGCATTTAAAATTAACAGTTTAACTAATTAAAACAATCATGTATTTATATAGACAGCTATATCAATAGCTCATGGCAAATGTAAGCCAAAAATATATGATATTTTGGCTAGTGTTGCTGTTCCTGTTGTTTTTTAGTAACTAAGTTGTGTCTGACTCTTTGTGACCCCATGGACTGCAATAGGCCAGGCTCTTCCACTTTCTCCCAGACTTTGTTCAAATTCTTATCCATTGAGCCAGTGATGCTACCTAACCATTTCATCCTCTGTGGCCTCCTTTTGACTTCAGTCATCCCTAGCATCAGGGTCTTTTCCAAAGACTCTGCTCTTAGCATCAGGAGGCCAAAGTATTGGAACTTCAGCATCATCCTTTCCAATGAATATTCAGGACTGATTTCCTTTAGGATTGACTGGTTTGATCTCCTTGAAGTCCAAGGGACTCAAGAGTCTTCTCCAACACCACAGCTCAAAAGCACCAATTCTTCGGTGTTCAATCTTCTTTATGGTCCAACTCTCACATCCCTACATAACTACTGGAAAAGCCACAGCTTTGACTATATGGACCTCTGTTGGCAAAGTGATATCTCTGCTTTTTAATAGGCTCTCTAGTTTTATCATAGCTTTCCTTCCTAGAAGCAAGCATCTTTTAATTCCACAGCTGCAGTCACCATCTGCAGTGATTTTGGAGGCCAAGAAAAAATCTGTCATTGCTTCGACTTTTCCCCATTCTATTTGCCATGAAGCAATGGAGTCAAACACCGTGATCTTGGTTTTTTGAATGCTGAGTTTTAAGCCAGCTTTTTCACTCTGCTCCCTCACTCTCCTCAAGAGGCTCTTTAGGTCCTTTTAACTTTCTGACACCAGAGTGGTATCATCAGCATATCAGAGGCTGTTGATATTTCTCCCAGCAATCTCGACTTCACCTTGTGATTCATCCAGCCCAGCATTTCACATTATGTACTCTGAATATAAGTTAAATAAGCAAGGTGACGATTCACAGCCTTGTCATACTCATTTCCCAATTTTGAACCAGCCAGTCGTTCAATGTCCAGTTCTAACTGTTGCTTCTTGGCCTGCATACAGGTTTCTCAGGAGACGAGTAAGGTGGCCTGGTACTCCTATTAATTTAAGAATTTTCCAGTTTGTTGTGAGTCTCACAGTCAAAGGCTTTAGCATAGTCAATGAAGCTGAAATAAGAAGTTTTTTGATAATTCCTTTGCTTTCTCCATGACCAATGAATGTTGACAATTTGATCTCTGGTTCCTCTGCCCTTTTGAAACCCAGCTTGTACACTGGAATTTCTCAGTTCAAGTACCTCTGCAACCTACCTTGAAGAATTTTGAGCATAACTTTGCTAGACTGTGAAATAAGCACAGTTGTGTGCTAGTTTGAACATTCTTTGGCATTGTCCTTCTTTGAGATTGGAATGAAAACTGGCCTTTTCCAGTCTTGTGGCCACTGCTGAGTTTTCTAAACTTACAGACATATTGAGTACAGCACTTTAACAGCAAGATCTTTTAGGATTTTAAATTGCTCAGCTGTAATTTCTTTACCTCCACTAGTTTTGCATATAGTAATGCTTCCTAAGACCCACTTGACTTCACAATCCAGAATGTCCGGCTCTAAGTGAGTGATCACCTCATCAAGGATTTGTGTGTGTGTGTGCATGTATCTATTATATCTCTTTCACGAATCACAGTCTTGTCGTGGCAAAGGGGCTTGCCTCAATAAAGCCATGAGTCATGCTGGGCAGAACCACCCAAGACAGACAAGTCAAAGTGAAAAGTTCTGATAACACGTGGTCCACTGGAGAAGCAAATGGCAACCCACTCCAGTATTCTTGCCAGGAGAGTCCCATGGACAGAAGAGGCTGGCGGGCTACAGTCCACAGAGTCACAGGGAGTCAGACACGACTGAAGCAACTGAGCATGTACACACACCCGGAAAAATGAAGCAGCTGGGCCCAAGTGAAAACCCTGTTCAGCTGTGGGTGAGTCTCATGGAAAAAGTAAAGTCTGCTGCTGTAAAGAACAATATTGCACAGGAACCTGGAATGTTAGGTCCATGAATCAAGGCAAATTGGACGTGGTCAAGCAGGAGATGGCAAGAGTAAACACTGAAATTTTAGGCATCAGTGGATAAAATGGATGGGAATGGGCATTTAATTCAGGTGACATCATATCTACTACTGTGGGCAAGAATCCCTTAGAAGAAATAGCATACCCCTTCTAGTCAACAAACGCAGAATCCAAAATGCAGTACTTGGGTGCAGTCTCAAGAACGACAGAACGATCTCAGTTCGGTTCCAAGGCAAACCATCCAACGTCACAGTGATCCAACCTATTCCCCAACCACTGATGTTGAAAAAGGTGACGTTGACCGGTTCTATGAAGCTCTACAACACCTTGCAGAGTTAACACCAAAAAAAAGATGTCCTTTTCATCATACGGGATTGGAATGCAAAAGTAGGAAGTCAAGAGATTCCCAGAATAACATGAAAGTTTGACTTTGAAATAAAAAATGAAGCAGGGTAAAAAGCAACAGATTTCCAACAACCCAAGAGACAATTCTACATGTGGACATCATCACATGGTTAATATTGAAATCAGGTTGACTATGTTCTTTGCAGTCACAGATGGGGAAGATCTATACAGTCAGTAAAAACAAGATCTGGAGCTGACTGTGGCTCAGATCATGAGCTCCTTATTGCAAAATTCAGGCTTAAATTGAAGAAAGTAGGGAAAATCACTAGGCTATTCAGGTATGACCCAAATCAAATCCCTTATGATTATACAGTGTAGGTGATGAATAGACTCAAGGGAATAGATGTGCCAGGGACAGAGTTTCATAACACTGTATAGGAAGCATTGACTAAAGCCATCCCAAAGAAAAAGAAACACAAGAAAGCAAAGTGGTTGCTAAGGAGGCTTAACAGGTAGCTGAAGAAAGAAGAAAAGCAAAAGGCAGTGGAAGAAGGGAAAGATATACCCACATGAATGCAGAATTCCAGAGAATAGCAAGGAGAGATAAGAAAGCCTTCTTAAATGAATAATGTGAAGAAAGAGAGGGAAACAATAGAATGGGAAAGACTAGATATGCACACAAAAAAGAAAAATGAATCCAAACACAACAATTAAGATTGTTATCAAATCATAAGATAGGAAAACAAAAGAGGAAGGGAAGAAAAAAGGCCCACAAAAATCAAAAACAATTAAGAATATAGCAGTAAAAATATACATATCAATAACTACTTTAAATGTAAATAGATTAGCCACTCCAATAGAATGGCACAAACTGATTCAATGGGTACAAAAATTAGACCCACATATATGCTTTTTCTAAAGGAAAATTTAGAAAAACTGAAATGATATCAAACATCTTTTCTAACCACAATGTTATGGATTAGAAATAAATTACAGGAAAAAATACAAAAAACACAAACACATGGAGGATAAATAATTTCACTAAATATCCAATGGATAACTGAAGAAATCAAATAGGAAATAAAAAATACCTAGAGACAACTGACAATGAAAGCATGACAATCTGAAACCTATTCAGTTCAGTTCAGTCGCTCAGTCTTTTCCGACTCTTTGCAACCCCATGAATCGCAGCACGCCAGGCCTCCCTGTCCATCACCAACTCCCGGAGTTCACTCAGACTCACGTCCATTGAGTCGGTGATGCCATCCAACCATCTCATCCTCTGTCATCCCCTTCTCCTCCTGCCCCCAATCCCTCCCAGCATCAGAGTCTTTTCCAATGAGTCAATTCTTCGAATGAGGTGGCCAAAGTACTGGAGTTTCAGCTTTATCATCATTCCTTCCAAAGAACACCCAGGGCTGATCTCCTTCAGAATGGGCTGGTTGGATCTCCTTGCAGTCCAAGGGACTCTCAAGAGTCTTCTCCAACACTACAGTTCAAACGCAACAATTCTTCGGCACTCAGCCTTCTTCACAGTCCAACTCTCACATCCATACATGACCACAGGAAAAACCATAGCCTTGACTAGACAGACCTTATAGGATGCAGCAAAAGCAGTTCTAAGAGGGAAGTTTATAGCAATATATTCTTGCCTTAAGAGGCAAGAAAAATCTCAAATAAACAACCCACTCTTCCATCTAAGGGTTCCCAGGTGGTTCTGTGGTAAAGAATCCTCCTGCCAATTCACGAGACTCATGAGATGCAGGTCCAAGCCCTGGGTTGGGAAAAATCCCCCCGAGGAGGAAATGGCAACCCACTCCAGTAACCTTGCCAGGATAATCCAAAGGACAGAGGAGTCTTGTGGGCTATAGCACGTGAGGGTGCAAAAGAGTCAGACACAACTAAACAACTGAACAACAACAAAGGACTGAATAGGCTTCTCTCAAGCAAAAAAAATAAAAAATGGTGAAACAGCAAGTCTTTATGAAAAAATGATTTATGTTTATGACTTAAAAATTTTCTATAGTGATAAGCATCCAAGAAAGCTTATGGTAATTTATTTTTAAAGCTAGTTTAATGACAATGTAATGGCCAGAATTAACTTCTGATGTCTAGCTCCTAAATTTGTTTCATTATTGTAATGATTTTCTAAGTAATTCTAATCTGGGATAGTCATTAATCAGAAAAGTCTAAAAAGCATTATGGCCATTTACCAATGATAGGACCAACAAAGGGTTAATATCTAAACCATACAAACAGCTCATACAATTCAACACCAAAATCCAAACAAACTCAATGCAAAAAAAAAAAAAGAGCAGAAGACCTAAATAGACAGTTTTCCAAAGAAGAAACACACATGGCTAACAAGCACATAAATAGATGCTCAACATGGCTAGTTATTAGAGAAATGAGATATCAGTTCATACCTGTTATAATGGCTATCATGAAAAAGTCCGCAAATAACAAATATGAGAGGAGAGGACGTGGAGAAAAGAGAACCCTTTTACACTGTTGGTGGGAATGTAAATTGGTATAGTCACTACTGAAAATGTAACAGAGATCCATTAAAAACTAAAAACAGAACTTCAATATGATCCAGCAATTCCACTCCTGGGTATACATCCAGAGAAGAAACGAATGCACTGACACAAAAAGAGACATGCGCCCTACTGCTCACAGAGTATTACTTACAACAGCCAAGACATGAGAGCAATCCAGGTGTCCACCAGCAAGAAACTGGCTTAGAAAGACACGGTATATATACAAAGAAAGGCGGTGCCAGAAGATGTTCTAACTAACCGCACAGTTGCACTCATTTCACAAGCTAGCAAAGTCATGCTCAAAATTCTCCAAGCTAAGCTTCAACAGTACATGAACTGAGAACTTCCAGATGTTCAAGCTGGATTTAGAAAAGGCAGAGGAATCAGAGATCAAATTGCCAACATATGTTGGATCATAGAAAAAGCAAGAGAATTCCAGAAAAAAAAAAAGTACTTCTGCTTCATTGACTATGCTAAAGCTTTTGACTGTGTAGATCACAACAAACTGTGGAAAATTCTTAAAGATATGAGAATACCAGACCATCCACCTGCCTCCTGAGAAACCTGTATGCACGTCAAAAAGCAACAGTTAGAACCATATATGGAACAACAGACTGCTTCAATATTGGGAAAGGAGTACATCAAGGCTGTATATTGTCACCCTGCTTATTTAACTTATGTGCAGAGTACATCATGCAAAATGCCAAGCTGGATTAAGCACAAGCTGGAATCAAGATTGCCAGGAGAAATATCAACAACCTCAGATATGCAGATGACACCACCCTTTTGGCAGAAAGTGAACAGGAACTAAAGAGCCTCTTAATGAAGGTGAAAGAGGAGAGTGAAAAAACTGGCTTAAAACTTAACATTCAAAAATGAATATCATGGCATCCAGTCCCATCACTTCATGGCACATAGATGGGGAAACAATGGAAACAGTGAGAGACTATTATCTTGGGCCCCAAATCACTACAGATGGTGACTGCAGCCATGAAATTAAAAGACGCTTGCTGCTTGGAAAAAAAGCTTTGACAGACCTAGATAGTGCATAAAAAGTAGAGACATTGCTTTGCCTATGAAGGTCCATATAGTTAAAGCTGTGGTTTCTCCAGTAGTCATGTATGGATGTGAGAGTTGGACCATAAAGAAGGTTGTACGCCGAAGAACTGATGCTTTTGAACTGTGGTGTTGGAGGAGACTCTTGAGAGTCCCTTGGAAGGACTGATGCTGAAGATAAAACTCCAATACTTTGGCCACCTGATGCGAAGAGCTGACTCATTTGAAAAGACGCTGTGCTGGGAAAGATTGAAGGTGGAAGGAGACGTGGACAACAGAGGATGAGATGGTTAGATGGCATCACCGACTCAGGGGACATGAGTTTGAGCAAGCTCTGGGAGTTGGTGAAGGAAAGGGAGGCCTGGCATGCTGAAGTCCATGTGGTTGCAAAGAGTCAGACACAAATGAGTGACTTAAAAACACCAACAAATATATACAATGGAATGTTAGTCATAAAAAATGAAACACTGTCATTTGCAGCAGCAAGGATAGACTTAGAGAATATTGTGCTTAGTGAAATATGTCAGACAGAGGAAGACAAATGCTGTATCATATAAGCTGCATGCGAAATCTAAAAAAATAATACAAACAAATGTATGTGTGAAACAAAAACAGACTTAAGATATGGAAAACAAACCTGAGATTTCCAAAGGGGAGAGGAGTAGGGAGAGACAGATTAAGGGCATGGAATTAACAGATACAGACGAATATATATATATAAGATAAATCAGCAACAAAGATATACTGGGTGCTATACAAGTATAGCACCAGTAATTATGCTCATTATCTTGTAATAATAGAGTATATGCCAAAATACTGAATCACTATTCTGCATACTTGAAACTAACATAGCATTGTATATCACCTATACCTCAATTAAAATCAAAATTTAAAAAGTTAAGGCTTATGTAGATTTTCAGGTACTAGACTTTTTCTAAACTTTAAAAAAAAGAAAGAACAGAAATTCTAATTCCTGACATTTGAAATGTACTAATTTCAGAAGGCTTTAATTTTAAAGACTCTATTTTAGAAGCATGGGTAAAATAAAATGTCTAAAACTTTCTGCTGCTTGATATGCATTTGGAGTTAAAGAATATGCTGTGAGAGTGAAGTGAGTCAGAAAGAGAAAGATAAATACTGTATATTAACACATACATACGAAATCTAGAAAAATGGTACTGAAGAATTTATTTACAGGGCAACAATAAAGAAACAGACATAGAGAATAGACTTACCGACATGGGGAGAGGAGAAGAGAGGGCGAGATGTATGAAAAGTAACATAGGCACTTACATTACCATGTGTAAAATAGACAGCCAATGGGAACTTGCTGTCTGGCTCAGGAAACTCACACAGGGGCTCTGCATCAACCTAGAGGGCTGGGGTGGGGAGGGAGACGGCGGGGAGTTTCAGAAGGGAGGGGATGTATGTATACCTATGGCTGGTTCATGTTGAGGTTTGACAGAAAACAGCAAAATTCTGCAAAGTAATTATCCTTCAATAAAAAATAAATTAATTTAAAAAAGACTATGCTGTAAAATGTATAAAATGATGTGTAAATAGAAGACATTAAAATCACATTCCATAAACTCAGTTGATCGAGAAATCATTAACTTTCCTATAGCAATCACAAATGATCTATTCTCCATAGAATAATGGGCCTTTCCTGGTGGCTCAGACGGTAAAGAATTGGCCTGCAATGTGGGAGACCTGGGTTCAATCCCTGGGTTGGGAAGATCCCCTGGAGAAGGAAATGGCAACCCACTCCAGCATTCTTGCCTGGAGAATCCCATGGGCAGAGGAGCCTGGTGGGCTACAGTCCAAGATGTCACAAAGAGCTGGCTGTGACTGAGCAACTAAGACCATAGAGTAACTCACTTTTTCTCTTTTGAACTTACACTTCTCCTTGCTGTAGAGCTGAGTATTAGGCAATCTCCACCATCCCTCCGTTTCCCCACTCACCCGCCTCAGTACGTGTTCACAGGTAGAACTAAGTGACAGAGTGAAGGTGCGTCTGGCCTGGATTGCGGCTCTCCCCTGAGGGCCCACTGGGGCTTCCCTAGTGGCACAGTGGGGAGGGAGGAGGGAGGGGGCTCAGGATGGGAGCACGTGTGTACCTGTGGCAGACTCATGTTGATGTATGGCAAAACCAATGCAATATTGTAAAGTATAACCTCCAATTAAAATACATAAATTTATATTAAAAAAGAAAATAAGAGCTTGCCTGCCAATGAAGGAGACGTAGGTTTGATCCCTGGGTCAGGAAGATCCCCTGGAGAAGGAAATGGCAACCCATCCCAGTATTCTTGCCTAGAAAACTCCATGAACAGAGGAGTCTGACGGGCTACATACAGCCACGGGGTTGCAAAAGAGCCCAACACCACTGAGCAGCCAGACAAGAGGTCAGCGCTAACCCGTGTCACACCCCGCCGACACCTCTCCAGAAGCCACGCCTCACTCATTTACTAAGGCAACTTGGCCCAGGCACATAGTTCATTCCAGCAACGACACTGGAGAACACCATACTTTTTAACTCCATGTATTTCTCTCTGACTACACAAACTTCAGATCCCCTGGAGAAGGAAACAGCAACCTACTCCAGTACTCTTGCCTGGAAAATTTCATGGACAGAGGAGCCTGGCAGGCTCCAGTCCATGCATGGGATTCTCCAGGCAAGAATACTAGAGTCGGCTGCCATTTATGTATCCATCTATTAATTAGTTCTTTTATGACACAATCATTTCTGTTCCAATTCTGCTCTTCTTTTTGGAGTACAGGATGTAAACAGGAACCATAATTCTTGGCTATTAATTTGAATTGGCAATCTGAACATCAAAACTCAAGAATTCATGTACTTTGTGTTCTCTGCTTTCTGTAACCTCATCCCTTTCCCAAAGCAAAAGCACTGAATGCTTTGCTGTCTGAATTAAAAAAAAAAAAAAAACCCTTTATTAGGAGAAAGAAATTAAAAATATATAGAGATACAAATTTAAAATATGGCATCACATCACTGTTCTCCTCATCATTCCACTGGGTTTTATGTTCCCCCATTCAAAAAATACTAGTCCTTTTACTTTCTTTATGGTTTCTAGCTTTGGAGTATTTCAAGGGATAAACAATCTGGTTTACAGAAAAGAGCATGAGATACTGTTGGAGAACACTGCTGCTGCTGCTGCTCCCAAGTCGCTTCAGTCGTGTCCGCCTCTGTGCAACCCCAGAGATGGCAGCAACCAGGCTCCCCCATCTCTGGGATTCTCCAGGCAAGAACACTGGAGTGGGTTGCCATTTCCTTCTCCAGGGCATGAAAGTGAAGAGTGAAAGTGAAGTCACTCAGTCGTGTCTGACTCTTCGAGACCCCATGGACTGCAGCCCACCAGGCTCCCCCATCCCTGGGATTCTCCAGGCAAGAACACTGGAGTGGATTGCCATTTCCTTCTCCAGTGCAAGAAAGTGAAAAGTGATAATGAAGTCACTCAGTCCTGTCCCACTCTTAGCAACCCTACCAGACTACAGGCTACCAGGCTCCTCCGTCCACGGGATTTTCCAAGCAAGAGTACTGGAGTGGGTTGCCATTGCCTTCTAGAGTACATTAAACAATCTGTCTCACTTTTAGTCCTTAAATACAAACAATAAAGGCCACACAAAGTGGTTGATGAACGAGAAAAAATTTTGCAAACAGCAAAGTCTTACATAAATACTATATTATAATTTGAGCTCCTTAAAGGAAAACATCCTCAATCCTCTAAAAGATAGTATTAGTGTCAGCTCAAAAGATAAGAAACACCAGTTTGGAGAAAATGAAAAAAAAAAAAAGAGTATATATATAAAAACACCACCTTTTGCTTCTTGCCAACAACAGCAAGGACTTCAAAAGTGTTCTGTATCTCTGCCTCTGTGATGGAACGTGTAAGAAGATGTCCTGTTTTTCTCAGTACTCGGCATATAATAAACATTCTGTGTCATTTTTCTTTAGCTCTACTGCTCTTTCAACTTCGTCATAAAATACCTACGATGAGCGTTGGCACTGTGACCCTGTGCAGCGCCCACGCAGAATGGCATTCCGACCAGACGCTCACATTTGGGGAAATACAGGGACGGCAGAGCGTGATCGGGGCCGGAGGGGGCAGAAGTTTTCACCTATGTCTCCAAAACTGCACCGGAATTAAGGGCTTGACCCATCACTTGCATTTCAGCCTTGAGTATTTCTTGATTATACTGATAAAGTGTAAAACACCGGAAGCAGACATACCAGGCCTTCGATGCAAGCCTAACACTGTAAAAACAACTTTCTAAGTGCAAAGCGCTCTTTTTATTGGTATCATTTATCTACCAGAGAATTACTAATCCTCAAAAAATGAAGGGAACCTGGAATGGGCTTAGCATAAATTCTCCTTTTTCACAAGCTCTGACAAGCAAAACTCACCAGGCAACTAACTGGTTTGTAAAGTGAAAGCAGTAAAATTACACTGAAATATATGGAAATGGAAATTGCAACATTTTTATGAGATATGTATCTACATCAGATTGATAAAAAGATTAATATTGTGATCTACACATAAAAACCTATCCATATTATGTAAAACTATATTTGAATTTCATCCCAACGCAGTGCTTTGTTCATTTTTAGGCTAGCATACATTTTATTTAAAAAATGAAAAATCCAAACTTTTTTTAGGAGGCAAGATATTAAAAGTTTAATCCAAAACTGTTGTTCTTATGGAAGACCAGTAAACCCATCCTTATAACTAAAACAAGCAGTCTGGCCCTCAAAAACTGTTTTCAAGCACTTGAATGAGTAGAGGGTATTCTGCAAATGTCAAAAAGAGGAGAAGATTATTTTGAAAGCTTCTAAGGTATACATAATTCTTCAGGAACACTAGAATTTTGCCAGGATGACTTCTGCCTTTGGAAAAGATAATTGCAATTTGCTGTTGTCATACAGCTTAAATCAGTATTTCTCATTGTGTCAAATACTTAATGTCATTTTCATCATTATAAACCAACAGTTCTTTGTGCAGCAGAATTATCCTATTTGATACTCTGTATTTTCTTTACCTTCTGGTATACCCTCGCATGTGTAGGGTTATCTAAACAAACGTTCACACCAAATTGTGCAAAGGGCCTGTAATGGAAACACTGAAAAATATATTTTCAATAGATTTTAAAATTCCAAGCTAGCCTCAACATATTCAGTAAAATGTGAGAAACAGAAAAAACTTTAAATCTTTCAATATGTTCATCATTAATAATATATATAAAGAAAAAAAGCTACTCTACACCTAACACATATGCAAGATATTTGCATTCTGGTGCTGATGGTCAGTCATGAGCAGGTCCTCAGTTATATTACTTAAAGGGCTACGTATCTCGCAGTGCTGTGCACTGTCAAATGAGCTTTAGGTCTGAAGGTAATTTCATTCTCAAGTTCAGTCATATGAGGCTTTCCTCCAGGAATAGGTTCTATCACAGGAGCAAATTATTCAAATCTAATTTAACAGACTCAATAATTTTCCTCAGTTTTATCTCGGGCATTTTGTATTCCTTTCCCTTCACCTAGTGGCTATGTAACAATTCAATTACCAAAGCTCTTCATCCAGAAAGTGCAGTTGATCTCTGGTAATTCTTACTTTGTTTGATTTCTTTTTTTCTCCTAGCTTAACACATGCCAGTTGGTGTTGACTGAGTTAAAAATCTTGAAATAAGCCTGGCACTGTGTCAGTACGTAGGTTAAGAAATGAGAAAAAATTTAATAAAATACACACTAGAAATGGAAAATAAGATTAGCGGTGACATTTCTTGTCATGAGGGCATTTTTTCCTCTATGAACACACAATAAAACAAGCTCAGCGCAGTTGAAAAGAGAGGAGAGAGATGATATAAATTGAAAGATGAAAAGGCAGAGGGTGAGTGTGAAGAAGCATGTTGAGAGCACACAGAAGGGAAAACCCCAATTAGCAGATTAAGGAAGTAAAAAATAAGTTTTAGAATAAAAAAAAAAAGCAACAGGATAAGCAATTTGGCAAATAGATGGGGAAACAGTGGAAACAGTGTCAGACTTTATTTTTTGGGCTCCAAAATCACTGCAGATGGTGACTGCAGCCATGAAATTAAAAGAGGCTTACTCCTTGGAAGAAAAGTTATGACCAACCGAGATAGCATATTCAAGAGCAGAGACATTACTTTGCCAACTAAGGTCCGTCTAGTCAAGGCTATGGTTTTTCCTGTGGTCACGTATGGATGTGAGAGTTGGACTGTGAAGAGGGCTGAGTGCCGAAGAATTGATGCTTTTGAACTGTGGTGTTGGAGAAGACTCTTGAGAGTCCCTTGGACTGCAAGGAGATCCAACCAGTCCATTCTGAAGGGGATCAGCCCTGGGATTTCTTTGGAAGGAATGATGCTGAAGCTGAAACTCCAGTACTTTGGCCACCTCATGCAAAGAGTTGACTCATTGGAAAAGACTCTGATGCTGGGAGGGATTGGGGGCAGGAGGAGAAGGGGACGACAGAGGATGAGATGGCTGGATGGCATCACGGACTCGATGGGCGCGAGTCTGAGTGAACTCTGGGAGTTGGTGATGGACAGGGAGGCCTGGCGTGCTGCAATTCATGGGGTCACAAAGAGTCGGACATGACTGAGCAACTGAACTGAACTGAACTGAAGCAATGTCAAGGAAGATTAAAAGAGCAAAGGTAATAAAACTATGCAAGAGTCTTAGGAGGTTATTTAAGAATTTTAGGGAATTACAATTATAAGAAAGTTGACATGGTAAAAAGTCTTTATATAGTCTTTCATAAAAGAAAAATCACCTGTCAAAATCTCTGTCTGGATAACAGGATTAGGTTCTTATTCTTCAGAATCAAGATATGCCTTCTGATTAGATCTGGATTTATCTTTCCACCATTTTGCTAAATACTCTTTCTCTGCTTGATTAAATATGCAAACAGACTTACATACTTACACACAAAGAGTGGAACTAAAAATTCAGTCAAATAAAGCAGATTTAATGGTGGTGGAATTTCATGAAATTAAGTATGAAATGAATTATCATAAATCTTGTAAGTATATTATTTATTCTTGTTGCTTTAGGCGCTCAGTCATGTCTGACTCTTTTGCAACCCCATGGACATAGCCCATCAGACTGCTTTGTCCATGGGATTTTCCAGGCAGGAACACTGGAGTGGGCTGCCATTCCCTTCTCCAACATTATTTATGTGTTTGTTAGTCTTTCAGTTGTGTATGATTCTTTGAGACCCCATGGACTGTAGCCCACCAGGCTCCTCAGTCCATGGGGTTTTCCAGGCAAGAATACTGGAGTGGGTTGCCATGCCCTCCCCCAGGGAATCTTCCCAACCCAGGGATCAAACTTGGGTCTCCTGCATTGCAGGCAGATTCTTTACCATATGAACTTCCTGAGAGTAATATTATTTATATCTACAAATAATATATTAATTAGAGATCACCAAGTGTTTGACTAAATTATTTAACATAAGAAGTTAAGACAGATGAATCAGATAGATACATATTTGGAGAGGGGACCTGAGCAAACTCCCTTTGTCAGTATTGATTAAATGAATCAGACAATGGTTTCCACTTAATATTTGACAAATACCAGCAGGTCCTCTTAAAGACTTCCTTTAGGAATCTGCAAGTTAGGTAACAGAAATACATATAATTAACATCTTGGGAATTTTCCTACCCTATTTTCTACCGTTGTGCTTCAAAAAGAGTCTTAATAGACTTCTTTATAAAGCACACTGTAGATTTAGATTCATAGTCACAGAAAGTTAATAAAAACATCTAACAACTACTCAGCCCTTACTATGAGGGATGTGTCTTATTGTCCCCATTTTGCAGATGACAGAATGTGGGACTGGGAAGTTCCCTCACCCTTTTGTCTTCTTTATGTTTGGATTGCAACTAGATTATACAAAGTACTTCTACACACCAATAAGAAAGAAACTTTATAAAAAATGGTCAAAGCATATAGATAGACAATTCCCAGGGAATCATCAAATATCTGAAAACCTGATCAACACTATTAATAATCAAGAAAATGGAAATTAAAATAATAATGTTATCATTTGTAGAAAATAATAATTGACTTATCTGACTCGGCACTGGTGGAGACAAAAGATCACTTATAAGCTGTTGGTAGTGGACGTACTGTGGCAGGATGAATCAAACTCAGAAGTGAGCATGATGCAGAACCATTAATCCTGTTTGTAGAAATATCTGTAAGAAATACTCACTTGTGTACTCATGCATATGAAAAAAGAAACAAATGAGCACAACTTCAGCACAAAAACATGAACAAATTGCTCAACAATGAGGGAACTATAAATAAAATTGGATCATATTGCTCCTATACTATGGAAACTCAGAAAGTAATTAAAAAGAACAAGATAAATCATATGAAAAATGCTCTAAGACCCAATTTAAGAACAGAAAAAAACAAAGAGTAGTAAATAGATAAGGAAATTGCACTGTTATATAGGCAGAAAGAAATGGGATTCGCTGCTGAGACTGTAAAAGTAGGCTATCCCAGTCTTAATTCCATATATTTCTGGGTTTTGAAATAATTTATAAAGTATTTCTGTACTGCTCATGTAATTAAAAACATGCAAATATGAAATTGTTTGTGGGTTCTATACTTCTCTCAAGGACTTACAGGAGTCAATTTTACACATAAAATTGTTTGTTTGACTTTGTATACCCCACTATATATATGTGTTTAATAATGATTCAGTGAAATGAAAAATCTTCAAAAATAACACAATGAATCCCTCTGTATAGGAAAGAACTCACATTTAGAATCATAGAACTTTGCATTTATTCTTCATACAAACTTAAGTCCTTGAAATCTAAACCTGTTTTCCTTACTCAGAATCATATCTTCCCTGCTTGGCTTCTCATCTCCATAATCATATCCACTCTAACTCAGCTTCCAGAGCTACTGTCAAAGGCAAAAGAATTTGATAAATTCACTTTGGAAAAGCACAGCATTTTATACATTGATAGAGGCAGATGAAGATATTCAGTTAAACTGAGGCTATTAGACAAAAATATGTAATGACTAATAATTTTTTAACTTAACTCACTAAGCAGCTAACTAGAATCTAGAAAGAAAATTCAAGATTCAGCTACTTATATTTAATCTTTCACATCTCAAAAATAATATTATCATCAAAAAATGTTTTTAAAATGAAAAAAGCCACTGAAATTGATTCAGA
>SJYQ01002372.1:1125981-1159112 GCA_006410935.1 Redunca redunca | reverse complement strand
AAGATCATGGCATCTGGTCCCATCTCTTCATGGCAAATAGAAGGGGAGACAGTGGAAACAGTGTCAGACTTTAATTTGGGGGGCTCCAAAATCACTGAAGATGGTGACTGCAGCCATGAAATTAAATGATGCTTACTCCTTGGAAGGAAAGTTATGACCAACCTAGACAGCATATTCAAAAGTAGAGACATTACTTTGCCAACAAAGGTCCGTCTAGTCAAGGCTATGGTTTTTCCAATAGTCATGTATGGATGTGAGAGTTGGACTATGAAGAAAGCTGAGCGCCTAAGAATTGATGCTTTTGAACTGTGGTGTTGGAGAAGACTCTTGAGAGTCCCTTGGACTGCAAGGAGATCCAATTGGTCCATTCTGAAGGAGATCAATCCTGGGATTTCTTTGGAAGGAATGATGCTGAAGCTGAAACTCCAGTACTTTGGCCACCTCATGCAAGGAGTTGACTCATTGGAAAAGACTCTGATGCTGGGAGGAATTGGGGGCAAGAGGAGAAGGGGACGACAGAGGATGAGATGGCTGGATGGCATCACTGACTCGATGGACATGAATTTGAGTGAACCCCGGGAGTTGGTGATGGACAGGGAGGGCTGGTGTGCTGCGATTCACGGGGTAGCAAAGAGTTGGACATGACTGAGCGACTGAACTGAACTGAAGTGATGATTTCCTTGGAGTCACAAAGGCAAAAAATCTATTAAATCACAATAATATAGAAATGTATATGGTAATGAAGGAAAGGGTACAAAGTTGATACAGCAGTAAAGAGAAAAGCCCACTGTCCAACTATGAGATGTCCTAGGAAGGTATTTTAAAATGCACAGTATCACATAGGTATCTTTTCTGAAGAGTACCATATGATGCTAATAGCAGCCATGAATTAATACTGGTGACCACATAGGAACCACTAACCCTGTGACAGGTCCTTAGTATAATATCCACAGCAATATAATAATATTCACCTTTCTAGCAACCCTACGAAATTAGTATTATTCTCTCAACTTTTACAGTGAAGCTAAGGTTTAGAAAAATTAAGTAAACTACCAAAGTATTCCAGCTAGTTAATAATGGATTCAGAACTTAAACTAGACCTGTCTTTACACCAAAGCTGCCCATCACTTTGTGAGCAAGTCCTCTGAGAATCATGCAGAGTGAAAAGCTGTTTGCATTTAACCTGACAAAATTTTGGCTTTATCACTTAAATTCCTGTGAATTGTCTTTACTCAAAAACAACAACAGAAGTAAATGTTTATTTTAATGCTAAAGCTTTAAAAACCGCCTCAAAAAAAAAAAACAAAAAAAAAACAGTTTCACACTTTCCATGAAGATGCTAACATTTATCCTCTGGCTTGATGTTCCTCTGCGACACCTCTGTAGTTTGAGAATGTCAGCTAAGTGATATATGAGAATTACAAAACCACATACTATAAAAGAAAATAAAGTTTTCAATAAAGATGAGAAATTCAAAACAAGAAAATAAAGGTAGAAAACATTTGAAATCATGAATAAATAAGATGGGACAGTAATGTCTTATTTGTGGTTCTGGCAATCATGTTTTTATTTTTCTGTGCGATGGTTATATATATCTGCATAAAGTTTTCATATATTTCTATCTAGAAGAGTTAGCATCTCTGTAAGTAAAATAGTCTACTGGAATGATTACTTTCCCACTTTTACAGACCACTTAAATGAGTCTAGGGGATACTGCAGGTAGAAGGCATCTATTTAAACTTCATGTTCTCAATATACAGATAAGAAAGTAAAAATACATGTCCTTTAGGATCTTCATAATTTGTGAACATGCCAAGCAGTTATTGCAAGCATTTGTCTGAGACTTACTAAAAATGCAAAAGAGAATTTAAGTATAAGATATATTAAATCTCAAGTTAGTAAGGGTTGGTTTGAAAACTCTAAAAAGAAATCACTTTGCATAATATAAAACTTCTGGGAAAATCTGCCTCAGCAGATTACACTCCTTCAGCAATATTTTCTAAACAACTAAAAGTGAAGCCAGAGAAAAGCTTGCTCTCATTCTCGTGTGTGTGCATGTGTGTGTGTGTTTAACTAGTGCCTTGGTCTCAATGGGATGAATAAATTCATATAAATTTCTAACTCATACTGATCTAGAAAGTGGATTTTTACTATAATTTTTATTCACTGAGCTTTAATTTTTAAAATATATTAAACTCAATTTTTTTTCTGAATTTCTTGGTCCAGTCAACTTTAGTTTTCCCACACACTCTAATTTTGAGTAATGTAAAATCTGTGGTTGGCCATGGATCACTGTGCAGAAAACAGATGCCGAGATGACGCAGGCCACTGAGTAGGTGTGGAACAGATTTGGACCCAGGATTTTTCAAATGCAATCGATTACATGATTCACAGCATCCAGGATATAATAATAAACCATTGACAGTCAAGACATTGTTGATTTCTCATCTCAGTGTCTGGAGTCATCTCTGACATCTCCCTACTTCAGGTCCCATATTTAATAATCAAGTCCTAAAGTTCCACTGTCATGGATCTTTTAAATCAATTTATTCCTTTCTATTCTCTTCGCCAGCACCATATTTCAGGCTTGCATTATCACAATCTGTTCTGTCACAATACAGACTTCATGCTAATCAATCCTGAAAATGCCATCAGGTTAATCTTCATAAAACGCAATTCTGGGCATGTCACTCACCTACTCAAGAATTTTCAGCAGCTCACCAATGCTTAAAGTCTATACTTCTTAGCTTAAAATTCAAACTGTCTCCTCTATTATAATAATTGTTTGATATTTAGCTTCATCTTAGGTACTGGAACCAGTTTTTCCTTTGTACATAGTAAGTAACTGGCACAGAAATTTACACATAGAAGCATGTAGTCATTCTTACACATTCCATCATGATTCATATATCTAACTTTCTCAATTCCATCTAACATTTAACTATAGGAATATGCTCTCTTATTTTTAATTTCCTCAGGACGATAATAGTCATTACTTCAGAAATGTTTCTATTATAGTTTTTCAGAGTCAAGTAGCAGAGATAGTTTCTCAAAAAGAGAATCACTGTTTTTCTATATGATCAGTATGAGACAAAGAGGAAAAGACATTTCATTATTTATCCGCAGAGCATAAAATCCTTGCAATCAGATGTTGACCCTAATCTTCAGTCCTCCTCAACCTACCCTTAATGCCTTCTTCAGTGTCTCAGCAACTTTGCATGAGTCCAGCAAATGTGTTCACTAAGTTCTGAATGTCCAGCCATGGAGAAACCAGGTCAGAGAGGAAAGTGCCAAGTGACGCTGCCCAATGCCGTATTTGTCTGAACTAGTCCCTCTCTTTTGCTCTGAGTTAGATTATGTTGCTGCATTAACAGTCCCCTTGTTCTGGGGTTGTTTATCCGTGTCGTCTCTCTCTGCACAGAGAAAGATTACAGGTGAATCTCCACATGGATAATTTGGATGGGAGATCGCTTATCAGACTACTTGCGTTCAATTCAGAACTAAAAATACCACTGAGGCCCGTAAACGATAAATAGCACCAAGAAGAATAATAACTAACCTCTTCTTAGTAGATGTGCTTCTGAGTACACACACTTGATTTTTCTCCAATTACAATTCAAGAACATTTCAGTTCCCTTTATTCAGGACCATTATTCAGGCTCTTCTGGAAATGTTTTATTCAACTTGCACATCTCTTCTCCACAATCGTTGATTTAGAATTCAGCTCTCTGATAATGAGTGGAAATTGGGGTCTGAAAGAGAAAAACACCATTTTCTTAAATGATGAATGCTGCAGGCACACACTGTCTTCACCTTAAAAAAAAAAATGAAACCCTGAAACACTTCCTAAACTGCTAAAATGCTTGACCTTTGAAAACAAAGGAAAAAAGAGCAAATTACAACTACATATTTAAAATATCCAAGATTGCATCCCTGACATTACAGCATAATGAGAAGAATAACATCAAAACCTGGTCTGAAAGGATTTCAGTGGCATTCTCTAGGCAAATGTGTGACCTGATGAGGCAGGCATTGTGGGTATAAGCAAAAAACAGACAATACTTTGTCTTTTTGTGGTGGTGGTTGCTGTTATTGTTGTTGCTGTTGATAATAAAAAGGCCTGATCTCTTCAGGAAGGCTGTGCTCAATCCTTTCCCTGGGCTGCACTTTGCTCTCCTATTCAACCTGAGGACACTGGAGCAGCCTCTTCAGCTCAGTAATGAAATCCGAGCAAAAAAGCTTTTAAAATAAATCAGTCCTGTTTAAAACCCCAGCTCAGAGAGTTGGGACAACTCACTGTGAGACTTCTCTGTTTTTAGCTGTGGAGCAAGCTGTTTTTGTTTTGACTCTCTCGTAAACCCAAGTCTAACACACATTTACTTGGCCATTCTTGGAAAAAAGAAATCAAAAGAGCCAGTGCTGGAGCGTCTGAGTACTGGTAAGTTCAGAGAGCTTTCAGGGTCCAGTGGGCGGCAACAGAGAACTCCCATCTGAAGACTGCTTCTTAATGGAGGGAGGAAAGGACATGATGGACACAGAGGCCATGTTGGACAAGCGTCTTGGTGGGGAGACTGCCAACTGGACAAGGCCGTGCCCAGGGAATAAGGATGCAGTTAGAACCACCTTATTTTTAAATGACCACCATGACAAGAGCTGTTAAGTATTAAACAGATGTCTGCTATCCGTGATTGCATTTGGATCTCACAACTTAGCGGCATCACTAGAACTAATGACTGAGACGGATAAAGTGGCACACTTCCTGCATGGATTAAGCTTCGGTATGAAAGCCAAAATAAGGTGCTGCACACCTGCCACATTTGAGAAAACACAGCCGTAATTCCTAAGATGCTTATCTAAACTTTCTGATCTTATATTCTCAAATGGATCCGCTGAAAAGATTTCAGATATTTGTAAGTTAGACAAAATCACAAAAACTTCCTTGGGCATTGGTTTCAAATCTCTTACTTAGGCTAGCTTCAAAATTACACTTAATATGGCACCTGCATGTGTGATCCAGTAAGATAATTGACATATATTAATTACTGTAAAATGAATCAAAACACTGACTTAGAATGAATAAAACAGTAGTTTTAAAAGAACCTAGTTCCAGTTCTATTTAAGATGTCTTGCTTTTAATTATACAGAGTAAACTGAAAATAGACATTAGTCCATATTATCAAAAAACATATTCTATGAGTGGAAATTACATCTTTAGAAAAACACAAATATATAGTTAATTGCCATAAGGTATATAAAATAATTGGAGTATAAAAATTTTTTATTAAAAATTACGCTCTCAGAAACTTAAAGTAATATTGGGACACGCTCAAAACAACGGAGGAATTCCCACAAATACAAAACACAAAGCCTTTTGGGGAAAAGAGAATATTTTAAGGAATATGAAAATAGATATAATAAAATAACTATCAGAGATAGGTTAGAGGCTCATATTGTCTGAAACGAAGGGTACTTAAAGAGAATGTAGCTCATTAAAATGCAAAGGACATGAAGACAGCAACAAGGTAAGCTCCTTGACATCTCTCCTGGCAAGATATTTTTAGATCTGACTCTGAAGTCAATCCAACCAATGCAAAAATAAACAAATGAGACTATATCAAACTAAAATATTTCTGCACAGTAAAGGAAATTATGAAAAAAATTAAAAGGTGACCTATCAAATGGGAAAAGATATTTATAAACCAGATATCTATTAACATATTAATATTCAATATACATAAAGAACTCAACAATCAAAAAAAACCAAACAACTAAATTTAAAAAATGGACAAAGGATCTTAGTAGACATCTTCAAAAGAAGACTTACAGATGGCTAATAGGCACATGAAAAGATGTTCAATATTACTCACCATCAGGAAAATGCAAATCAAAACCACAATGAGATATTACCTCACACTTAATAATAGTTCAGATGCCTATTATCAAGAGAACAGGAAATAGTATGTGTTGCTGGGGATACAGAGTAAAGGGGAAAACACAAGCCTTACTGGTGGTAATGTAAACTGTTTCCGCTTGTACAGAAGCTCCCCAAAATATGAGGAATTTGGAGATTTCTCAAAAAAATTAAAAGTGACTATCACATGATCTGGCAAATCCTCTCCTGGGTACTTACTGAAAAAAAGAAAAAAACAGTAATTTGAAAAGACAGTATTATTTATAATTGCCAAGATACAGAAGCAACCTAAGTGTTCATGTGTCCATGATAAGTAGATGAATGGATAAAGATGATGTGTTTTTTATATATATAACATCTTCAGTAATATGGATTGACATAGAACGTATTATGCTAAGTGAAACAAGTCACGCAAAGAAAAAAAAGACCATATGATTTCATTTATATTCAGAATCTAAAATTCAAAAAAAATGAACAAACATAACCAAAACAGAAGTAGACTAAAAGACACCGAGAATAGAAAGGCAAACAGCTTGCTGCCAGAAAAGAGAGGGTGGAGGGTGTGAGTGAAATAGGCGGAGATTAAGAGGTACAAATTTCCAGTTACAAAATAAGCAAGTCACAAGGATAAAACGGACATTCACAATCATCATTTTGTAATATATTGAAATATTGACTCACTATGTTTACACTTGTAACTAACAGAGTGTTGGACATCAATTATACTTCAATTAAAAATATATATAAACATATATATGTCACTTGAAATATATAGGAAGTAAGAAAATTTATCAAAATGCTAATGATCATTATCTCTGGGGGTGGGGATTAAGGGTGATTGATTGTTTATTTTTACCTATGGTTATATGTTATTGATATTTCTCCCGGCAATCTTGACTTCAGCTTATGCTTCAACCAGCCCAGCATTCCACATGATGTACTCTGCATATAAGTTAAACAAACAGGGTGACAATATACAGCCTTGACGTACACGTTTCCGAGACTGTATATTGTCACCCTGCTTGTTTAACTTATATGCAGAGTACATCATGAGAAATGCTAGTGATCCAAATCACTGCCAGTGACCCAAAATCACTGCAGATGGTAACTGTAGCCATAAGATTAAAAGGCACTTGCTCCTTGAAAGAAAAGTCATGACCAACCTAGACAGCATACTAAAAAGCAGAGACATTACTTTGCCAACAAATGTCCATCTGGTCAAGGCTATGGTTTTTCCAGTAGTCATGTATGGATGTGAGAGTTGGACTATAAAGAAGGCTGAGCGCTGAAGAATTGATGCTTTTGAACTGTGGTGTTGGAGAAGACTCTTGAGAGTCCCTTGGGCTGCAAGGAGATCCAGCCAGTCCATCCTAAAGGAGATCAGTCCTGCGTATTCATTGTAAGGACTGATGCTGAAGCTGAAACTCCAGTACTTTGGCCACCTGATGCAAAGAGCTGACTCCTTAGAAAACACCTGATGCTGGGAGAGATTGAAGGCAGGAGAAGGGGACGACAGAGGATGAGGTGTTTGGATGGCATCACCGACATCATAGACAAGAGTTTGAGCAAGCTCTGGGAGTTGGTCAAGGACAGGGAAGCTGGTGCGCTGCAGTCCATGGGGTTGCAAAGAGTCAGACATGACTGAGCGACTGACATGAGCTTAACTGATGCTTTTATGTATATCTGGTTGACTACAATGAACATGTATTGCTTGCAAAATCATAAATAAAACAATAAATCTCATGGGAAATGAAGAGAATAAAAGAAATGGTTGACTGTTTACAATGAAATTTGAAATTATATTCTTCAATTTGCATTAAAAACAAGTATATATTTAAGTTTATTTTCCCCATTTTCAGTATATGTGCTTTTGGGAGACATGGGAATATAATGGCATCGAGCACTTTTACAATGCAGTCTAGTCGTTCTATGACATACAGGTATATGAAACCATCATGTTGCACACATTAAATATATACAATTTTCTATGTCAATTATACCCAAATATAGGCTGGAAACAAAATAAATACTGCCCAAAAGATATACGTATCTCTGTTTCTTGTAATACTATCTACAGCAGCCAAGATGTAGAAACTGCCTAAGTGGACTTTCATGGATGAATGGATAATAAAGATGTACATATGTACAGTAGAATATTAGTCAGCCATGAAAATGAATGAAAGCTCAGCATACATGACAACACGGGTGATATCGAGAGTGTCATGCTAAGTAAAAAAACATCAGTCAGAAAAAAACAAATACCATTCCTTATGATTTCATTTATATGTGGAATCTAAAAGAAAGAAAGAGAGAGAAAGAAGGAAAATAGTGAACAGATAAAACAAAATGCATAGATACAGAGAATAGAATGGTAGTTATCAGAGGGAGAAGGACTGAGGAGTAGGTGAAATGGGTAAAAGTGATCTAGAGGTATAAACTTCTAATTACAAAATGAACAAGTTATGAGGATGCAATGCACACTATGGCAACTACTGTCAATAACACTGTATTGCAAATATGAAGGTTGCTAAGAAAGTAAATCTTAAAAGTTATCACAAAAGAAATGAATTTGTCATTTTTTATGGTAACAGATGGTAACTAGACTTATAATGGTGATAATCTGTATACAAATGCTGAATTATTAAGCTATACACTTGAAGCTAATGTAATAGTGTAATGTTAAACACTTTAGACTCACAAACATAGAAAACAAAGGCATTCTCTCTCTAAAATATATGGTGGAAAATTTTTTTAAATAATTCATTAAAATATTTTCCCAGAACCATGTAATATCTGTGGGATGCAACAAAAGAAGTTATTACAGGGAAGTTCATAGCGATCCAGGTCACCTAGAAGAACTGGAAACAGAAGAACAAACAAAAGTTAAAGTCAGCAGAAGGAAGGAAATAATAAAGATCAGAGAGGAAATAGAGATTCCACAACAATAGAAAAAAGATCAATAAAGCCAAGAAATACTTATTTGAAATGGTAAACAAAATTGATAAACCTCTAGCTAGGCTCACCAATAAAGAAAAAAAGGTTACCTAAATAAAATGAAATGAAAAGGAGAAACGTCAACTCTTACCACAGATATACAGAAAACCATAAGAGAATACTATGAACAATTATATGCCAGCAAATTAGACAATCTAGAGAAATGGACAACTCCAGAAGCATTTGTTATTTAGTCGCTAAGTCGTCTCCAACTCTTTTGCTACACCATGGACTGTTGCCCACCAGGCTCCTCTGTCCATAGGATTCCTGGCCCATCAAAACTGAATCAAGAAGAAGTCAATAAAGTGAACAGACTGATCACTAGAAACTAAATAGAATACATAATTTAAAAAAACAAAAAACAAAAAACTCCATACAAACAGAAGTCCAGGACCCAGATGGCATCACAGGAAAATTCTACCAAACAAAGAGAAATTTTTACTGATCCTTTTCAAACTCTTTCAAAAGACTGAAGAGGGAAGAACACTCCCAAAGACATTTTATAAAGCCACCATCACCCTGATACCAAAGCCAGACAAAGACTCCATCCAAAAAGAAAATTTCAGGCCAATATCTTTGCTGAATATAGATGCAAAAATTCTCAACAAAATTTTAGCAAACTGAATCCAACCACACACAAAAAGGATCAAACACCATGAAAGATTCATCCCACGTTCACAAGGATGGTTCAATGTATACAAATCAATCATTGTGATATATCACAGATATATCACAACAAAGGAAAAGACAAAACCATATGATCATCCTCAACAGATGCAGAAAAAGCACCTGACAAAAATCAGCATCCATTCACGACAAAAAGCTCTTAACCAATGTGGATAGAGAAGTAATATATTTCAACAGCCGTTTATGACAAAACCACAACAAATACAATTGCTTTGATGAAAAACTGAAAGCCTTCCCACTAAAATCCGGAACAAAAACAAGGATGCCAACTCTCACCACTTCCCTTCAACACAGTATTGTAAGTCCTAGCCACAGCAACCAGACAAGAAAAAGAAATAAAATGTATCAAATAGGAAGGGAAGAGGTAAAATTGCCATTATATGCACATGACATGATAACTATATACAGAAAGCTCTAAAAACTTCACAGAAAAGCTAGTAAACGTGATAAATAAATTTAGCAAGGTAGCAGTATACAAGATTAGTACACAGAAATTGGTGTATTCATTTCTTTACACTAATAATGAAATATCAGAAAAGGAAAGTAAAAAGGAATAACTTTTAAAATACAACAAATAAAATGCTTAGTAATAAATCTGACAAAGGAGGTGAAAGACTTATGCTGAGAACTATAATACTTTCATAAAGAAAATTAAAGATAATTTAAGGAAATGGAAAGATAACTTATACTCTTTGATTAGAAGAACTAATATTGCTAATATGGCCATAGTACCCAAAGCAATATACAAATTTAATGTGATTCCTATCAAATTACTCATGACAGTTTCCATAGAACTAGAACAAATAATACTAAAATCTATATGGAATCATAAAAGACTCAACTGCCAAAGCAATTCTGAGGAAAAAGAACAGAACAGGACACATAACCCTTCCAGAATTCAGACAATACTACAAAACTAAAGTAATTGAAGAGTGTGGTACTGGCACAAAAACAGACACATGGATCAGTGGAACAGAAGAGAGAGCCCAGAAATAAACCAGTGCCTGCCTGCCTGCCTGCTAAGTTGCCTCCATCATTTCCAGCTCTTTACAACACTATGGACTGTAGCCCACCAGGCCCCTCTGTCCATGGGACTCTCCAGGCAAGAATACTGGAGTGGGTTTCCACCTCCTCCTCCAGGGCATCTTCCTGATGCAGGGATGGAACCAGCACCCCTGAAGCTCCTCATTTCAGGTGGATTCCTCACTGCTGAGTCAACAGGGAAGCCCCATAAACCAGTATGTGATAAGTTGCTTTAGTCATGTCCAACTGTTTGTGACCCTATGAACTCTAACTTGCCAGGACCCTCTGGCCATGGGATTCTCCAAGCAAGAATACTAGAGTGGGTTGCCATTTCCTTCTCCAATACACCTATGGTCAATTAATCTTCAACAAAGGAGGCAAGAATATAAACTGGGGAAAAGACTGTCTTTTCAACACATAATGCTGGGAAACTTGGACAGCTGCAAGTAAATCAATAAAGTTAGAATATGCATTAAAATAAACTCAAAATGGCTTAAAGAATTAAAGAGAAGGCACCATAAAACTTCTAGATGAGAACATGGTCTGACATAAATCATACCAATGGTTTCTTAGGTCAGTCTCCCAAGGAAATAGAAACAAAAACAAAAATCAGAGAATGAGACCTAATCAAGATTATAAGCTTTTTTATAGCAAAGGAAATCATAAACAAAATGGAAGGAAAACCTATAAGATGGGAAAAAAGTATTTGCAATTGCTGTGACCAACAAGGGCTTTAATTTTCAAAATGTACAAACAGCTCACACAACTCAACAACAGAAAGAGAACCCAATAAAAAACTTGGCTGCTGCTGCTGCTGCTAAGTCGCTTTAGTTGTGTGTAACTCTATGTGACCCCATAGACGGCAGCCCACCAGGCTCCCCCGTCCCTGGGATTCTCCAGGCAAGAACACTGGAGGGGGTGGCCATTTCCTTCTCCAATGCATGAGAGTGAAAAGTGAAAGTGAAGTCGCTCAGTCATGTCCTACTCTTAGCAACCTCATGGACTGTAACCCACCAGGCTCCTCCATCCATGGGATTTTCCAGGCAAGAGTACTGGAGTGGGGTGCCATTGCCTTCTTGGCAGAAGATCTAAATAAACATATTCTCCAACTATGCACATGGCCAATAGGCACATAAAAAGATGCTCAATATCACTAATTATTCAATTCAGTTCAGTTCAGTCGCTTAGTCCTGTCCGACTCTTTGCGACCCAATGAACTGAAGCACACCAGGCCTCCCTGTCCATCACCAACTCCTGGAGTCCACCCAAACCCATGTCCATCAAGTCAGTAATTCCATCCAGCTATCTCATCCTCTGTCATCCCCTTCTTCTCCTGCCTCCAATCCCTCCCAGCATCAGAGTCTTTTCTAAAGAGTCAGCTCTTCGCATCAGGTGGCCAAAGTATTGGAGTTTCAGCTTCAGCATCAGTCCTTCCAATGAACACCCAGGACTGGTCTCCTTTTGGATGGACTGGTTGGATCTCCCTGCAGTCCAAGGGACTCTCAAGAGTCTTCTCCAACACCACAGTTCAAAAGCATCAATTCTTCAGCGCTCAGCTTTCTTCACAGTCCAACTCTCACATCCATACATGACCACTGGAAAAACCATAGCCTTGACTAGACGGACCTTTGTTGGCAAAGTAATGTCTCCACCTTTTAATATCCTATCTAGGTTGGTCATTCCTTCCAAGGAGTAAGCGTCTTTTAATTTCATGGCTGCAATCATCATTTGCAGTGACTTTGGAGCCCAAAAAAATAAAGTCTGACACTGTTTCCACTGTTTCTCAATTTATTTGCCATGAATTGATGGGACCAGATGCCATGTTCATTTTCTGAATGTTGAGCTTTAAGTCGCTTAAAGAGACTTAAGTGAACTTAAGAGACTTAAAAGGTGAACTTTTTCACTCTCCTGTTTCATCAAGAAGCTTTTTAGTTCCTCTTCACTTTCTGCCATAAGGGTGGTGTCATCTGCATATCTGAGGTTATTGATATTTCTCCCCCAAATCTTGATTCCAGCTTGTGCTTTTTCCAGCCCAGCATTTCTCATGATGTACTCTGCATATAAGTTAAATAAGCAGGGTGACAATATACAGCCTTGAAGTACTCCTTTTCCTATTTGGAACCACTAATTATTAGAGAAATGCAAATCAAGACTCTAGTGAGGTACCACTTTACAGCAGTCAGAATGGCCAGAATATAAACGTCTACAAGTAACAAATGCTGGCAAGAGTGTGGAGAAAAGGGAACTCTCTTACACTGTTGGTGGGAATGTAAGTTGGTACAGCCACTATGGAAAACAGTATGGCGATTCCCCAGAAAACTAAATACAGAATTACTATACTATATAGGAATCCCACCCTTGAGCATATATCTGGACAAAACTGTAGTTCAAAACGACACATGCTCCCCTATGTTCATAGCAGTAGTATTCATTATGGCCAGGACATAGAAACAAACTAAATGTTTATTGACAAATAAATGACTAAAGATGATATAGTACATATACAGAGTGGAATACTACTCAACCATATAAAAGAACAAAATAAAGTCACTTGCAAAATAGATGGAACTAGAAATTATCATACTAAGTGCAGTAAGTCAGAAAGAGAAATAAATACCACATTACATCACCTATATGGGGAATCTAAAATATGACAGAAACGAACTTACCTATGAAGCAGAAACAGACTCACAGACATTGAAAACAGACTTGCGGTTTCCTAGTCATTTGGGGTACAAACTATTATATGGATACAATATTTACAAACCATGACATATGGAATGGATGGACAACAAGTCCTACTGTATAGCACAGGGAACTATATTCAATATCCAAGGATAAATCATAATGGAAAATAAGAAAAAAGAAAAAAAATACACACACACATATATATCTGAGTCACTTACTGTACAGAAGGAATTTTCACAACACTGTAAATAAACTATACTTCAGTGAAAAATAAATTTGTTGTTGTTGTCATTCAGTCACCAAGTCATGTATGACTCTTCGCCATCCAACCATCTCATCCTCTGTCACCCTTTTCTCCTTCTGCCATCAATCTTTCCCAGCATCAGGGTCTTTTCAAATGAGTCAGTTCTTTGCATCACACGGCCAAAGTATTAGAGCTTCAGCTTCACCATCAGCCCTTCCAAAAAGCATTCAGGACTGATCTCCCTTAAGAGTCACTGGTTGGATCTCCTTGCAGTCCAAGGGACTCTCCTGAGTCTTCTCTAGCACCACAGTTAGACAGCACCAATTCTCTGGTGCTCTGCCTTCTTTACTGTCCAGCTCTTACATCCATACATGACTACCAGAAAGATCATAGCCTTGAATATATGGACCTTTGTCAGCAAAGTAATGTCTTTGCCTTTTAACACATTGTCTAGGTTTGTCATAGCTTTCCTGCCAAGAAGCAACTGTCTTCTAATTCCATGGCTGCAGTCACCACCCACTGTGACTTTAGAGCCCAAGAAGAGGAACTTTGTCACTGTTTCCATTGTTTCCCCTTCTATTTGCCATGAAGTGATGGGACCAGAGGCTATCATCTTAGTTTTTTAATATTGAGTTTAAGGATTCAAATGATCAATGCAAAAAAAAANGCAAAAACAAAAAAAAAAAAAAGCATTTTCCTCATATGCTTCCCTGAATACTTAGGCGATCACGTCAGGGATTAAGACTAATGTAAGAGAAACCTGAAGCCCTCTCCCACTTTACCCCTGCTGCTGCTGCTGCTAAGTCACTTCAGTCGTGTCCGACTCTGTGCGACCCCATAGGTGGCAGCCAACCAGGCTCCCCCGTCCCTGGGATTCTCCAGGTAAGAACACTGGAGTAGGTTGCCATTGCCTTCTCCGATGCATGAAAGTGAAAAGTGAAAGTGAAGTCGCTCAGTCTTGTCCGACTCTTCGTGNGACTAGAGAAGTAAAGAAGGGTCAGATCAAGGGCCCATTAAACCATGTAAGGTTGTTTGAATTCTACCAAGAGAACACAGATGAACAGATGAATACTGAAGCAGGACAGAGACCTTAGTTTTTCCCTGAGAAAGAAAACTGACTGCAGTGTGCAGAACACACGAGAAGGGGAGGGTCTAGAATCATGGAAATAAGTTAATATTCAAACTAGTTCTGTGTTTACTTCTGAATAAAATTTCAGTTCAGTTCAGTTCAGTCGTGTCCGACTCTGCGACCCCATGAATCACAGCATGCCAGGCCTCCCTGTCCATCACCAACTCCCAGAGTTCACTGAAACCCATGTCCATCGAGTCTGTGATGCCATCCAACCATCCCATCCTCTGTCGTCCCCTTCTCCTCCTGCCCCCAATCCCTCCCAGCATCAGAGTCTTTTCCAATGAGTCAGTTCTTTGCATCAGGTGGCCAAAGTATTGGAGTTTCAGCTTCAGCATCAGTCCTTCCAATGAACACCCAGGACTGATCTCCTTGAGAATGGACTGGTTGGATCACCTTGCAGTCCAAGGGACTCTCAAGAGTCTTCTCCAACACCACAGTTCAAAAGCATCAATTCTTCGGCACTCAGCTTTCTTCACAGTCCAACTCTCACATCCATAAAAGTTTAAGTAAGTATTAAACAATCAGAACTCTCTAGCCAACCACTGATTACTCTGAATTACCGAGTTAAAACGCAGTGCCTTAACTGTTACACTTAATAATTGCACTGTCTGTAATCTAAGTTGTTTACTATTTGAGACTTCATATTCAGAAAATTGATTAAATTGGGTAACTCCTCTCTTGGATGGAAGCAGTAACCTTCAATGGAATGCTAACTACCTCTGAGAATTATGTTTAACTCAGACTTTCTTTGCCACAGGCAGAAGTAATTGATTTTAGACTGGGTGAACTGTTTCTTAATGCACATCCCCACAGGGAGAATGTCATTTTAATAAGATGCTTCTATAAGCCACACGCTACTTAAAACAGATGATCTCCCCTTGTCTTCATAAGCAAAACCTGAAGGAGCCCTGTTTGTTCTTAAGGACAACTGGGAAGTAATACAATACTGAGCTGGCAGTCTGCAAAGTATGTCTTTGCCAATTCATCTATCCATGCTTTGTTTTTGGCTTTAGCTATAGGTTTCCTAGAAGACACATCTATGTTCAGCTTTCTTGAAGATCGCTAATTTGACCTAAGTCTGCTTGTATTGGTCTTTCAGCTGTTCTCTTGATCTCATGACTTGCTGTTTTGCTTTGCTACTACTAAGACACAGCTAAAAATAAAAGTAGCCAAATAATTGGATATTGCGGAGAGGAGGTAATACAACATAATCTCAGAGACTGAGGCAAAAGATTTTAAAAATATAATTGATTGACCAGTCAAATTCTGATGCTGAGTCACAGACCTGACCCAAAGGAGTGTAAGCAGTAAGGACTACTCACGACTATTAGCTGAATAGTGGGGGGAACTGCTTATACATCTATCTCTATCCATGTTTATATAACATACTCTAAAACTTTCATTTTAATGTATGCTTTCCAACTCAAAAAAGTATAGTAATGTCATATATTATGTTAAATTCATTTATAAATTCATAAGTGTCCATATATTTGGGACTAGATTTACTATATAATACTATTAACCATCTTTCAGATTTTAGCTCCAAGAACCAGCCTGTACCATTTCTATCACCCCAAGACCATGTACCCACATTCCAACATTTACAAGAAGTCACTCATCTACACACAGAGAGAGTTCATGGGAGGCAGCCCTCAGAGCAAGCCCTTCATTGAGGAACTCATCACCAAGTCATCCAAGTCCCCTGCATCCCAGGCTCCGGAACCAATCAAATGGCCAAGATCCAACCTGCCTTCTGGTCTGCCTCCCATGACTCTTCACTGTGGAGACAGAATGGAGGAGCAGACAACATCTCACAGGAAGGCAGAAGAAGAGAGGAAGAAGAGCAAGATAATGACCCCAGAGAAAAAATGAAGGCTCTCAAAGAAGTGTCAGAGAGAGAAACTCAGTAAGGCGATGTCCAACTTGGGAAAGACAGGCTTAAAAAAGAAGAGATGGAGAAATCATTACCTTTCCAGAGGGTATCAGTCCATACCGGACCAGACACCCTTTCCATACTTCCCTGTACCATGGAAGGTCTAACCGTTCTCTCCCTACCTATGGCAGGACCACTCTGAGCTGACAATAATTCTGACTTTAGCTTATAAGGCATGAGAATGGGACCTCCAGATTTATTCCTATGAAACACTGCTGGTGACCAGTTAAGGGCAAACGAAGTTGCCTCCAGGCTTGACAGGTGCTTGTCAGCAGAGGCCTTCTCATGGGTATCTTCCATGCTTCCTGCAGCCCTGGGGTTCTGGGACATGGGCTTTCCTCCCCATAATAAGGGAAAAGTCCTCTTCCTCTCATCCCTGGCACTCACTGCACAGGGCAAACCCAGTCTGGACTCAAACACACACAGCGTTTATGCTTGTGACCTCTCCCTGTCTCTACTCCCAAGTGAAGGTTCCCAGAAGAAATTAAGGAAAACATAAAAATAACACTTAGAGGTCAGATCTATTTGCTTTCCTGACCAATGGATGGTTAGAACCTTTAGCCTTGTAAGGAGGAGGGTGATAATGAGAAGCAGCCAGGCAGGCAGAGAAAGTTCTAGAACCCTGTGTGCCCCCAAGCACCCCTCCTCATCTCACCTTTTACAGCTCCCCCATCACCTGGACCTTTAGCTTCTCAGACTCTATAGCAAGAGCAAGCTCCAGCTCAAGGAGACCTCAAAAATGCAGGCTGCCCTGCCTATCTATCTAGTTTGCCTTGTCCTCTTCTTGCAATGTGAGAGCTGACTACAAAGAAAGCTGACTGCAGAAGAATTGATGCGTTTGAACTATGGTGTTGGAGAAGACTCTTGAGAGTCCCTTGGACTGCAAGGAGATCCAACCAGTCGTTCTGAAGGAGATCAGTACTGAATATTCATTGGAAGGACTGATGCTGAAGCTGAAACTCCAATACTTTGGCCACCTGATGTGAAGAACTGACTCATTGGAAAAGACCCTGATGCTGGGAAAGACTGAGGGCAAGAGGAGAAGGGGATGACAGAGGATGAGATGGTTGGCATCACCAACTCAATGGACATGAGTTTGAGTAAACTCCAGGAGTTGGTGATGGACAGGGAGGCCTGGTGTGCTGCATGGAGTTGCAAAGAGTCAGACACAACTGAGCAACTGAACTGAACTGAGCTACTTGCCCCTCCCAAGCTTCAAAGACTCTTACTCTGAACTTGCGGCTTCCCCTAAAACCTTGGCTTAGAGTGGAGATGTCACCTAAACCAAACCCTTGCTCACCATTAGTCTCCAGGCGATGTCAGCTACAATTCTACCCTCCAGTTCCAGGCCAAATCACAGGTAGAACCCAAGCCTTCAGACCCCCTTGGATGGTATCGAAAGGCCTAGCAACAGAAGCATTTCTTAGTGTCCTGGCTCCCAGGTCCTACTCATACTCGAACCTAAAGTACATAATTTATTGGGGCTCTACTCCTTCACACTGTATCTCACCTAACTCTCTGCCCTATCTTAATCACACTCCCAGCTTTTCTGCTTTATGAATATGTATTTGTATCTAATTACATGTCAATATGGCTATATAGATAGAGATAAAAATAGAGATCTCTGAGTCTGTATTTTACTGTCCAAAGCCTGGGCATGATGCATATGATAATGATGGGGAGGAGGGGGCACTCTGCTTGGAATTACAGGTTGCATTTTGTTCCCTTAAAATATATATATATATAGAGAGAGAGATAGACAGATAGATATACAAAAATTAGAAACAAATGTTTACTGTATTGTGCCATTATACACACACACACACATTCTGTTTCTCTGCAGTACTCCAACTAAAACACATATAAGAGGACTGTGGACAACATCTCCATCATAACGTGAGCACCAAGGTATCAGTTCATGCTTTGTATGTTATCCAGGGATGGGAATTAAACTTAAAAAAAGTTATCTCCCAGCATAACATGGTGCCTTTGATAATATCTGCACATTTTTAATAAAATGCTTACCTGAAAAAATATTATTATTATTGAGGTACCAAAAAGTTAAGTGAGTTCCATTAATAATTGTATTTTTAATTTTCTCCTCACCAAATGATCTATCTTCATGTGCTTCTAGTCGTGAGAGTGCACTTAAAAATGCTATAGAGTGTAGTGCTAAAGAGATGGCACATTTCCTATTGTGCAGTAACATAAAATCAATGGCAGCTAGTCATACGAGCCTTTTCAATTTCCATCACACATGGTACACAGCCTTTGGTTCAGTGGATAATCCAATTGTAAACAGTGACTCACTGTTAACAACTCTGGGAAATAGGATTAGGAATTTCTAATGTCAAAGTAAACCTATTTCGCTTTTGTCCTGCAAATAAAAACAATGTATTCAGAGATTTAGCTTTTCAGATTTCAGAACTTCCCAGAAACAAAAATGTTGGAAACAAATTTTTACAGCACTGATGCCATTATTAGAAACTGTTGAGTATATGTCCTTAATAGCTTTTTAATAGCTAGTTACCAAAATAATGATGACAATGGTAGTAATAATAAAAAAATAAATTGAAGTTTAATCAGATTAAACTTAAAATTTGCATTGAAAAAATTAATTGAGGAAAACTTAAAATCTTGTATCTACTACTCAATGTAATCAGAAGAATAAAAAATTTATGTAATACTAGAAAGCTTCACTTCCAAAACAAAAGTTTTAGGCAAAATTTTGGGCATCTGGTGTGTCTCAGAACACAGTTAAATTGAATCAGTAACCATGTAATTTTTTTGAATTGTTTATTGTACCATTCTAAAACCTATTTTCCCCTACCTTATCTGTGAATTCCTTTAGAACATTGCTTCGATCGAAACCTATACCTCTACACTGAGTTATAGACTCTCTCAACTACCTGTTCCAAAGAACAGAGGACGGTGCCTTTATTCTGCTTCAAGAATATATAAGTGTCACTGTGGAAGGCCATAGGTCTCTGTCAATAACACTTACTCCTGGCTTTTAAAAAATGTTCCTGGCTTGAACCTCAGGGATTTCTCTAATTGGCCTGGTTCCAAACTGCTAATCTGTGTTTTGTAAACTCTACAGATGTTTATATCCTATACAGCTATAGTGGGAAACACTAACCTGGATTAACCAGGGAAGGGTTACTCTTCAAAAGGAAGCCTTAGGCTATGTAACTGGGAATTAGAACCACAATATTTATTGTCCAAGCTGGTAGCAAGAAAACTGTACTGACTCCGAAGGGCAAATAAGATCAATCAAGAGACAGAATAAAGTTAGGGGACAGGAAAGTCACGATTGCAGACTGGAGGAGTTTTGTGGAATAGTTTTTATGACTTGTGATCATTAGCAAAAAGTGGATTCAGGAGATAACTTGAACAAGCCATTCCAAGTTGAAAAACTAGGAATAAATATCTTCCTAGCTCCTCCTATATGAAACCTGATTACCTGTCCAGACAATGAAATTATACTATCCTAACAGTGAAAGTTATGTATTTTCCATTGAAGTCATTAATCACCGACCTGGTTCACATTATTCTAATATGAGTAAATATTCACTAATGATATTAGAGAAGGTCTGTGTCACTTATAAGCTTATGGTAAAGAGAAGTGAAAAATAAGAACTCCATGCCCATGACTGACTAATTCACTTTTAAAATCCCACTCACCTTACAAATGTATAAAGTACTTTTATAGATCTGTACTCTCACTGGATTTTGGAAGCCACTAGAATTCATTCATCACTCTTTTATTCTGTATTAACCATATTTGGTAAGTAGTACACAAGGCACTAGACACTCAGAAAAAGATATAATCATTGTCCTCAAAAATCTCACACTCTCATAAACTAGGTAGAAGTTCCACAGCTATTAAAATGTATTCACAATACTGCATAATTAGTGATATGTTGGAAGATAAGAGCAAGATGTGAGGAGGGCAGGCACAAAAGAATTTAACTGCGGTTGAGAATGGATTGGTGAGGACCATCAAAACACTTTTGAAAGGAGATTATATTTACAGTACTTCTTGAAGCAAAGAGGGTTAAGTCATTATAGTGCAAAGTCACAGTGCAAAAACTCAAACAATGTCATTAAGCTTTGGTCCAAACAGGGGCCCATGTAGAGAATGACTTGGGGAAAACAGGACAAGATGAAAATAGGCCAAAAAGATGGCCTTTTCTTTTATACCCAAGATAGTTTGAGTTCTATCATGAAGGTAATGAAAAAACAGTGTGAAGATATCACATAAGAATCTGAGCAAACAGATATCTAAGAACTGAAAGAAGCTAAATGAGAGGCAGAAACATTAGCTGTAAGACTATTAACATAATAACAATTGAGAATCATGCTGGACAGAGCTAAGAGTCTAAGAATACAAAGAGGACAGAATTCACCGAGGAGGCATCTAGGAATAGACAGGGTTTGTGGACAGTAGGAAAGAGCAAGGCTGGAACAATAGAGAATGACTCCCAGGGTTTAGCTTATGAAACCAAGTCAAACTGAAGGACCGCTTACTAAAGAGATAAAGTGAAATGCCTGATTTAGGACACAGACATTAAGAGGTCAGTCTTACACAGACTCAAGCTGAGGTGCCACCGGGCAGCCAAAAGGAGCTCTTTTAGGAGTCGGAGATGGGCCACGATGCCTGGGAGGAAACTGGACTTCAGATGTCTTTCCTATAGCCGTGGGTCTCAGAAACACAGTTCCGTTTCTCCTTTCTGAGGCAAGGGAGATCACAGAGGCATCTAAAGGCCATATTGAGGTGACAGAAAACCTGGGGGAATTCACATACTGGTCACTCAGTATCATTTTTAGGAGACAGTAGGGCTCTGCATGGAACCGTGGAAAACACAAACATGGACGATGGTGGAGGATACAGGTCCAACGAGGAGGCTAAGAAAGACAGCTAAGAAAATAGAAGGAAAATGAAGACGCCAGGAGAGGAGAGCGTCTCAGTGAGGAGGAAAACGAGAGCCAAGTCTACTATCAAATACTACTCAGAAGTTAATCATACGAGAACCACAAACAACTCAATTGTACAATTAGACGTTTTGTAAAACTTTGGCAAAAGTCCTTTCATTGATTTCCAGGAGTGGAATTCTAATTTCAATAAGCTACGTATAAGAGGCAAGAATAAGAACCAAGGATATTCTTTTCCTACTTTTTGGTTTTTAATGGACAGAATGATATGATGTAATGCCTGCAACAATATACAAGATTGAGTTCTGGATTTATTAACTGTGTTAGGTTGGAGAGGTAGAAATTTGTTAAAAAGAGTCAGTATAGAAAGAAATGTTCAAGTTAGGAGATTCAGCCATGATACTTGATGAACTGAAGTACCTGAGGAAATGGGGATGGTGTGGGATTCATGGCAGAGGAGGGTATTTTTTCAGAAAAAAGTGACTGCTTCTTATGAGAAGAGTGGATAAAAGGCTACTCGAGTGTATGCAGATATCTTGCAGGTGAAAGGCTGAGAAACTAGAAGACTCCTCCTAGTCTAATCTAGTCTGTTTTCTCTTATTATTTCCAAGGCACAGTCTACTTCTGGGAGTCAAAGAATACAAGTAGCTTAGGGAATCTGAGATGGAGAAGGCAATGGCACCCCACTCCAGTACTCTTGCCTGGAAAATCCCATGGACAGAGGAGCCTAGTAGGCTGCAGTCCATGGGGTCACTAAGCTGGACACGACTGAGCGACTTCGCTTTCACTTTTCACTTGCATGCATTGGAGAAGGAAATGGGAACCCACTCTAGTGTTCTTGCCTGGAGAATCCCAGGGACGAGGAGCCTGGTGGGCTGCTGTCTATGGGGTTGCACAGAGTCGGACACGACTGAGGCAACTTAGCAGCAGCAGCAGGGAATCTGAGAAGAATTGTGGGCACTTAGAATAATAATGCACAGGCGACTGCTGAAAAGCTTATAAGAATTCCAGGAAGATTTAAGCACCCAATCGAAGCTAGAAGCTGTAAATCTGCTCTCTCCAATGGGCTTCCCTGGTGGCTCAGAGGGTACAGAATCTGCCTGCAACACAGGAGAGCCAGGTTCAAACCTGAGTCCGGGAACACTCTCCAACACTCCCATAGTAACGCGATTTCCTTTCCCAGTGCTCAATTGCCTGGTCACGGTAAATGATGCTCCAAGTTGACAGCTGGGCCTCTAAGTGCAGCTATATAGAAAGACATGAAGGAAAAGGACAAAGGGAAGGTTTCAAGGTTTCAAGATTAAATGCAGAGGAGAATGAAGTCAGGATGGAGAAACAGAAAATTAGAGAATTAAGGCACTAAGAGTTCTCTTAAATTTAATGAATGGATATATTCAGTAAGTAGACTCATAACTTACTATGGTATAAGATAGCAATGATTTTGTTTTGTACCTTCATCGTCTCCCACCATGCCTGTCACTCAGTAAATGTTTGTCAAATTAAACGTATTCTGAGACAAATAGAAATTTTTATTAAATTGAGAAATAAACCATATAGTGTCTATGTTGTAAAATACTTTCTACATGGAGACAGAATATAAATGTCCTATATCCAAGTTCATATACTATTCAAAAGCAACAGCAAACTTATAAGCCTTCAATTTCAAGTTAAAACTCAGAGTATATGATTCAAATACCATGTTTTGGCCCCAACCCATGGATCAAACCCAGGTCTCCCTCATTGCAGGCAGCTTCTTTACCAGCTGAGCCACAGGGAAGCCCAAGAATACTGGAGTGGCTAGCCTATCCCTTCTCCAGGGGATCTTCCTGACCCAGGAATCAAACTGGGGTCTCCTGCATTGCAGGCAGATTCTTTACCAGCTGAGCTATCAGAGAAGCCCCCTATGTTTTGGCCAGCAAGATCTAATTCTAAAACTAGATGAGTCATCCTGTTCATGGGATATTTTAAGTAAAGACTGCATTGCATGGTGAAGAGACTCTCTATCAGAGCCTAAAACAAACACAGAGGAAATACAGCAAATTATACACAATTTTTATTGTTGGCTTTTTCCACAGAAAAGTAAATTAGTTACTGGAATTTGACTTCATTCTGCTGAAGAAATTGTTCCTAGGGATGCGTTTATTAACAATTACGTGCAAGAATATCTACTATTCTCATTTTAGAGGGGAAAGTCCTTAGGTATCACTTAAGCCAAGCATTTCATCAAACAGCATACAAAGAAAATCCTGAGAAACACCTCTTCAGGTTATGTGTTTTCAACATCACATGGAGCGTAAGCGCTGCAGTGCTTCCAGGACTCTCCATGGTGGCGTAAAGCCACTGGGATGGTAAAGACTCTCCCTAGCTTATTTCTGTAAGCATGTGTATCAGGGAAATTAGTAAAACAGCCGTGATTTCAACTAAACGGATTTCTTTCCACCTACCCTTTACAAAAGTACTGTGGGCTGCAAATCCTTCCCATGCATTCTTTTTGTGTGGCAAATGAGCAACAGAAAAATTAAAATAGGTCATAACACACACACACGTGTGCACGTAACATGCACATGTTACATTTGCATGTAACATACAAATGACAGGAAAACAAACAGAAGCGTGACGAAGATAAGAAGAAGCTATAATGAAATGCAGCACTCACAAACGCAAGTCTTTGCTCTGGATAGTTAGAAATAGGCCATATTCACTTTTTTCCCCCCCAAAATCGAGACATACTGTATATCATGTGCAGTGTAGCTCTGGGCTCAAGAGGGAAATGGATAATCAGGAGAATAATTTTCAACGTCTCTTCTCTGTAAAGATTTACTGAGTTGTTGCTAATGTACACTGACAGCTTCTGCATTAAAATTTGAGGCAAGAAGACATCGATATTGTCACGCTAAAAAAAAAAAAAAAAAAAACAAAACGAAAAAAAACCTCTCTCCTTTCATTTTCATTCTGTTAAAATAAATCAGGTCCATATCTTTTAATATTTTATTAGAATTATTCATTTCTGAAGGTCAAGAGCAAAAGGACTTTTCAAAGTTTAAAAAAGATTCAGAAAAGGTGGCAGCTAATTGATAGACCCAGACACCAGTAAAAAAAGTCTGGACTAGCAGCTTAAAAGGCACATCATTTCTTGCCGAAGTTGCTCATGTCAGTTACCAATGCAACTTAATTTTAGTGTATCCTACCTTAGAGTTCTTTGTTTGTAAGCCACAGAAATCTATTCTAGACAACTTAATAAAAAGAAATTTATTAGAAGGCTGTCAGGGTGTTAGTAAATGGGTACATTCATATCCTGCAAAAACCAGGATTAGAATCAAAGCAAGAATGCATTGCAACTGCTTTTCTGAAAAACTGAAAATACCGCTGAAATAATTGAGTTTCAGTTATTTATTCCATCCTGTTTCGTTCCACTGGAGATATAATATTCGAAAAGAGAACTTTCTGGATAAACTTAGGTTTCACACGTACCCCTTGATTGTAACTGTTATTCAGATGTGGAAATCCCTTCAGTTTCAGTAAGTCAAAAACAAAAACAAAAAAACTAATTGATTTCACCTTCCAGACTACATACAATAGCAGAGAGATCACCTCTCAAAAAAAAAAAAAAAAAAGTGAAGATATTGACAATAAATGGAAATTGATTCTAGGCAGTGAAAACATAAAACCTATCCCCCTCTAGTCAAACTTCTTAGTGTTGATTATAAAGGAATATTATTTTTTCAGCAACTGAACTCTTTGTTCAGTTGCTAAGTCATGTCCGACTCCTTGTGTGCCCACGAACTGCCGCACACCAGGCTTCCCTGCCCCTCTTTATCTCCCTGAGTTTGCTCAAACTCGTGTCCACTGAGTCAGTGATGCCATCCCACCGTCTCATCCTCTGTCACCCCTTTTCCTTTTGCCCTCAAACTTTCCCTACTATTCTAAGTGCTACACTTTGCAAGTATGCCTATTATCATACATACAAGAAAATATATACATTATTAAAATTTCCCAATACCTAGACAGCAAAGGATACACTGAAAATCTGGGACAAGTACCCCCCTCAAGTGGTAATGTTTATGAATATCTTTGTTTACCACCAGCAGTCTGAGTGCCTGTGGGACCAACAAGCTATTTATTTTTTTCTAGAATCACAAATCAAACTATATTTATACATCTGGTGAGTCACCATAGTATAATGTGGAGACAGTCATTATGTCCTGGCCCAAGGAAGAGAAGATGGATCACCTCAGATATAATTTCATTCATACTTCAGACTAGCATGAAAATCCTGAAAGTTCTGACTGCATGAACACCTGAGAGAAATTTGCATCAGATAGTTTTGATCTGACGGTCATAAACATTAAACCCATATCTACATTCGTGAAGCACTACCTGTTCTGAGCAAAAATAAACCACCAAAAAAAGAATCAAATAGCTTCAGTTTAATGTGATGACTAATAATGCTTAACACCAAGTAAAACTCCATATCAGTGGTTCCAACAACTTATATGTTTTCCAAATTAATAATTGTCTAAGTGTAAATAAATCTTTATGATATGAGCATTATCTTTAATGCATATTTTGCATTGTTTAATAAATAATTGATTTTTTACAATTCTTATATATTGAAAAATCAATGAACAAGTTTAAATAATTCCCCAAAACTTTAAATCATTTTATTTATGAATGGAGATGATATTTTGATACAACTTCCAAAGCATGTTACGTACATATTTCTTAGAAGGTAACTGAGAAACATTTTTGTCCAAACATTATTTCATTAGATACTCAGTGCTCTATTAATGTATATTGCATAGTTCAGACAAGTCAACACAGAAAACAAGATTGCGTCTGGACAGTAATCAGCAGGCTCCTGAATATCAGAAATATATGGCTAGAAAAAAAGGTTATGAAAGCTAATACACTGTTTACTTTTGACATTTCATTTTTGAGGGGCCAGAAAAAAAAAACAAAAACTGTCATCTTGAACATTAACTCTGGGTCTTTTTTTCCAATAGTGTCTAATTTCTGAACTTCTAATGGAAAATATACTGCTGTAAATTTGCGTCTCAAATACCTCACTGATAATCCTCTTTTTCCATCCTCAGTATCACCATAGGTCTTCATGGAGCACAAGCAAGCAGCTCAGTACTAGAATATATCAAATGGTTTTCCAAAGAAATATGGCAACATATTGTCACAGTCTGGCACTGCTGTGAGTATGAGAGGCTTGCATAAAGTATTATCTTAAAATAGATATATTTATATAGAGCAAAAGCTTCCCTGAGAGCTCAGTTGGTAAACAAACCACCTGCAATGCAGGAGACCCTGGTTCAGTTCCTGGGTCAGGAAGATCCCCTGGAGAAGGGATAGGCTACCCACTCCAGTATTTTTGGCCTTCCCTTGTGGCTCAGCTGGTAAAGAATCCACCTGCAATGGGGGAAACCTGGGTTCAGTCCCTGGGTTGGGAAGATCCCCTGGAGAAGGGAAAGGCTACCCACTCTGGTGTTCTGGCCTGGAGAAGTCCATGGAGCGTATAGTGCATGGGGTCGCAAAGAGTCGGACACGACTGAGTGACTTTCACTCACTCATTCACCCAGAGCAAACCATATGCTTATTGTGTTTTGTTGGCAAAACATATCCCTCCTCATACACACAGAATCAAACCTTTAGGATTAGAAGAAAGTGAGCAGATAAACTAGACTGTGTCTTCCTAAAGACAACAAGATTGTTTTAGGTAGGGGAATATTAATTTTTAATGAGCCTATTATTTATGAATCAGAAAATCATGACTGAGACATCAACTGCCTTATCGCCCAGATGTGCATTATAAAGAAATTAAAGGTTTGTTGTTGTTTGGTTTGGTTTGGTTTGGTTTTGGTTCTGATTTGGTTTGTTTTTTCAAAAGGCTATTTTAGAATGCCAACAAGTTTTGAATACGGGTGGAGGTAATATATGTATTCATTATTGTACTCCTGGAATTTTTCTATATGTTAAATTACTTATAGTATGAGTTACTTTATGCCTCTATGCATCTTGCATATATTGAACTTCTACATCTGCTTCACTCAATAATGCTAATCATCTTTAAGCTCAAACATCACTTCCTCGGTGAGGTGACCTGGGCACACAAAGCGAGGCACTCTCTTGTCTGCAGCTTCACTGTTTACGGCACCTGGACAATGATATTTGTTGCATTCTTCTATGATTACTGGTTGTCAAGATCAAAACTTCCACTTTCAAGGATATCAACTGCAAATACGCATTAAAATCACAAGGAGAAAGTTTGTAATTTACTGATATAATTGCCATCCAGTCTTGGTGAGGAATAACAGTCTATATACTTTTGTAAAGTCCTCAAGTAAAGCGCTCATCAATAGCTAGGACTAACTGCACTGAACCGTAAACTTCTCAATGCCAAAGAGCTTTTCTTGCTTATTTGCCTACAACTTGTTGATTCAAACACATGGCAAACACAGAGCAAAGTTTAGGAAAGCATATAATGTAGTCCTAAGTATCAATGATGATGATGAAGATAGGATGTATGACAAAAACCAACACAATATTGTCAAGTATTGAGCCTCCAATTAAAAAAAAATAGAAATATATAGAGAAGTACAGGTTGAACTGGGAGATCAATCAGGATTCAATCAACAACCCATGGAGGCCTGTATATCCCTGATCTTTAAGGAAGACTTGGCTGAAGAGACAAGAATGATGAGAGGATCATCCATTCTAGCAGAACAAACTGCTTCCTGTATTCAGGAATAAAACTGTATTAAAGAAGAGGAAATACTTCCTGCAGAGGGGATCACAAGCTTCTGGTTGTCATTCCTCTAAGATCAAAAGCTTCTGACACACCAATGTGACTATAAACTTTCTATTAAAAAAGAACACAGCTGCATTTAAATATTTTCAGGTGATTGTGAGAATATTTTCATGAAATTTTAAAAGGTGAACTAACTTTATTACAGGTCATTTTATCATTATTGGAGTCTCATATCTCTTTCCTCTGTAAAACCATATAATTTTTCCTGTGTCCTTTAAAACAGTTCCTTTAACCTAAGCATTCTGAATACTATTAAAAAATGGTTTACTCCACATAATTTAGGTAATTATATCATGCATGAGGTTTGGTGAGTAATGAGTCACTCTCTGAATTAAAATTTAAGAAAAAACATCCCTGCATCAAGAAGAGCCCATTCATGATGAATGAAGCATGAGCAAGTGCTTCCTGAGGACATTCTCCCTTCCTTTCATCTACCATTATTAACACATAAAACTATTCCTTCTTGCCTAACGTTCCTTTCCTTTTATGAATAAGAAATTGGAGGATTTCACGTCTTAACAGAAACTCAAATTTTGGAGTTTAATTCAATAACATACTAAATAACATACTAATAACATATTTAACAGGTAGCAAAAGGTTAGCATTATAAAGTCATGGACATTGCTGTAATCACCTATGTATCCCCAAATTCTGGAACAAGACTGGTCTAGAAAACTATCACATGACAAATATTTGTTAAATAAACCAGTGAATTAATAATATTAGATCTACTCTTCTTTAGAATAAACAGAGTGAGGCAAAGCAAAGTAATGCTCAAAATTCTCCAAGCCAGCCTTCAACAATATGTGAACCAAGAATTTCCAGATGTTCAAGTTGGATTTAGAAAAGGCAGAGGAACCAGAGATCAAATTGCCAACGTCCACTGGATCATAGAAAAAGCAAGAAAATTCCAGGAAAACATCTACTTCTCCTTCATTGATGATGGTAAAGCCTTTGACTGTGTGGATCACAAGAAACTGTGGAAAATTCTTCAAGAGATGGGAATACCAGACTACCTCACCTGCCTCCTGAGAAATCTGTATGCACGTCAAGAAGCAACAGTTAGAAACAACCATGGAACAAAGGACTGGTTCTAAATTGAGAAAGGAGTACGTCAAGGCTTTATATTGTCACCCTGGAGATTTAATTTATATGCAGAGTGCATCATAAGAAATGTCAGGCTGGATGAAGCACAGGTGGAAACCAAGATTGCCAGGAGAAATATCAATAACCTCAGATAGGCATATGACAGCACTCTTACAGAAGAACTAAAGAGCCTCTTGACGTAAGTGAAAGAGGAGAGTGAAAAATTTGGCTTAAAGCTCAACATTCAGAAAACTAATATCATGGCATCCGGTCTCATCACTTCATGGCAAACAGATGGGGAAACAATGGAAACAGTGACAGACTTTATTTTCTTGGGCTGCAAAATCACTGCAGATGGTGACTGCAACCACGAAATTAAAAGATTGCTCCTTGGAAGAAAAGTTATGACCAACCTAGACAGCATATTAGAAAGCAGACATATTCCTTTGCCAGAAAAGGTCCATCTAGTCAAAGCTATGGTTTTTGCAGTAGTTATGTGTGGATGTGAGAGCTGGACCATAAAGAAGGCTGAGCGCAGATGAATAGATGCTTTTGTCCTATGGTGTTGGAAAAGACTCTCGAGAGTCCCTTGGACTGCAAGGAGATCAAACCAGTCCATCCTAAAGGAAACCAATCCTGACTATTCATTGGAAGGACTGTTGTTGAAGCTGAAACTCCAATAGTTTGACCACCTGATGGGAGGAACTGACTCATTGGAAAAGGCCCTGATGCTGGGAAAGATAGAAGACAGTAGGAGGAGGGGACGACAAAGGATGAGATGGCTGGATGGCATCACCGATTCAATGGACACAAGTTTGAACAAGCTCTGGGAGATGGTGAAGGATACAATAAAAATCAATGTACGTTAGTCTTCCTGTTATAAAACATATTATTTTTTCACTCAAAAACCTAGACTTCAGATAATCCAGAGTAGAACACTCTATCAGCTCAAAAGTTGCAGTCAACCACAGTGCCAAGACTATCAGTTGACATTCTTCATATCCCTCTAAATCCTGAGCTACAGTGCCCTTGAAAATATTCCAGAGTATAAGAGGGTGCAGAGGATGTGAAGTTTTTATCCAGTAAACCATGCATAATTTTGAAAATAATTAAAATCACAAGACCACCCAGACATGGAAATCGTACATTTTAGTATGTAGAAGAAAATGTATTCTTTTTCTACAACTGATATGTTTATTAAATGGGGGATTTGGTTTCCTACCACCAAAGACCCAGAAACTTGAACACTTATACTTAATCATTGTTTAGAAAAGAAATCACATGTCTGATATCATAGAATCTCTAATCTGGTACACTTTTAAAAACTTTGTTGGGTACAAGATTATTAACAAAGAAATATACCTGGACTAGCATGTTGTGCAGAGATTTCCATGCCATTAACATTGCTATCTGAGAAGGCAATGGCACCCCACTCCAGTACTCTTGCCTGGAAAATCCCATGGATGGAGGAGCCTGGTGGGCTGCAGTCCATGGGGCCGCTAGGAGTCGGACACAACTGAGTGACTTCACTTTCACTTTTCACTCATGCATTGGAGAAGGAAATGGCAACCCACTCCAGTGTTCTTGCCTGGAGAATCCCAGGGACAGGGAAGACTGATGGGCTGCCATCTATGGGGTCGCACAGAGTCGAACACGGCTGAAGTGACTTAGCAGCAGCAGCAACATTGCTATTAATAGCCAGGAAATTCAGAACCTCTTACTTATTCTCTCACTGTTTGCCCCTGATGTCAACTCATTCAGAATGATTTGTTTAAAACAGGTAATTCAGTAGGCACCTCCAGAAGTAATGAGGAATGCATAAACCTGGCCTGCCCGATTTCAAATGAAATACAAGAGAGAAATGCATATTAATGTAAAATGACTATAAATCAAAAGCGATTTCATTTTCTAAGGCAGTGTAAAAGCCAAACCTGTTTGAAACCATAACTCAGCTGTCACAATCTCTTAGATAGAACACTGACCTTCCTTAGAAGTTTCTGTCACATAGAAGTGAATGGATCAGGAGGAGCAACATTAAATCATATGGCATTACTGAGAGCCAGGTACTTGAAAGTCATTTAGCTCACTCGAGCAAGTCCTTAAGCATAAGTCCCACTTTCCAAGATACAGATTCCTTGTACCATACATGTACAGACATTGGCATAAAATGCATTCACTGAGTAGACCCTACAAAGAGAATTCATTGTGTATTCCATGCCTGTGCTTACAGATTTTTTTCAATCAATATTGGACTTGATGCTCCAATGTTTTCAAGAAACAGTTGAAAGATTTTGCATTGTAATTCCTAATGCCACATTGTCTGATTAACTTTAGAATGTATATTTTCTCTTAGTATTTTACATTTATTATTAATAAACAGCAGTAGCTAACATGATTGCTTGGCTGCATACCTCTCTGAAATGAATTATTCTATTAAAATTGTGACTTTCAATGTTAAGCCTGAGGTAGGAAATGGGTTTGAATCTAAAATCAGGTTATTCAAAGTAGGGACTGGTGCTAGGGCTAAAATTAAAAAATTTTACAAATAGGGATTAAAGAACAATCTGCCTTTGGAACTTATGGGACTTTTAAACTGGAAGGTAATAAATGATGTTTATTAGGCTTCATTTGCAATTTGTCACTGAATTTTCAACAAAAAGCTGGTATTGTTTCTATGCACAATAATTACTTCATCATTACCTATCCCCAAAGGTATGAGAAGATTAAATTGTTTCTTTAAAAGCTTTTTATAACTATGTCAGAATTTCTTATGATAAGGAGGGTAAGATGTGGAGTATAGAGAGCAACTATTAGGAACTGAATTAGAAATGGGTGGATCCATGTTCCATCCCCAGAACTTCCTCTTAATGAAAACCTCCCGATCTCTAAAGAGCTTTTAAGAGAAGAGGAAAAAACCATTCATTTTGCAGTTGCACAATAATTAATTCTGTAAAGGCAAGATTATTCTAATCACAGGGAGAACACATTTTAAGAATCATTTCTATTGTCTAATGCAAACACAGAGAGTATAATATCCTTGGTTTTATTTAAAACTCAACTGATGATCTTCTGGGTGATGTACACTGTACCTCAATTTTTTACTTATAAGATGTTCGAGTTAGGTACTTAAACACTGAAAATGAATACCTGGCATATAGTAAATGCTGAGTTTCTACCAAAAAATCATATATTAAAGCACAATTTTAAATTACTTGTATAATTACTAAATGAATGATCAAGATAATTTCCTTATGTATACAGGACACTATGATACACGATGAATATTTTTTCTTTTTAAGAATGCATAGTCCCTGACTTCACAAATGCCACAATATACAGAAAAGTGAAAGTGAAAGGTGCTCAGTCCTGTCCAGCTCTTTGCGACCCCAGGGACTATTCAGTCCATGGAATTCTCCAGGCCAGAATACTGGAGTGGGTAGCCTTTCCCTTCTCCAGGGGATCTTCCTGTCACAATATATACGGTAAAGCCAAAACCAAGCTTTTAATGGCTTCACTCATGTTTCCAGTGGAGAAGGCGATGGCACCCCACTCCAGTACTCTTGCCTGGAAAATCTCATGGACAGAGGAGCCTGGTGGGCTGCAGTCCATGGGGTCGTTAGGAGTTGGCACGACTGGGCGACTTCCCTTTCACTTTTCACTTTCATGCATTGGAGAAGGAAATGG
>SJYQ01002372.1:1107479-1124684 GCA_006410935.1 Redunca redunca | reverse complement strand
AAACTGTGGAAAATTCTGAAAGAGATGGGAATACCAGACCACCTGACCTGCCTCTTGAGAAATCTGTATGCAGGCCAGGAAGGAACAGTTAGAACTGGACATGGAACAACAGACTGGTTCCAAATAGGAAAAGCAGTACGTCAAGGCTGTATATTGTCACCCTGCTTATTTAACTTATATGCAGAGTACATCATGAGAAACGCTGGACTGGAAGAGACACAAGCTGGAATCAAGATTACCGGGAGAAATATCAATAACCTCAGATATGCAGATGACACCACCCTTATGGCAGAAAGGGAAGTGGAACTAAAAAGCCTCTTGATGAAAGTGAAAGAGGAGAGTGAAAAACTTGGCTTAAAGCTCAACATTCAGAAAACAAAGATCATGGCTTCCAGTCCTATCACTCCATGGGAAATAGATGGGGAAACAGTGGAAACAGTGTCAGACTTTATTTTTTAGAGCTCCAAAATCACTGCAGATGGTGATTGCAGCCATGAAATTAAAAGACACTTACTCCTTGGAAGAAAAGTTATGAGCAACCTACATAGCATATTCAAAAGCAAAGACACTCTGCTGACTAAGGTACGTCTAGTCAAGGCTATGGTTTTTCCTGTGGTCATGTATGGATGTGAGAGTTGGACTATGAAGAAGGCTGAGTGCTAAAGAATTGATGCTTTTGAACTGTGGTGTTGGAGAAGACTCTTGAGAGTCCCTTGGACTGTAAAGAGATCCAACCAGTCCATCCTAGAGAAGATCAGCCCTGGGATTTCTTTGGAAGGAATGATGCAAAAGCTGAAACTCCAGTACTTTGGCCACCTCATGCAAAGAATTGACTCACTGGAAAAGACTCTGATGCTGGGAGGGATTGAGGGCAGGAGGAGAAGGGGACGACAGAGGATGAGATGGCTGGATGGCATCACTGACTCGATGGATGCGAGTCTGAGTGAACTCTGGGAGTTGGTGATGGACGGGGAGGCCTGGCGTGCTGCGGTTCATGGGGTCGCAAAGAGTCAGACACGACTGAGTGACTGAACTGAACTGAACTGAACTGAAGGGTATTTTCTTTAATCAATATCTTAATTACAAGATGAACATTGCATTCACTCTCATAATTTTAAAGGCTAGCTATATTCTGCAGACTTCCCAAAGTTTATTTCTGAACCAGACTTCAATTGAACTTTATATCTGTATCTCTAAAGTCTACTACATATCCCAAAGTCAACTCACACTCAGCAGGTCCAAATACGGACCTTATTTATTTTACTACTGGCCAATTCTTACTCATTTAGACAGTCAATTATTTACCCAATATTTACTCAGTGGCTACTATGTGCTTTGCATTAGCTAGAATGCTTTGCATTCTAGAAGTTGGCAATATGATAGAGAAAAAAAATTCACAAATGTCTTACACAAGGAGTTTATATTCTATTGCATATTCACAAAGTAGGAGAAAATGAAATATACCTGATAAAGATAAATTCTAAAAAAATCAGAGCAGGAAACGGAGGAGTTTTAGACAGCAGGGTCATCTTGAAGAATTTGATCCTCTTTTTGTGTTTGTGGTCTCAAAATGTCACCAACACACACTCAACCATCAATCCAAAGACAAAGACCGCTGTTCAATGTTGCAATTATTCTATACCCATAATAACTCTCCAATTCATTCAATTGTTTCCTTCCTACTGCTGTGACATTAGGTCAACCTGACATTATCTTTTGCCAGAATAATTACAACAAGCCTCTAAAAGGTCTCCCTAGCCCCAGTCTGGCACAGCTTGAATCTATTTTTCATTCTGTAGCAAGAGAGAGCTTACTAACGCACAGTTGTTAGGGTGCTCAGGTCCGTCTGCATAACGTCCAAACAAGCTATTTTCTCCTCTCTCCTCTTCTCCATCACATCTCTCTCTATTTCACGTTGTACTTTCAAGCCATACACTGAGCTACTGACAATCCCCTGACTTCATCATCCTTTTTATTGCTTCTACATGGGCCATTTCCTTTTTCTGAAGTAGTTCTCATTCTCCCCCTTACTCCCTCTTCTCTTCCCCCCGCCCCTCTTTTATTTTCAACTGGGTAAATTCTACTAATTTTTCAATTTAGACACCACCTTTTGCAGGGATGCCTGAGACTCCCTGGAACTGGCTCCTGGGCTTCCCAGCACATAGTGTGTGTATGCATATGAGAAATCTTACATTATATTGACAACACAATCACTTAGATGATGGAATGACACTTTATGATGTTAACTTGAATTTTCTTCTCCCTCTGTTTAATTCAGATAGATAGCTGGTGATGTAAATGGTGCTTCAGGGAGAGATGCATCAGCGTGTGTGTGTGTGTTAAGTCGCTCAATGTGTCCGACTCTTTGTGACCCCAAGCACCATAGCCCACCAGGCTCCTCTGTCCATGGGACTCTCCAGGCAAGAATACTGGAGTGGGTTGCCATTTGCATCAGAGTAGACAGGAAAAATAGCCCGTGAATCTTCTGCTTTCCAAAGGATGGAGAGGATTTCTACGTGGAGGCAAAGGTTTGTACCATGAAGGAAACAGATTTCCCTGCTAACAGAAAGAAAATATTCCATCATGGGAGCAGGGAGGGGTTAGAGAACAGAGACCTATGGGGCCAAGAGCAGAGAGGACTTGGGGTCGGCTCCCAGAGCAGAGTCCAGGAGGCTGAATAACTGGGTGGTACGTGTCTGCAGTTTTCAGACAGTCTTACCCCAAAAGGAGCACGAGAGGCAGAGTGCCGCTGGACCTGGCATCCCCACTGGGGCAGATTGGCAGGTGACTCAGGGGTATTCCGGAGCACTGGGGACTCAGGACTTCATGCCTTGGTGATGCATGTGAGTCCAGATGGTCATGGTGTGACCGAGGTGGAGATTCTCAAAAGGACCGAGGGCCAGTGTGGAAGACATGTCTGACTGTCTCCTCAATACCTATTGACTCTTCCACCTTACTGACAAGAACCCATTTTCTTCAGGCTGTCCATGAGCCCAAGAGAAAAAAATAAAACTATGATTTCCAGCTTTCTTCACAGCTCAGAGAGCTCAACAAGATGTAAGCCTAAGTCTTTGGAGGGGCTTCCTGGAAAGTTCCTGAAATGCACCAACCCAACAGGCATGGAGACTTTGCCCTTTGCCTTCCCTCAATTTCTTGCCTACAAATTAAGTGGTGGCGCTGAAGACTGTCTTTGTCACTGCACCATTCCCAACAAATAACACACGGCATAGTTGTCATTTAATTACTATTATTCAAAGAGTTAATAAATACATGGGGAAACACTGCTCTCCGTAAATATAAGAGGTAATAATATAACAGAAGACTATTTAGGTCACGTATTCCTCTGGAGTAACGACATATGTATTATCCATACTGGACATATTAGGTACACAGAGCCTGATGTCATTTTTTAAGATAATTACCTCTTAAAAAATACCAAATGACATTTAAGAAAACTATTCAGAATCACCTTTTATTCCAATAGTATGAGGACTTTCCCTTAGCTCTCAGTGTATAACCCCCAAAATTGTCCGCCCATGCTGGTTGTCCCATGAAAAGTCAGGTACAAGCCAGGAAAGACTAGTTTATGCAAGCGTGGTCTACAGCCTTCAAGCCCCAGAGATTTGTCAGTGACAGCACCTTCCTCGAGCTCCTGCTACGTCCACTGCCAGTCCAGCTGGCTCTCCAGAGTGGCTTTCCTCTCAGAGCTGGCTTGGTGCTCCGGCTGCCTTCATCCCTGACACCGTCGTGTCAACACACGCTTCCGCAGTCACAGGAGAGCAGAGCTCTTAAGAATCTCTCATCAGATATCAAATGTTGGGACCGTCAGCGACACGTGTCACCGCCCCCCACAACACACTGCCCGAACTAGTAACACGGGCTTGCTCTATCGCAGGGCTACGAGGAGGCGTACGCCTCCCAGGCTTCCAAAAGGAAAGAAAGAAATGGGCACGGCGATCCTTTACAACGTCATACTCAGGCACTTCTTAGAAGAAACATTCTCATATCCCTAAAGACAAAGGTTCTGAACTTGTTGCTTTCAGGATCTCTATATACTCTTATAAATTATAGAGGGCTGTGAGTGTGCACGTGTGTACGTGTGTGTCCTGGGCTCAGTCCTGTCTGACTCTTTGCGTCCCCCTGGACTAAGCCTGCCAGGCTTCTCTGCCCAGGGGAAGTTTCAGGCAAGAATACCAGAATACAGTGCCATGCCATGCTCCGGGGATCTGCCCAACTCAGGGGTCAAAGCCACGTCTCTTGCATCTCGTGCATTGGAAGCTGGGTTCTTTACCACTAAGCCACCTGGGAAACCTAATAGAGGCCCTTCAGGGCCATTTTTTTCCCCGAAGAGCTATTTTTGATGTTGGTTTTGTCCATTAACATTTGAAATTAAAGCTGAGAATTTTAAACTATATCAATTCATTTTAAGAGAAAAGTAATACATCCATCATATTTTAACATAATTTTTAGTGAAAAATATATTTTCAAACGAAAGAAAAAATTTTTGAGAAGTGATATTTTTCAATTACTATTTTTGGAAATCTTTATTAAACAGAAGACAGCTACTTACTTTCACGTATCTGCTTCTGCATTCAATTTGTTATGATATCACATGTAGCCTCTGAAAATGCTTTAATGTGTACCCATGCTTTTAGCAGTAAAGGCAAATAATATCTTTGCATTATTCCAAAAAACGTCTGACCTCACCGAACCCCTGAAAGGACACGGAGAAGCACTGCTTTGAGGTGGCTAATGTTACTGCTCAATGGCATAGCCAACTGCCCAGAGGTAAAATGCTCACTTGCTTATAATGTCTCCTGTTTTTCTTTACTTTTGCTCTGAAAAGTTTTGTACAGTCAACTCACTGTGCTTTGATTGAGAAGAAGTCAGTGCCTCAATCAGGGGATAAACTTGCCTGATGGTTTTTCCAGAAACAATCCGTGAAGAATGTCCCCATTATCTTAAATAACAGTATTGTTTTCTTCTGGGGTGCATGCCTCTTCAGCTTGCTGAGTGAATCCATCTGTCATTTTCTGATCAGCAGCTGAATAGGCACATTTGATTTCACATCCCCTTCCACCCACTCTCTCTATCTGTCGGGCCCTAAATCTCAATCTCGGGGACCTTATCCTTAACACACTCTTTCTTTCTACCTGTGGGGTTTCTTATCTGACCCTGCTTTGCGGATGACCCTTTGGTTTAAATCCCTTTATCCATGTAACTCATGGCTTCTCTAAAATATTAACAATATGAAAGCAAGCAAGCCCCTTCCTTTCTCTGTCATCATCAAATATTTCCTAGGAGTCTCACAATCTCTGACTTGCGTGAAGCTATAGAAAAGGGGAAAACCCTGAACCTTGTGCCTGACCAGGCATGGCACAGAACTTGTAGGGATCTTGCAACCCCTGGGCAAAGAAAGGAGCTTACCAAGNGATGAGGTGGTTGGATGGCATCACCGACTCAATGGACATGAGTTTGAGTAGGCTCCAGGAGTTGGTGATGGACAGGGAGGCCTGGCATGCTGCAGTCCATGGGGTCGCAAAGAGTCAGACACGACTGAGTGACTGAACTGAACGGAACACTAGGCAGGTTATTCAACCTTGCTGAGCATCAGTGTCTTCACATGTGTGGAGTCCTCCCCATCTGTACGATTGAAATGACAAACTGCTTGTATCTGGCATACTTTAGGAATTCAAAATAATTGCTTGACAACATCATCCTTTTGATTAAATTATAAGCCTCATAGGAATTTGAGGTCTAAATTATATGAATAGGCAATTTAAACATACTGAAACTTTCTAGAACATATACTTCCCTTGGCATATTCATTTTCAAGTAATTCACTGTGATCACTACAGCAAAAATCTAGATCATTCAGATAATGAGAACTCTAAGAAGAAGTCAATGCTCTTTCACTCTGCTGATTGAACTGGTTTCATATAAAGGAAAATGTACCTCAAAACATTTTTTACTAATATATTAACCACAGTCTTTAGAAACATGATTTTTAAAGGCTAAGGCTAATATAAACTAAACATAATTTTTAAACAGCTTTACAAATTAAGTTGTTAGTGAAAAAAAAATCACAACTAAATGTCTGGAATGTTAATAATAATAATAATTTGCATATGAAGATATTTACTGATAGTCTCAACAAAACAGTATTGTTTTACAGTCTTAAGTTCATGTTGGAGAAGCAAATGTCCTGCTAGAAATAATTCAGGACTGTAAGGAATGATTGGACACGGAAATGAAAACGCAGTGCCTTAAGAGTCTTTTTGGAAAGATAGAAATGAATAAGGAATAAACTGACAGCTTCCTTCAAATGATTGAAACTTATGCTACAGGGAGTGAATAAAGGCACAACTATCTGTAGCTTACTAAATGGTTCACATGAGCAGGGCTAAGTGTGTACAGTTCAGTTCAGTCACTCAGTCGTGTCCAACTCTTTGCGACCCCATGAACCGCAGCACGCCAGGCCTCCCCGTCCATCACCAACTCCCGGAGTCCACCCAGACCCATGTCCATTGAGTTGGTGATGACATCAAACCATCTCATCCTCTGTTGTCCCCTTCTCCTCCTGCCCTCAAAGACTGAAGGAAAGTCTTTAGCTGAGTTGTCAGAATGCTCCTGGTATAGCTTTATATTGGAAACAGTCACATATTTGAATGGAAAGCAATTAAGTGGCTCAAAAAACAAATCTGATCTATCAAATGTGTGAACACTTAGAGAAACTGAAGGAAAAAAGAAAATTCTCATAGAAAAATAAAACATATTTGAATATTCCACTGCACATAACTAATTTTACCTAGTAAAATCCACCTCTGACTGCGACACAGTGATAAAGAATCTGCCTGTAATGCAAGAGATATGCATTCAATCCCTGGGTCAGAAAGATACTCTGCAGAGGGAAATGGCAACCCATTCCAATAATCTTGCCTGGAAAATTCCGTGGACAGAAGAGCGTGACGAGGTAAAGTCCACCGGGTTACAAAAGAGTTGGGCACAACATGGCAACTAAACAACAACCCCCCCCCTCCCCCGCCAAAATAATGCAATAATCAGTAAGTCTTACTCTATTGACCTGATCTCACATACCAGCTTCCCAGGTGATTCAGTGGTAAAGAATTCGCCTGCCAATACAAGAGATGCTGGTTCAATCTTTGGGAAAAGATTGGTTGGGAAAATGGGTTGGGCAGATGGGTTGGGAATATCCCCTGGAGTAGGAAATGACAACCCGCTTCAGTATTCTTGCCTGGAGAGTCCCAGGGACAGAGGAGCCCGGTGGGCTACAGAAGAGTGGGACATGATGGAGCACGCAGCATGCACGCACAACCTCAAACCCAAAATTGCAATGAAATCCCCACTGTGATGACTTCCCTGACTAAACATGTCTGTAATCACAACTTTAACATTTCTCTTAGTCCACCTTCACAGCTATACAGATACAGAAGTATTCTGGAAATATCTCTATTCCGTAATATGTACATGTTATTTTCAAGTTGTCACATAGGACTCAACACTAAATACTTCCACACTTATGGGAATGGAAATTATTTTGTTAGTATCTGTATTTGGCAAATATTCTTGTCATTGTCCAGTTTTAACTGTATCTTGCAAATGAAACAACGCCCAGAAAAGCTTTTCTGAACTTGCTACATTTTGTCCATGAAGGTGGCCCCTCCCACAAAAAAATCATTGGAAAGTGGTGATAAGGTGTAACTCGGCTTGTTGTTTGACTTTAATCAAATCATTTCTGACACAGTTCAAATTCTTAGGAACCTATCTCTGGCCAATTCAAACAAATAAACACTCGAATACGAAAAGTAGAATGAAGTCCTGCTGTCATACATTTCACTTAATAGTTGCTTTCCTGATGTATCCGAGAGGGGTGTTTGAAAGGACAGTATGTATTTTCTTGTGATGTCAAACTGTCAATTCAAAATCCATCTGTTTTAGCAGAAAAATAATACTTTGTCATAAATGCGAGCTAACAGCCAGTATTCCACCTGGCACCCAGAGGATATTGAGAAAATCCTCTATTGTCCTAGTACAATATTAGTTATTATTTATAAGGTCTTCTGGAAAAAAATAGTTGTCTGACATTCATATAGTTTTCTTAGGAGAAATATTCTCTTTCCCCAAATAGTGTTTAAAACCTACCTGGGCAGTCAGAGCTATGGTTATTAACCTTGATATTGAATTATTTTTCTAGAGCTTGTCATTTTTAAAGAAGAGATGCTAAATATTGATACGGTTTTGTTGGCTCCACTGCTTCCACACTATGAAGCATAGAGAAAACCAGGAATAAAATAAAACTTTTCTCCCACTGTGCTGTAAATACCTTCCATTCAAACCTGGTGTGAGTGCCCCTCAGGTCTACAGTTCGTAGAATTTTAAGACTCTAAGCATATCAAAGACAAGATTGCCAAATCAGTACCATTTTAGTGCAATTTAAAGTTGTGTAATCTTGTATAAAAGAATACAAGCTGGGATTCATTTATCTGGTGACATTTTTGACTCTTGGCTGTCTCATTGGTCTTTACTGTTTCACTCCTGCAGATACAGCAAACATCTTTTCAAAATATCATATGGCTTTCCAGTTAACATAGGGAAAAAATATCTATAGGGGCCAACCATGGTTATTTATTTTTTTTAAAAAACCACAGAACTTAATAAGCTAGGCAAAGAGACCAATTTTCTTTTAGTAAATAAAATAGTGTGATGTTCTAACCATAACCTCCTATCTGAAATACAATAGAAGTACAACCGATGATTCTTTCAAGAGAAGGTTTCATACATAAACATAATATATATTAAAAAGACTCGAACACTAGGGGGTGGGATAATTAATGATTTCTTAAATGAGATAATATTCTTGAATGTATTTTTAGTATATCTGAATTTTTTCCTCATCCTCTTCCGAAGGTATCATAAAAACAACTTTGGTTATAGTTAAGCAACAAGAAGACTCACTTTCATCAGACCCTATGTCTTAGGTAGAATGAGAGTATCAGATCATACCATTTACTCATTCATTTTGAGCGTTCCCCTAAATATTAAAGAGTATAACATGTTGGGTTATCCTATACACTGGGGCTACATCAGCAAATAGACACGGTCTCTGGACCACTGAAGCTTAGACCTGTGAGGGACGATTGGCATTATCCACAACAGCAAGGAAAATCTATGTCAACTGTGATCAAGACTGCAAAGAAGCAGTATGTGATACAAAGTATTTCTCAAGGAAACTTGACCTATGGGTGGGAGGGTCTTCCAAGGAGACAGAATAACATCTGAAAATGCCTTGAGGTGGAAAAGCGTAAGTCAAGTTTAAGGAACTCTAAGAACGTGAGGTTGGAAAAAACAAACACAGTTATGGGGCAACGGAAGAAGGCTGGGCTGCAGAGCTGGGGAACAGCAAGACACGGTGGGTCTCTCAGGCCAGGGGAAGGGTGCAGGGCTTTGTTCCAGGAAGAAGGAAATGAGTTCAGAGAATGTAAGAAGGCGATGACGTGATTTAATTAACCCTGAAGTTAATACTCCAAAAATTCCATAGGAATTTTGTTTTTCCTATTATTTAAAATTAAAGGAAGCAGGGCTGGCATTATGATGATCATCATCCTACTACAGAGATTATGAGTTGGCACAGGCACAGAACTCAGCTGGATAAACTGTAACTGCACTGCTACACTTCAGAGCTAAAGTATTGCCTGTCATTAACAAAGGACGTTGCTGCCATCAAGCCATCACATTACAGCTGCCCCAGCAGCGAGCCCGGAGAATCAGGGTGGAAACAGACAGTGGCTGCCGCACCCTGAAAAGACGCTGGGTGAGAAAGCACAGAGGGCTGGCCCAGCCAGCTCAGGGGCCCTGGAAGGGAATCATCTCGGTGAGCTCCGACTCCTGCGTCTTCTCATACACAGAGAAGTGCTAAGTGCCTTAACTTGAGATATCCAGTCTTCTTTTAGTAACAGCTATCTTTTGATGTTCCAATGACCTGATTTTGTTATGGAAACTCCTATATTCCCCCTCTTCCTCTTTGTAGAAGTCTCTCAGAATTCTCTGAGATGCTGCATCCTGGGCTTAATTCCTCAGTTTCGCCCACTGAATAAAACATAACTCTCAGCTTTCAGGGTGTGCTTTTTTTTTTTTCCATTTTCGACTGTTTAATTTACTTCATGAGCCTCAACAGTGAAAGGATAACTCAGACTTTGCAATTCAAGTTAAGCAGAGTCACTTCCTTAAATTGATCTGTTTAGTTCAACTGCATTCACTCCTTAGGATTCTTCCAGCACTCCCATCCCCATCTGACTTCCCCTTCTTCTCTTACTGGAGGTAAGCTATGTTCTAAAGGGTTGTTTGTATTGTTGGACATCTTGCCCAGGACTCTGAACTCTCCATGTTGTATGTAACTCATCTCGTCTAGGCTCCTTCATCAGATATTGCTGTTTTCTTCTGAAGGCCTCAGTCGTATCCAGTCCAAGCATGTATCTACTCCTCACTCTGATCCAGGCTGAAAGGTCTCCTTCCCCACTTAGGAGGACAGGACTTTGAGAGAGTCCACCAAGTGTCGGAGGTATTCCTCTCAGTCTTTGGTGCTCTATCCCTCCAAAACCCACTAGACACAAGTGTTCCAGAGAGGTTTCTAGTCTCAGCAACTGTACTCTGCAAGGCAGGGCATGTTTCTCTCTCTGCTCCCACGATGCCCTAAACAGATCTATATTTTATATGTATTCTCCAACCCATTGCCTTCCCTTGTACCCAGACCATGATCCCAGGCAGCCTCTGAGACTACAGTCCATCTGATCTTCTAATCACTGATCAAAGCAAAGCCATCTCCATTTGAGTGGGCACAATGCTTTCATGTCATTCATATATTCTTCCCCATTCTGAGGTTCACCACATAAACCCTGTGCCCTGAGACCTCCAGGTTTTGCTCTTGATATTCAGAGCCCATCTTTTGGAATTCAAACAAAATGAAACTGTTCTCTCTGAATAAATTCTACCCATTCCAACTCAAAAGAGCTTTGACTTTCGGACTATTGACTTTGCAGTAGATTTTTTAAAGTCTACCTGGGAGCCCAAAAACCCAAGAATTTGACTATTTATCCCCTTAAGATTACTTCTGCATTTCTTTCAATGGGCAATATTCCTCACTTTCTCAAATTAATTTTATTGGGAGAAGCGCTCCAGTATGTAAAGAATAAAAAAAAGGTAAACTATATCTGATATTCTTTTAAAATTTTAAACCAGTACATAATAAATGACACACTAAAACAAGATAATAGGTCATAACATCCAAGACTGAAAACAGTCTTCTATGCTAACTTGCAAAGGAATAGAAATAAAACATTTCAGATTTTGTTTATGGAATGAAGGTTTCCTGATATGCTATCCTCATAAATTTACAACAGAAATAAAACTGTGGCTTCACTATTGGCACAGGCTAGAAAATCGGAAAGGACTCTTACATAAAACAAGGAGTATCCTGGAATACAAAATTTGTGGTCACAGGTTCATAGACGATGATTACAATGTCTTTCCTCAGTGTGGCTGGAACTCAAAGCAACCAAATTCCAATAATTACCAAAGAACATTTTCCCCTAGAGTTCAGCTATTTCCATTTAAAATGAAGTCATGCCAATGAGTTAGCTCAGGTTAGTTCTGCTACTGAAAATGTTGTGCATGAACTACACTCAAAAGTATCAGCTGGGGGTTGTTAGAAATGCAAATTTTGCAGATCCCTCCCAAACCTAATGAATCAGAATCCGCATTGTAAGAGAATGAATCCCTGTGATGTATCTAACAGAATCTGAGGAGCCCTCTGGTTGAAGGTATTTCTGTTAGTTTCTCTTCTACAAAAGGAAAAAAAAAAGGGGGGGGGAGACATTTTATTAAAGACAGATGTAACTACATAGTAATTAAGGACTCCTTTCTGAAACTCAAAGATATTTTCAATGTCATTTGTATAGCCTCCAATGATGAAACTGTGTAGATGTATCTAACAAGGCACACTAATGTCAATAAGCCAGCACAATGTATGAGCGAGCCCACATTTTCCACTGTTAATTTGTTCCTGCCAAGCTAACATGAATTATATCAAGTCCATTTGTAAGACAGAGTTTAGAATCTTGGTGCAAATGGATAACTCATTAGATCTCTATCTGCTCTAAAGCATTCTGCTGTGGCCTGAAATGAAATTCCAGTCTTTAAACATTTTTTCCTGAGAGAATTCCCTTTGTGTGTAGTTTCACTGTGTTCGTGAGTATGTATCAACGGTTATAAAGCCATCACAAAATTGACCAGTATAAAGTGATAAAAGAAAAAGCATCAAAGAAAGTGTTGCTTATAAGGCTTTTAAAATTTTCATTGGAACAACTTATACATTAAATAAAGTCTTCATAATATGACATATTTGAACACACCATATTTTTGTTGCTCCATCAACAACTGGAAATCATATGTGGCATGCTTTTCAGCAGTCATGATAAAATCTTACTGGGATCATTCGCCATCACGAACCCTTCCTTATGCACCAATGCACGACCATGTCTCCAGAACCAAAATGAAACTCGGAGTTAAGCAATCATTCAGTAATTTCTCAGGCCAGGTATGGTCTTGGCCCTGGTGGATGCTTATAAACGTTTATTGATGATGATGTCATAAAGCTGCCACTATCTGCTATGAATTACCCAGATTGCCTTTTGGAATGGTGAATGTACTCAAATAACTCTGCCCTTCATTTTTATTCTTCAGTCCTGGCACATATGTCTATCTTGAATAAATTCTTCGACACTGCCCTGGAATACCAAATTTTGAAGCCTTCAAATGTGCTGTTTCTCTTTTGGCCTTCTAATTCTGTCTGTTAAATGATGGACTATTGATGAATTGCGAAGACTGAACCTCAGAATTCACTCTAAATCATGTCTCAGGCAGAGGGAATGGCTTGTTCCAGGCCATCTGCAGTCTCTCTGCTCTTGTGGCCCATGGCACATGATGGTGAGGCAGCTGGTTGTGTTGGAAACACAACAGAAGGCAGTTCTACCACAATCGTGAAGCTCCACCCCTTTCATGAAGTTCACTGATCTAGAAAGAAATGCGATAATGTCTGCTGGCTACTCACGGTTCAGTGTATTTCAAATAGCATTACAGGCGCTTTTCATTCTTTAGCTCATTTAATTTTAAAATATCTTATGAGGTAGGGTATTATTACCATTATTCACGTTTTACAGATAAAGAAACTAGGGACTAAAGTACTGGGAGCAGGATTCAGAGTCAAGCTGTCTTGCTCTGCAGCCCTCCTCTCCTCTTCTGTTACCATGGCATTCATAGCCTTCTCTGACCTAGGCTACCCCACACAAGACCCCATTTGAAAAACACTGTTCAGGTGAAGAGAAGCACCTTTATATTCTTAAAACAGAAACCTACAAATACATATATACTCACAAGTGCAGGTTTAAAATGGAGTTGTTTCTGAGCTATAAGTACTACATATGAATTGATACACGCTGCTACAAAAGTATTCAATGTAAATGAAATGAGAATTACTATGCCACTCCCATTGGTTAATATCTAACCTCCCAGATACCCATGCTGCAAATAATGGAATGTTCATGAAAGTGAGAATGCATATTCTCTAGATAGACCGTACATGTGAATTCCAATTTCCACATACAAATGAACCTATACATAGAGACCGCCACTGTGAAGACACACAAGCAAAGGACTACTTTTTTCTAAGCAAAATCCTGAAGACCCACTGTATTCAGAAGCCCACATCAGCAATTTTGTTCATTCTATGTGCATGAACATCATTACAGGCTGAAAGCTTATTAACTGTAATCAAGAAGGTCCTTTTGGAATTATCTTCCATAGCCTACTTCCAAGGGAAATCATTTGTAGGTTTCTTCAGGGCAATGGTTATCAACCAAGGGCTCAGGCTCATCTTCAAATGTTCCAGACCAAATTTACTGTGATAATAATAACTGCTCTTTCAGTATTCTGATCTTTTTAACTGCTGTACATCTTTTCATCTATTTCCATTTCCCTTAGGTAGAGTGCAGACTAAGAAATCACCAGACCCATTTTTCAATCCTGTACATCATCAGAAACAATTTTGATAATCATATTATTAGTGCGTATAACCCCATCCTTCAGAACTCTGCTAAAAGAGTCACCTAAATACCCTGCTTTTATTCAGATGCTCTATTTATATCTACAAATGTCAAAAATTCTAAATGAAGCCTAGGAGCCTTGACTGACAAAGAGAGATGGCTCTCTTCTGTGGCACATAAAAAAATAGTTAATAAAATCCAAGCACCTGCTTAAAACTCATCTTTAAGTTTCTTTAAAATTGTTCTTTGTTAATTCAGATGGTGCACATTTATACTCTGGTTCTGGAAATAGCTTTTAAATGCATGATTATTTGGGAGAGAATATTAGATTTATTACCTTTGCTAATGAACACTTAGATAAAAGTGGTATTCTCAAGGTAAGTATTCTCAAGAGGTGAACTCTGATTACCATATATTAATTTTCATTTCAGTTCAGAATTATATAAAGAGTGAACCTGGTGGCTTTTACATATAGAAAACGGGACCTCTCCAAAGCACACTCTGCCATAATTATCAAGGGTCCCCTCTCACTTTTCTAATGTCACCTATCAGTAGAACCAGAATTCATCATCACGGAAGAAATTTCAGAGGTTTAAAAGAGCAGTAAATGAGCCTTAAAGATGCAGGATTTATCTTTACGTCTTTAAAACGTGTGTTAGCCTTGTTTCAGTGGGATTGAGGGGTTTGATACTAACAATCATCAATGAATAGATTGAGATGTCCCTTCCAATACACCCAAGAGAATCTCTTGCTTATCTGTTCCTTTTTCATAACAGCATTTAACAGAGTCAAATGCAATGGAGAATGCAATCCTTTAGTAAATCCAAGGTACAGCTGCATCTCCAATATTTGCAACAATGCCACAACCTTTCAGTACAAAGAGCGCATAGCACTCACCTTCTCTGCAGGATCTGTCTTTGTCCTGAGGCGTCTGTGGCAAAAAGATAAATCACGAAACCACATAACCATGATTTTAACAAAACAATATTTAATCTTCTAAATAATTGGAACTGAGTACAGAAAAAAATTGACTGCCTTCATGAATTCTAAGTACTAGAGGTACCCTGAGCCATCATATATTATGATAGTTTATGCTAGGATATTTGGTGTTCTGGTAGATGTAGAAAATATCAACTTATTGTACATCATTTGCTGCAACAGAGAAATGGCATATCTACATAATTAATTAGCCTGTTTACACTTAACAACATTTGAATCCTGTGTATGTTCTTTAAAAGTATCTCTTCAAATGGCTAAATGTTTTAGTGAAAGATGATCAAAATTAGCATTAAGCATTTTAACTCTTTTTTGGTAATATAACACATATACGGAAAAATTCACAAAAGTGTAGATAGAGCACAGGGAATTATCACAAAAGAAATATACCCATGGAAGTAATACTCAATCAAGAAATAGATTATAGAGTATCCTACAAAAGCCTCACTCCATGTTCCTTCCCAGTAACTACCTCCTCCCTTCTCTCCAAAAATATTTCAGTTTAAAAATATGACTTTGAATTATTTGATAATCCTGCCTTCAAAAGGTAAAGCTCCATTCTCTTCCCCTTAAGAGTGAACTGAACTAAAATGCTTAATAATAATTTGGATCACCTTTCACTAAGACAATTAGTCATGTGAAGAGATACTAATTTTTAAAAAGATACACAGGATAAACAGTGTTTAGTTTGCCAGGGCTGCCAAATATCACAGACTCAGTCAATCAAATAATGGAAGCGTATTGTCTCACATTTTTGGCAGCTGGAAGCTCAAGGCAGGTGTGTTTCTCCCTGCGGACTCTCTCCTTGGCCTGCAGGTGGCCACCTTTCCACTGTGCCCTCATGCGGCCGTCCCTCTGTGCTACATACAGGGACAGGCATACAAAAGGCAATTTCAGTAAGTCCTGCCTATTTTAATTTGAAGGATTTGGATGAATTTCAGAAAAACTTATTTCCACTTTTTCACCCAAACCCAACTACTCTAACCTCTTGAAAGAGGGAAAAAATACTAAAACTTAATCCAACAGAGAGCATTAGTTTCTTTTAATAAATTTGTAATCATTCTAAAAATTGTGTTCCCAAAAGGGAAAAGAAAAAATATAAACTTTCCCTAAACCATGCATTTCTTACTGTACATAATAAGATAACATCCTAGTACCAGGTCATATTTTAGCCGTGCATTGGAATCTATATAACTAATGGTGTGCACCCAAGTTCTTATTCTAATGGTAGATGAAAGAATCCCCAAATCCAGACTTTGCCTATAGTTACTTATCCTTTATCAACAGACGAGGCCCAGTAAAGCACTGGTAAAACATAAAAAACAAATGATGCATAATAAGGCCTTTTATTTATTTTTTTATTTTACTTTACAATACTGTATGGGTTTTGCCATACATCAACATGAATCCGCCATGGGAGTACATGAGTTCCCAATCCTGAACCCCTCTCCCACCTCCTTCCCCATACCATCTCTCTGGGTCATCCCAGTGCACCAGCCCCAAGCATCCTGTGTTCTGCATCGAACCTAGACTGGTGATTTGTTTCTTAATAAGGCCTTTTAAAAGTGCCTTCCCAGATGCACTTCTGTTTCAAAGGCAAATGTCCCACAGACTGGGAGGGACATGTTTAGTGAAAGTGTCATGTTGCTCAGTCGTATCCAACTCTTTGTGACGCCATGGACTGTAGCCCGCCAGGCTCCTCTCTTCATGGGATTCTCCAGGCGAGAATACTGGGATGGGTTGCCATTCCCTTCTCCAGGGGACCTTCCCAGCACCAGGACTGAACATGTTTAACACAGCAACTAGAAAAGGTGCAATAGCTGAAGTACAAAATGTATTAGCCCACTATTTCTTACATAAAGCACAGGTATCCAGCAAAAGCAATGTATTGACATGAATGTGAACACCTACAACTTAGGCAGACTCTTATTTCTGTTCAGAAAACACTACTTCACCCAGAGAAGTAAAAGAGTTTATCTTTAACAGAAGAATGGATGTTTAATCATTACAAATACTCTCCCAAATACATAATTTCTTATTTTCTTCTAATCATTCTTTTTCTTATGCACTCACTAAAGAGCTAAAGACAAGC
>SJYQ01002372.1:1081817-1103750 GCA_006410935.1 Redunca redunca | reverse complement strand
AAATCACTGCAGATGGTGACTGCAGCCATGAAATTAAAGGACGCTTACTCCTTGGAAGAAAAATTATGACCAACCTAGATAGCATATTCAAAAGCAGAGACATTACTTTGCCGACTAAGGTCTGTTTAGTCAAGGCTATGGTTTTTCCTGTGGTCATGTATGGATGTGAGAGTTGGACTGTGAAAAAGGCTGAGAGCCGAAGAATTGATGCTTTTGAACTGTGGTGTTGGAGAAGACTCTCGAGAGTCCCTTGGACTGCAAGGAGATCCAACCAGTCCATTCTGAAGGAGATCAGCCCTGGGATGTCTTTGGAAGGAATGATGCTAAAGCTGAAACTCCAGTACTTTGTCCACTTCATGCAAAGAATTGACTCATTGGAAAAGACTCTGATGCTGGGAGGGATTGGGGACAGGAGGAGAAGAGGACGACAGAGGATGAGATGGCTGGATGGCATCACTGACTCGATAGAAATGAGTCTGAGTGAACTCCGGGAGTTGGTGATGGACAGGGAGGCCTGGCGCGCTGCGATTCACGGAGTCGCAAAGAGTCGGATATGACTGAGCCACTGAACTAAACTGAACTGCTTTCCTGGAGAAGGAAATGGAATCCCACTCCAGTACTCTTCCTGGGCAATCCCATGGACAGAGGAGCCTGCAGAGGACAGTTCACGGGGCTGCAGAGTCAGACTCGGCTGAGCCACTTCACTTCAATCGTGCTCTCCAGGAACGGTGAAGGGTCTGCAGGACTCCTTTCCCCTCAGCCTCCTGTGCTATCCACCTGAACTTGGCCTGGGTGCTTGGCAGATGCAAGGAGAATAATTGAGGATTATGTTTATCCTTTCAGTTGACATCTGGGAGAAAAAACCCAGGCCAAAGTTAGCAACCGTTAATTCAAATAAGTATAGCTCCTTTGACAATACAATTGAACATGCTTCTCTTTTAAAGATATAAAGTCCTCTTCAAATCCATCATATCTCTTGCCACATCTAAGGTTTGCCACATAACTTACACATTGGGAAGTTGTTCAGTCAACATTGTAAGTACTTTCTGAATTCCTAATAAAGATGTATCAATAGTTACAAAAGAATAATGTTTTTCAACAGCCCAATTTTAAGTAACTTCACACATACCAGAAACACCTGCCAGCTACCTCTACAGACATCTTGCTTCCCAACACTGTATACCTTAAATAGTCGAATGTATTATTCATGAAGTACTTCTAATTGATATTTGTTATTCAGATGAACTGCAAAGCTGTGGATCTCACCATCCTTAAAAAGCATGTCATCTGGTTTATAGGAGATTAGAATCAAATTCAAATATTTTCTCTCCCTATCTCTCTTTCTTCCTTCCTTAGTTACTTTTGGTTAAGTAATGTTCATATGTATTGTGGTATTTGTGCCTGGCAACTTGTAGCTTCTATCAGCTAAAAGGGTTTCTTTCCCCCTTAACTCTCTAGGTTATTCACCTGTCTCCTTAAAATGCCAAAAGGAAAAAAAAAAATCTGGCCACCAAGGTTGTCAGAATAATATTCAAAGTGCTTTTGACAAAGTTCTTGCAATTCAGCTGCCTGCTGTGTCAAAGAGCAGAATATTAAAAGCATTATGAGAGAAAAAGAGAATAAATACAGATAAAAGAATTACCACATCAGTCACATATTTGCATTTGAGTAGTTACATTTTTTTTCAAAACTATACAAAACACCATTTCAAGTCATAATCCCTTTGTCCTGAGACCTTATATTCCAGTCATTTTTAATAAAAATATCACGTTTTTAATTTTTGACTTTTATTATTATTATTATTATTTTTGGTAAAACACATACTGGTTCCATGGTATGGCTATGCTAAGAACTATGATCATCCACCGTAATGGCAACATTTCAGCACACAGCAAGATGGCTGCATATTCTCAACACACTGGTGAAGTCTCAGATGGCATACCCTTTGACCAGGATTCCTTGAGAAACCCCACACTGGTACATCCAGTCCCACAAAAAAAATATTTCCTACAGCATCATCACTAAATCCCAAATCACAATTGAGAAAACAAATCACAATTGAGAAAACTATTCCCAGGTTTCTGGGCATACTTCATTCACTGCTCTAAGTGTAAATATTGACTCATTGTATATTTTATATAGATAGAGGATTTATTCCTAATTACTGAATTTTAAAAAGTCATCTTGACAGGTTCTTAAATAGATATAGACGAGTGACTAAATTAACCTGCTTTCTTGTTTTCTCTTTGTTGTTGTTTTGTTACAGCTGGGTATCTTTCTATTTTAAAGTAGGCTTGTTTTATATTTTTCTATATATAAGTATTTAGTTTCTTTAGGTAGATATATTCCTAAGTATTTTATTCTTTTCGTTGCAATGGTGAATGGAATTGTTTCCTGCCAGGACATGAAAACAACCTAGATCCATCAGCAGATGAATGGATAAGAAAGCTCTGGTACATATACACAATGGAGTACTACTCAGGCATTAAAAAGAATACATTTTAATAAGTTCTAATGAGATGGATGAAACTGGAGCTGATGATACAGAGTGAAGTAAGCCAGAAAGAAAAACACCAATACAGTATACTAACAGATATATATGGAATTTAGAAAGATGGTAATGATGACCCTGTATGCGAGATAGCAAAAGAGACACAGATGTGTAGAGTGGACTTTTGGACTCTGAGGGAGAGGGAGAGGGTNGGGAGAGGGAAAGGGTGGGATGATGTGGGAGAATGGCATTGAAACATGTATACTATCATGTAAGAAACGAATCACCAGTCTATGCTCGATGCAGGATACAGGATGCTTGGGGCTGATGCACGGGGATGATCCAGAGAGATGATATGGGGTAGGAGGTGGGAGGGGGGGTTCATGTTTGGGAACTCATGTACACCCATGGTGGATTCATGTCAATGTATGGCAAAACCAATACAGTATTGTAAAGTAAAATAAAGTAAAAATAAAAATTAAAAAAAATAAATAAAGTAGGCTTGTTTCTTTTAAGACTGAATCAAATCCCAGTAGTCTATCACAACACATCAAAGTCGTCTTTTTTTCCTCCTAAAATAAGGAGGAAAATGCCTTGAAGAGTTAAAAACAGCAGCATATTATAATTAGAACTTGACACTGATTCTGCTGAATTCATATAATCACCAAACCTTATTGTTAGGAGTCTTGGTTACCTAAAGGGGCCTGCTTAACCTGTGTGATCAGACCAGCAGAGGCAGTAGCAAACAATATAACTCAGCCTCTTGCCATGTTCTTCTTGTCATTGCTTAAGGCACTACATCCTGACCTGGAATAAAAGAAAGCAAAATGAAATCCAAATTCCTGATATTACTGTAAAAGGAAATTCATATTAAAAGGGATAATGTTTAATTTTAAGCTACACACCGAAGCGATGAAAGACATTTTCTTCAGAAGAGCTTTTAATAAAAAATGTACTTAAAGGACATTGATGCCAAAGCACTATGGAGAATTTAGCTAATTAACAATTTATTTTTGCCTTATTCCTTCAAAAATGTTTACATGACATTTATGTTGTATTTAAAATATTACAATACCTATTCTTTTAAATGACACAACTTTGTTTTCACTGCCTCATGAAGGTTAGTATTTTCCTGGAAGATGTGGACAACATAACTATAGATTTGACAAATTTAAAGGATGTTGTATTTACTTCCTAGAAGGAAGTGCCATGCTTTGAACAGGACTGGGAGTATTAAATTCACTCCCAGATCCAACTTTGGTGCTGGCAAGGCTGGTATGGAATAGTGCATTTTCCTTTAGTGGTTTCCTCTGCCTCAGGTAAACTCAGAATAACCATGTACTTTACAGGTGACCTTAATGCTTGTTATTTTTCAAATAGGCAAATAATTTTAAGGAAAAGGTGTATTATATGCACAAACATGCAAATGTGGCAAATAAGTGAATCTACATTTAAGGTTAATTTTTATATCCACAAAAAAGTCAAGAGTGCTTATTATATTAACATGCACAACACCAAATGCATATACAAATTTTTAACATATTAACTCTGAAATCATACTACCTGAGTTCAATATCCTGACAATATGATGATAAACTTTTCTGTGTCTTCAGTTCCTTATATGAGAAAAACCGATCTCCCTTATAGCTTGTTTTGATGATAAGCATTGTGATAATATATTTGAAAGTACTTAGTGCCAAACTTGTAGTAAACACGAGGTAGAAATTCCAGCTATGATTATCATTTTACTAATGCATATGGAACAAGTTAGATATATCACTAGAATATAAATCCATAAAATCAGGCAATCAAAATAAAAAATAAAAATTTAAAAAGTGAAAAAATAGGATTATATGCTTATTTTATGCTCATATGCAGATGACACCACACTTATGGCAGAATATGAAGAGGAACTAAACAGCTTCTTGAGGAAAAGTGAAAGAGAAGAGTGAAAAAGTTGGCTTAAAATTCAACATTCAAAATACTAACATCATGGCATCCAGTCCCATCACTACAGGGCAATAAATGGGTAAACAGTGGAAACAGTGAAGACTTTATTTTTCAGGGCTCCAAAATCACTGCAGATGGTGATGGCAGCCATGAAATTAAAAGATGCCTGCTCCTTGGAAGAAAAGCTATGACCAACCTAGACAGCACATTAAAAAGCAGAGATATTACTTTGCCAACAAAGATCCATCTAGTCAAAGCTATGGTTTTTACAATAGTCATGTATGGATGAGAGAGTTGAACCATAAACAAGTCTGAGCGCCAAAGAACTGATGCTTTTGAACTGTGGTGTTGGAGAAGACTCTTGAGAGTCCCTTGGACTGCAAGGAGATCCAACCAGTCCATCCTAAACAAAATCAATCCTGAATATTCATTAGAAGGACTGATGCTGAAGCTGAAACTCAATCCTTTTGCCACCTGATGAGAGGAAATGACTCGTTTGAAAAGACCCTAATGCTGGGAAAGATTGAGGGCAGGAGGAGAAGGGGACAACAGAAGATGAGATGGTTGGATGGCATCACTGACTCGATGGACATGAGTTTGAGTAAGCTCTAGGAGTTGGTGATGGACAGGGAAGCCTGGTTTGCTGCAGTCGATGGGGTTGGAAAGAGTCAGGCACAACTGAGTGACTGAACTGAATATACTTGGTAACAGAAACCAGTATGCAAACTACTATTTATTATTTTTATTCGACTTGCATACTCTATCAAAGCTCTAAAATACAACAGATTGTGTCATTCCATGCATTCCTTACTGATTTGCTGCAAACAGCTCCATACTCCCCCGCTCAAAAAAAAAAAAAATTAAGGAAAAATGGATTGCTAAGAAACAATCATTATTATCTAAATAGTTTCTACGTCTGAGAACAGTTGACAAATGAAGACCTAAGACAATTAAATTGCCTCGTGCTTAGAATTACAAAAGTTATAGTAAATTCACCTACTCAAACCGAGTTCCATTAAAAGCATTTTCAGTTCAGTTCAGTCGCTCAGTCATGTCCGACTCTTTGCGACTCCATGAATCGCAGCACACCAGGCCTCTCTGTCCATCACCATCTCCTGGAGTTCACTCAGACTCACGTCCATCGTGTCAGTGATGCCATCCAGCCGTCTCATCCTGGATCATCCCCTTCTCCTCCTGCCCCCAATCCCTTCCAGCATCAGAGTCTTTTCCAATGAATCAATTCTTCACATGAGGTGGCCAAAGTACTGGAGTTTCGACTTCAGGTGCCTTTCATAGTTTTGCTTTACATTCTAAGGTGTTTATTGGTTTATTAGGACTTCTCCAGGAAGTTCTCAGCATGCTAGTGAATTTTGTGTGAGTATAATTGTCTGGAAACAAAGCCTAAATCTGCAAGAAGCATGAAAAGGTAAGACCAATATTTGTTTCCTAAATGAGGGTTTAAAAAAAAAAAAAATTCAGAGATTTTCCAAGCACCACGGCACTTAGCTTTAAATTCAAGCCGGATTCATGTTGGAATTAGAACATTCAGTTGTTTTCTTGACTTTAAAAAGTCATAAATTTAGTAATCCATTTATTAAGTATATCCTTAGCTATATGAATCATCTTTTTCACCTTTTTCTAACAAATATGTCTTCTGCAACTAAGCAGAATATGGCTATTCATTTTTATTATTTTTACTTATAGCAATCACTACCATTTTATGTTCACTAATCACTCAGTGACAAGAAAATACATGCCCACAGCTTTCTACTCCCAGTTAATTTGCTCCAAAGGGAGGTACCATATGTTGAAAATTCACCTTGTGTTGGGGAGACCAAATTTCCCTAAAAGACACAACGCCAGATGATCTCTACAAGACGAGCTCCATAACAGAAACTACCGAGTGTAACAAACTCAAATGCTCTCGAATCAGAGACAGAAGTTTTACTTTACCGGCAAAACACTTTTTAATTACACTACCTGTCCCCTCCATGATAGAATTCAACCTCAACATCGTTTTCCAGTCCAGAGTCACAATAACAAATACCATAAACTTAGAGTAATATCTAGCCTTTAAGTAGTTCAAAAAAATGCCTACATTTTTAACTATTCCATGTCTTTGTAAACTTTCTTCCGGATAAACTATTTTTCTTAAGGACAATGTAGGAAACAGGTAATTCTTAAATGTAAGTGGATACTGTTGAACACCTTTGTCTTTGTCCTACTTTTAAATCTATCTGACTTAAGCTAATCAGATAATTTTAAAAATTCTAATATAAAAAGTAATTATGAAAATAAAAACATATTTACATGCAAAAAATTTGGACAGGAATGTTCACTGAAGCATTATTCATAATAGCTGAGAAGCAGAAACTAAATGAGCATCCATCGATGGATGAAGGAACAAAATGTGGCCTCTCCGTACAAAAAGGAACACCCACTGCTGCATGCTACCTCAGAGATGAACCGAGAACAGTTTGCGAGGTTAAAGGAGCCAGTCACAGAAGACCAAATGTTGCGGGAGTCCATTTACATAAAATGTTCAAAATAAGCAAAACAACAGAAAGGTAATGGTGGCCGTAGGGTACGGCATTGAAGGAGAGGGTGGCTGGAAAACAGAGAGTGCTCTAAAAGCGACGGTGGACATGGTTGCCTAAGTCTGTGACTACACTAAAAAAAAAATGTATAAGTTAGTCAATTGTATTATATATTAATTATATTTTAACAAAGATGTTTTTGAAAAGTAATGGCAAATTTCAGCAAATTGCTGCTATATTTACAGACTGCCTTCCTCCCATTTAGAGGACATCCTTTGAGTAGGAAGCTTTCTAACCAAATATTTGAGGTTAATGTCCTCTTGCCCTTCCCCCTTAGAGATGACTTGGAGGGATGAAGGGAATGCTTGTCATGATTCAGTTAGGTGGCCACGATTAGAAACCAAGGATTCCTTCCTCTTACCAGGCTTTTGTCAGTGTCAGGAAAGTTTCTTATTTGCTTCTTATGAAATGGATTTGACCTATCGTAAGTAGTCTCTGACAATCCTTTTGTTATACTGTGACCAGCTTCTTTCTAAAGTATGTATTACTTATTTTTCAAATGCTTTATCTCAATATGTAAACTGACTATCTTCTTTGCTCTCTTTCTTTTTAAAGGGAAGGGATGGGAAGGGAAGGTCGCTCAGTCGTGTCCAACTCTGGACCCTCACAATCTATGTGGTATCTATTTGCTAAGTCTTGCACATTTGAAATCAACCACTTTTATATTTAGAAAGCTTTAAAATATTTACTATCTTTATAACAATTAAAAGATGTCTAGAAATGATATAATTTATAAATGTATGTATTTTTTTTTATTTCTTTCTTTGTCTGCTTAAAAGTAATCCCTTAAATAAATGGTGCTTTAATTTTTTTTCCAGGCATCAATTTAAAAGTAATAATTCATACCATTTTGACTAGTTATGGTTTTTACATTTGGTATTTGAATCACCAAAAACTCCAGGGTCATCCTCTTGACTACATAATCAAGGCCGCTAAAACATGATACTCATGTAGGAACTGCATATATTTTACTGGTCATATCCTAACTGATTGTCCTTTGAAAGATGGGATCTGTCTTCCACCCTTAAGAAACTAACTTTTCCCTTTCCTCTTTAATTCTTCTGGGAACAACTTTTATTCTGCCCTCTTTCTCTGTCTATTCCAACTGTTTCTTTTAATCACCTCACTTCTCTTTTTGCCCTTCCACCCACTTCCTAAACAATTTTCCCTGGTAGATTTTCTTCCCATGTGGACAATTCATCTTAGCTTTTGCCTAGAAAGTGTCACAATTTTCTCTCTGAAATATTGAGGAATAACTGTATCCCACATCTAGAAATAAAATAAGTGAGACACAAAGATCATTAACAACATTATAATAAGTTAATGTTAAGTCGAAACATAGACCCTGGTTCTTGATATCTACTGTGGACAACCAAGCTACATTGATTAATACAAATTTAAGAAATCAGGCTCAGATTTCACCAAATAAGACAGAAATCAGTCTTTAAAATCTATCACCATAGAGCCTGCTATGTACAATATTTGTTTCTCTGAGTTATTTGCAACAAGGATGCATGCATTTAAAATATTTATTAAAGCCTTGTCCACAACCACTGGTACATTTTGCAAAATCATCTCAGGTAGGAAATATGTCCTCTTTTTCTGACACCATAGTATATTAAGTATCATGGAACCTAGCATTTTTCTGCCTCAAATTCTATGTATGGCTTGCCTCTTTTACTCAAAAAAGAAAAAAAGATTGTTAAGAGTAGCACCCACATCTGAGTCATCTTTCTCCAACCAGTGATATGAGGCAATTCCTTTCCATCCAATAAAACTCAGCGTTTGTGGCAGGAGGCTGTGCTCCTCTCTTCATAGCCCACGGAGCTGTTGTTACACATATACAAAACACATTTCAAAGTTACCATTATTCTTTTTTTGAGCTATAAGAACTTGATTTATCTTCCCTCTTAACTAAACAATTATAAAAATAATCGTTATCATCAGAATTAGGGGAAAAACCCTCTCTATGCATTCTTTAGATCAAACCCAACTATTACAGGGAATACGTTTTTAAAAGCCATAAATATTACTACACCCAATTATTACTCATTGTTTTCCACATCATACCTGTCCTTGGAGACCACGTTGAACGGAATGGATCTGTGTATTTCCCTCAAATGACAGACAGCAAGCACACACGTGAAAGGCGATCAGTCTGCCTGATTGAAGCTCCGAAACTCACCTACACAAAATTCAGATCCCGGGGGAAGTCAGAAATCCAACGTGAAAAGACAACTCTGCCAACACAATACTAACATTTCTCTAAAGATGGATTTTTGCTTTAGGAACTTCACAGACATTTCATAGCAAGTAGTTCCAATGAAAAATGTATGAGAGGAGACTGTGTGATGGCCTGACCCCACATAGAAAGAATAAGTTTATATTTAAAGAATATAATTCAACAAAGCTCATTTTTCATAATCTTTCACAGAAATATATTTAAATAAAGGGTTATTACCTATTCTAATTCTTCCAAACAAATTTGATCAATAAAGTAGAATAAGGGATATATAGCACATTAACAGACTGAACTCCGGTATCAAACCTGTATTTGAATTCATGACCCACTACCTAACAACTGCAAGACACTGGGCAACATAGGCAACCTCTTTCCACTGTGTTTTCTCAACTGAAAGATGAAGTAAATAATTGTTCCTACCTAATAAGGTTATGCGGTTTAAAAGAGATACTGCTTATAAATGGTTTAGTAGAGTACAGATACATAATTAAAAGGCCTAGATATTTTTAAAATAAAAGTATCATACAATAACATAGATAATTGAAGTTCTGGAGTCATCTGTATTTCAATTTCTTTTTGAAGTTTCAAAACAAAATACATTAACTAAAATAACCTCAAAATGTTACTATTTTAGAAGATAATATCTCATTTTAAGAAACACAGTAAAGTTAATTTTGGGGAAATATGACTCACTCAAGTAAGACCCAAAATAAAAATTTTAATGTTTTTATAAGAAAGGGGGGTACTTCTCATATAACCTTGAGCAAAGAACAATCTCCTATATCTAAGGACATTGCCTCATTCTGTTTTTTCTAGTAAATAGGTTGGCAGAGGGAACAGGCTAAGCAGCAGTTACAGGAAAGAAAAGGACACTCTCCCAGGTAGCCAGATTAACACTTGAAACTCGTATATTGCTTTGGACACCAAAGAGAAGCCATAATGCCTTTCCATCTGAACTAACTTTGAATGTGTGCATAGAACATGTAATTTAACCACCAGGAAATTCAAATACTTCTCAGCAATTGGAAGGCAGAGCAATTTCTCAAAAAGTGGCAGGGACCCAGTGGTCAAAATCAAGCTGAGAAGTAAAACTCCTGTCTTTCAGGGGTAAAGGAAAAAGGGAGAGTGAAAAGCACCGAGAATCCAGTTCTTCGGGGACACTGCATTAGGCCCAAGGCAGAAATGCAGGCATGGGGGAAACACAGAATTAAGGTAAGGACTAAGTCTTGGGATAATACCCTATAAGATCATTTGATGGTGTCAAAAACTGAACCTTCTCAAATTTCTCCTACCCAAGATGAGAAACAGTCTGAAGCTCCTCCTCAGGCTGGAAGCCAAATGGCTCCAGTTTGAGAAGACAGACTTCAATGCCTGACGACTCTCACCCTGGGAAGGAAGGCTTCTTTGCAGAATACTGAACAATAAAAAGAATACTAGCAGCACCTAGTGGTCAGCCTACGTAAGTGCCCCCAGACCTAGGTCCTGAGATAGAAAAAAGAGAGAGAGACATGGTGAACTACTGACGGACTTTAGTGGGTGTCTTATTTCTGGGAGAATAAGAGTGGAAAGAGGGCAATTGTCTAGACCAGCACGTTCAAAGCATCGTGGGGGGAACACAAAGAAGCATAAGATGTCCAAAGAGTTTAGTATAACTGTATTTCTTCCTGCACAGTTAGGCAAGAATCCATAAAATAGGGCTGAACATATTGATCTTTTCATATTCTTGATCAATCAATATAGAGAGTATTAGAGTAATGAAGAATTGTGAGAGAGAAGCATCTGACACATTTTCTGCTCTCGAGGCAGATGCAGTTATTGAGCTGACTTAGATTCTACTCCGTATTTATACCTGGCATTTTTAATCACCTGCTTGTAGGAACAGTTCTGTAGAATAACATTGAATGAAGGGAGGCTTTTTCACTGCTTGCCACTTATCCAGCCACCTAAATCATTCTCCCTGTCTTCGGTACTCAACCACAGTTTATTCTAAATAGTTCTAAGCAGCCGCTGAAATAAATCATTTGGAAGAATTATTATATCACAGAGACAATTCTATTAACAATATTGCCAAACATCTGGGCATAAAAGGACACTGGTATAGTTTTTTCAAAGGAATGCACATTTTTTAAAACTGTCAAAATGATCTTAAAGGGCTGGAAGCAGCTTCTAGAAAAGAAGTGTTTGATAACTGAAAAAAAATTAATTAAGCTCCCCTTTAAAGGTAGAAAAGGAATGAACATTACCTGAATTCTCATTCACTTGGATGCTTTTAAAATATTAAGGAGTTAGTAAAATCGTGCCTCTAACTGCTTATTAGAATTTAGCTTTGATAACTAAGAACCATTCCTTTTCTGAATGCACCAGAGTTGTACATTCCCTTTTAAAGCCTTTTTAGAAGGCAGTTCTTTTTATTCATAGCTCACTTCTCTTCTTTTCTTAATTAGTAGCTTGAATGTGATTTTCCCTTTTTTAAATTGAGCAGGCTGTGTAGCTAAATGGTGTTTTTGACATTCCTGCACTGGGGACAGATTCAAAACGAAGGCAGAAGACAATAGAGATTGACTACATACTTCGAGGCCCCAAATGGAGAGAAATGCTGGTAATTACAGGAATTCGGCAACACTTTGTCTCTTGGCATCTGTACTTGGAAAAACAATGAAATAATCATGGACAAATATGATGTGAAATGTGTTTATGGAGCAGCATGTTTTATTAACACTGAGCACAGCAGAGAGATAAGCACCACTTGCTAATTTTAAAATTTCTATGAACTGTGGCAATTAAGCCTAATAATTATTTAAAGAGTATAGCAGAGATGAGTCCATTCGTACTGCATTTCAGAGAAAAAGAATAAGCAGAGTGCTAAAGTTCAGTTTGGATGATGTTCCACCAGTGGAATTCTGTACATATCCTACCTGGTATAATTTGAAACTGGACATACTCCTAACATAGGGCTTCCCTGGTGGCTCAGAGGTTAAAGCGTCTGCCTTCAATGCAGGAGTCCCTGGGTTTGATCCCTGGGTCGGGAAGATCCCCTGGAGAAGGAAATCGCAACCCACCCCAGTACTCTTGCCTGGAGAATCCCAAGGACGGAGGAGCCTGGTGGGCTACAGTCCACAGGGTTGCAAAGAGTCTGATACCACTGAGCGACTTCACTTTCACTTTCATACTCCTAACATACTAGTCTCAAACTGAGCCATCTCCTCCGGTCACATTTTGCTTCTTTGCTCATTTTGTTCTTGCTTTTGTTGTTGCAGAAACTATTTCCTGGGGGTCTTGTGTGTCTTTGATGTTAATTTTAGAGTGTTCATACACACCATGTGTACCCATCAGGAAACAGTAGGTCTAATTGAATAAAGTAGTAAATGTATTCATTGTTCTTTCCAGAATTGTCACTTTTCCCATTACAAATTTTTCTCAATAACAAACAAACAAACAAACAAAAAAGCCACTGACTGTCTTTAGTCTTTTGATAGAAAACTAGGGAAGGAAGGTTTGTTAGACCCGTGGGTAAAGCAAAACTCTTCCACCACCTTAGTTGAATGTCAACAGGCTCAGACTTAGGATGGGAAAACTACCAGAAGTTGAATTGAGTATTAAAAACACAAACAGACAAGATATCAAATTATTGATCATTAATAAAGGTTATGTCAAGGAAAAAATTTATATATTTTAGTTTGTTTCCTATGGGAGGAAACAAGACATTTCAGTTGATTAGTAAAAAATAATATTTCCTCTATTTTCTCCCCTCCATGTTTTTGTGCTATCTTTTGCAATTCACTGTCATTTCCTGAGCAATTTTAAAAGATAAACTTGCATATTTAACTTTGCAGCAAGAGAATGAAAACACAATGAATAGATGTTCTCTGAGTATAAACCAGGGAACGCCAAGCTTTATTCATCTCTGTTCTTTCTTCACAGAGCAAGTTTATAATGGCATTTATACTGAAAAAAAAATTATTCATTGTATTTGATACAAAAGGGATGTTGTCAATAATTATTTCCGAGCCAGAGTCCCGTCAGCAGGAATGGAGTAGGCTTGCCTCCCCCACCCACACCAGAAAACTCAGATGAGTTGATTTGCAACACTCTGTCCACTGCTTGTATTTTTCCTGCATTCTCAGCAGGATTATTCCAAAACACTGGTACACACTCCATAGTTGCAGAGACAATTTCTCATTAGACCTGTAACTTGATAGAGAACCACATCACACAGGCATATGAAAAAGTAAATTGCACCAATAGCTTATTTTCAATGCCTCTCTTTTTTATCTGCATCCACATAGTTGAGGAACAGAGCTGACCTTGGGCAAAAACATGAAGCTAGAAATCTAAGTCCAGCTTCTTTCTGTGGTGTCTAATCCTCCTAAATTATGAATTCCCCCCAGACTCCACAACCCCACCAAACTGCCACACACATTAAAACATAGGCACATACCTCAGACTCGCCTTGCTCTTTGCTTCAGGTCAAAGGCTGACAGCAATTCTGATTCCCAACACAAATGACTCTAAGTTGAGGGGACTTTCCCTGAGATATCTGCATTTTAATCTAAACTTCTGTTTGTGAGATCTAAAATACCATCTCCAGTTAGAGGCGGCGGGGGGTGGGGAGAGGCGGGGGAGGTAAAAGATAGTGTTCAATGAAAAAAGATGAAACTGAGAAGGGGGACAAGAGACATTTGGGAAGAAGCTCGAGTGGGAACGTTTTATTTCGCCAAAAAATTGTACTGGCCACCTCTCAGAATCAGTTTGGAAGGCGAGTATGTTCTGTTGCATTGGAAAAATGGAAGGACTCTGGGAACAGAAAGAACCAACATGAGGTAGGCTCCCCCATGGATTCTCACAATTCCACAAGGCTCATTCAGCTGCTCCCATTTAAAAAGAAAAAAGGAATGGAGGAATGGAGAGAAAGAGGGAAGGAAGGAGGGAAAGAAAAAGGATCCCCTGCAAGGGGCTATGGACCTAAGAAAGCACATGCAAGCATCGTCTGTTTATTCCCATCCTAGGGGACTCTAATGCCCATGTCTTACTCAGAATTTAGGTGTTCAAGTCTGCCTATATGCTGAAAATCACATAAAATCTCCCATCAAGCATTCTGTTCATTGATGTCAGTTCACTAAATTCAACACAGATCCAGAGTTGCTTTGTTCCCTCCAGTTGCCCAGGCAGATTACTGCCCACTACGAGGGGCAAGCTGCAACTGACTCTGAGTGAAAGTAGAATTCTGTCTCCGATTATGCTGCATGCAACTTTACTGGGCAGAGTGACTGACACAACTGTTCACTTACGGCCAAGGAATCCGAAAACCGCCCTGTGAGAATTGGTTTGTCAGTCTCAATCTAGCAGAATGATTTAACAGGAGCACCCATCAGCTCTTGACACAGAGACCCTTAGCTTAAGTCAGCTCTACACCTCAGTCCTTTAAGACTGGAACTTCTGGGAAAGGAGCCCCTGGTGATGATCGTAAAGAATCTCTGAAATGAAAAGCAGCATGGCAGGGAATAAATAAGATGGCAGGAAGAGAGATTCATAGAGCGCTGGCTTTAGGTTTCAGCTAAAGCACTGAAGACAGATGCGTGGGGATCCGGAGTATGCTGACAGTCAAATGAAGAACTTTTTCTTGTATACTCATATCTCTGAGTGTGAATATGTGATGATTAGATCGTGACTGGTAATAGGAGGAACTGCAAACATTAACACAGTTTTAAAACACTGATCAAGTGATAGAGAAAAGAGGAAATCACAAATTTGATTTCATTATGAAAAAGAAATATTAGTTACAGAAATCCACATAAGTTTTATAGCACTGATGGCCTTTTGCTGTGCTGAATAAAAGGCATTATACTTATTAAAAGTATGCTAGATTACTGCTGCCTGTTTGACTATATGCATTCTTGCATTAGTATGAACGCTTCTGCCTGCTCTGCTCACTATTGTTTTTAGCCCAAATAATTGAAACGTAATTTGTTTTGTTTGACATTACAAGACATTATTTAGGAAGAATGCAAATGTATATTTCAATACTACTGATAGTATTAATGTGAGCTCTTTATCAAACAACTGTAAGTAGCCACTTAGAAATAAATATTCATGCCAAACAGTTTTCTTTTTTGTAAGAAAATATAATACCTATGTCGGAAAAGGGAATGGCAGCCCACTCCAGTACTCTTGCCTGGAAAATCCCTTGGATGGAGGAGCCTGATGGGCTGCAGTCCATGGGGTTGCTAAGAGTCGGACATGACTGAGCGACTTCACTTTCACTTTTCACTTTCATGCATTGGAGAAGGAAATGGCAACCCACTCCAGTGTTCTTGCCTGGAGAATCCCAGGGATGGGGGATCCTGGTGGGCTACCATCTATGGGGTTGCACAGAATCAGACACAACTGAAGTGACTTAGCAGCATAATACCTATGTACATATATATTATGGTTCAGAGATTGGCAGTTTATTACATTTATTGTGAAAAACAGTGCAAATATTATTCAGAGTCACACTAGTATGCCCCCAAATGCCATTATAATGACAGAAGTTTCTCATTCACTTTGCAATTCAATGCTGATAATCCTGTACAGAGAGCTTCTTTCTTCCATGCAGTGATTCAGGGATTCAGGATCCACCTACTTTGTAGGTCTTCTACCCCACAGGGCTTTGTGATTCTCTATACCCAACCAGTAGAAAAAGAAAGAATATGGAAATGGTGTATCTATTTTTAAAAGGCTTGCCTTAAATGATTTCCACGCCATTCCCCTGCATTTTGTTTGACTACAACCTAAGGATTTGCTGCCCTCACTTTTTCTCCCAGGCCTTTTAGTTCATAAAGTTCACAAAAGCTACTCTTTTGTCCCATTTTCTATTCAGAAATTAAGAACACAGGCGTGGAGGACTGAGTAGGTCAGTGAGGGAAAGGTAAGTGGAGGTCACTTCCTGATCCTAGGGATCAAGTCATTGATGATCAGTACCATTGTGGGGAAAAGGTTGAGCTGGGAGCCACTGGTCCTACGTCTTTATCCCACTGGCATCTCTTCCCTTAACTGTTGGATAAACTCAAAAAAAAAAAAAAAAAAAAACAGTTGTGCTCTTTGAGCCCATGTTTTTGCAGTTATAAAGTAAGGGGACTATGCTACGGACAACCTCATAAACCACAATTTGAGATTAAATTACTACATAAGCCTGCATTAATGAATCAACTCATGGTCTTGCCAATGGTAAATGTATAGTTCCACTTATTTTTGAAATATTAAAAATAACTCAGAGATTTTATTATTTGTACTCCTCCACTAAAACTATATTTACTACAAATCGAGTTAAAATGGCTCCTATTGTTGTTGCTGAGCAGCACGAACAGACAGATAATCTGTATTGTTGTTCAATCGCTAAATTGTGTCCAACCCCTTGCAACCCAATGGACTACAAAACGCCAGGCTTCCCTGTCCTTCACTGTCTTCCAGAGTTTTCTCAAACTCATGTCCATTGAATCAGCGATGCCATCCAACCATCTCATCCTCTGCTGCTTCCTTCCCCTTTTGTCTTCAGTCTCTCCCAACATCAGAGTCTTTTCCAATGAGTCGGCTCTTCTCGTCAGGTGCTGTATTGGAGCTTCAACCACCAAAGAGTGTTGATGTCCTTCCAGTGGATATTCAGGGCTGATTTACTTTCAGATTGACTGGTTGGATCTCCTTGCAGTCCAAGGGACTCTCAAGAGTCTTCTCCGGCACCAAAGTTCTAAAGCATCAGTTATTCAGTACTCAGCCTTCTCTGTAGTCCAAGGCTCTTTATTGAGCATTTACTATATTTCATACATTTGGCAAAGCGAAATATATATATCAAGCTCTACCAGCCATAAGTAGCACAACTGAGAGACATCCCAAGCCAACTCTGAAACCATAACTCCTCATGGATGTATTATACGAGACTCACAAACCACTGCTGGGAACCACTAGATAAGAATTACCAAGAGGTGGTTCTTCTATATCTGTGTATCTGTGAACTCAGATCAAAGAGTAAAAAAACACTCTAGCCCACAATTCCACCTGCCATTTTTCAGTTTGAATACTTAGTCTCAGTTTCCTTATTTAAAAAAAATGAAATTTGTATAGCTAACCCTACCTCCTTCAAATGTCTTAAGTACCATTGAGTCACTGCTCCAAAGCAATAAAAACCCAACTTCTGAGAATTAACCATATGAACATAAGGTAATGTGGCCAACTCAATTATCCATGGTAAGAGATGACAAGGAAAAGCAAGGCTAAATTAAATATACAGGTGTCTCCAGACCACACTGTTGCCAGTCACCTAAGCTCTTAGCTAGTGCTAATAAGCTGCAAAATAGCTAGATCTGAATTTTATGACTTTACTTCTCCACCCCCTACTTTGTCTGGTTTAAGTCCTAAGGGGCAGTCAACCACCCTTTAAAAGGCAGGAAAAGCAGAGGCTGGACTGTGCAATCAATAGCCCGGATAATTAGCCTCTGAGTAATTGAGAGAGTTAACTGTCTTATATTAACTTCACCCCATTACTCCCAGAATATGAACAAGTCAGAACAATTTGGACATGAATATCTGTGAGCAGAAGGAAAAAAAAAGTAGGACAGGACAGGAACACAGTTTTTTATCTTGGGATTATCCTATGATGTGAACTCTAATGACACAAAAGCACATGATAACGGCAGCCTTGCAAGGTAACTCCAAACACGACGAGAGGGCCCAGGAGAGCTGTAAGGGACCTGCTTCCCCTCAGCACCAAATTATTTTCCTCTTTTCTTCCTACAACAAAAGACTCACTCCAGGCTTTGGCTGTGTTCCCAAAAGATTGGGTAATTAAGCAGGTAAGATTTCCAAGGAGAAATAAATATTTTCCAGTTACTAGACACTGTCATTGGGCTTTGATTCAAATGTGTATAATTTTTGAACGGGAAACATAATGAAAGGAATGTCTCACAAATTAATATAAAGCCCAACGGCATACCCGGCAGCCTCTTACATGAAATCATTGTTTTTCACAAGCCAGGAATGTCGACTGAGTACCCATCTTGGAAAATGCTTTTCTCCTTGTAGGATTAGCACTGGTTTTACAGAAGGAAAACTCAACTTGAAGAAAAATGCTCATAAAATACAACTTAAGCCTATTTCTTCTAGCTGTGAAGACATTTTTTAAAAATAGTGATATCGGTTTCCGCAGTGAATATGGTGCCTCTTATTCAGAGGTTGAGACGATAAAGAGAAGACTTAAATGACATGCAGAATTTTACAGAGTGACTAATTCAAATTAGAGGTTTGGATATAGATGCTGGGCTCTGAGACCAGAACACCAAATTACTGTCCTCTAAAAATAATGTACAACTCTGAAAAGTGAAATGGCTAAAATGTTGAGGAAATTCCCCCCAAAATATAATTTTATCTATGCATTGAGAATGAGTCAAGCACAGGTTGGGAACAATTTTAGGATGAATGAACAATTTTAGGATGTTGGAAAATGCCTGAATCATCACTGGAAGAATCAGCAAATTTTTCCCCTTATAGTGGTGACAGCTTTAGAGTGATCATTCTGCACTGTCTGTTCTTCCTATAGCAAAAAGTAAGATAATGGTTTAACCAAGCACAGTTTACATGAACTTGACTTAGAAAATTTGAAATAATGCGATTAAAAATATATTTATAACTCATTTTATGCAAAGTAGAAAATAATATGAATATAAAAAATTAAACACCTCACAAATTGCTTAATTTCTAATATGATGATGAGCTGGTTGAATTATAAATTCATTTGAATCATTAAATACTCCTTTTAAAAATTTATTTTTAATTGAAGGGTAATTGCTTCACAATATTGTGCTGGTTTCTTCCATATAGTGACATGAATCAATCATAGGTATACCTATGTCCCCTCCCTCTTGAACCTCCCTCCCACCTCCTTGAATCGGTAAATACTCTTCCTATGTGAGAAACACATTTTTATGTTTTGTATATGATTCAGGGTGCATGTTATGTCATCATTTTAATGTTTCCATCAGCATGATTTAAAATCGTTTGTATAGTCTTTACTTTTCAAGTGATTAAGCGGCCATAATGGTGCTTAGTACTAGGGAGTTTAAAAAAAAAATCCTGGAATCAATAATTTGGTCATAAAATTTTAAGGCAATGAAACATTGAGACAAAGGCTGTGCCTGTTACCAGCTTACTGTCTGCTGGATTCAAATGCATCCTGCATCACCTGCTCCGTGAAAAACAGAAGGGCCCTTTAAGTACTTCTTCCTTTGCTAGCTGACATGATGTGAACACTTGTCGAGAGACTATGGGAAGGACACAGCATGGGAAAAAGCCTTTCCTTCTTGGTTCTGGGGTGCTCCCAGGCTGGCTCCTGTAGCACAGGCAGCTTCTCCAGGGGCACGAACTTGCACTGGCAGCACAGAAGCTTCCAGAACACCTGGCTCCTTCACATGCAAGTGTGGTAGGGGCTACACCCGGAGTCCAGAAGCTTCTGCGGTCATCTGCCTGAGGCCGTCTAGAACTGAAGACATCACGGCGAGAGCGCTCCCCAGCCCCCTCGGAGGGAGATTCCTGACAAGTTCCAAGGGACAGATTTCTAGCAAATTCCTCCAGAGCCTCAACACAATGACTTACCTGTCATTCGGCAAGCCACAGCTAGGCTGTGTCTTTTAAGATCTGCATCTCAGCTTTGCAGAGGCAGTTCCTCCCTGGGTGCTTTATCTCACCCCTAGGGACAGGGGTCCTCTTTACATCATCTGACCCTATATTTTTAGAATTTTCTATTATTAGCCAACTCTTAGTAACTATAGTCCCTTGTCATGGCTAATTCTTTATTACAGCTTTCCTTGTTCAAATTACTCAGTGGATTTTGTCTTCCAAATGGACTCTAACTGATACAAACAATGAGAGAACCATTCTGATTGTCCATAATGCTAATAATATTAGATCACAGCAAATATCTTAGAGAAAATTCTGAGAAAAGAAAAATTGATTTTTAATATATGCTAGAAACATGAATATATGTGCATTTAAGGAGGCATCCGCTGCTTATATTTATTCTTCTAAGAAATTCTCTTGAATTGTGATAATTTTAAACTATGCTAGGTCTTCAGAAACCTATCCCTTAAATGTGCTTGCTCCCTACACACATAAGCTTTCACACACATAAGCTTTCTAAAATGCTGTTGATGTCTTAAGATAAGCCACAACCTCACTAAGTATTGAGTCTGCCAATTATGCATAAATATAATACTTTATAACTGCAAATATGAAACCACACACTGACCAAAATCACAGAATGTTTAAAAATATTTTGAAATTGCAATGAGGTATGACTTTGTTCTCAAGGCAACACTCTTTTATGCATCTCTTACCAGAACATGTATCATGCTGATCCTGTCTGTTCGGTCAAGTATCTTTTTCCTTGCACTGAAAAGGAGTCAAAGGGGGAATAAAATACTAGGCGGAATGGACCAGCATCCAGCTTGCAGCCCATTGTGAATATTTATAGGGCATTTGAGTATTATTAGTCAAGTCTTTTCCTCAAAGCACTGTTTCGTTTAATATGTGATCAGAATAGTAACTGAGAAAAGAAAACTCTGTGTGTATGTGTGGGTACATGGACATATACGCACATGTGCTCACATCTGTGTAACCTGCCCACTGGCATTTTTCCTGTGGTGTTTTTCAGACTCCTTCTTAGGCCCAGTTCTGTCTTTCAACTCTCATTTTACATATCTTACAAAGTTTCGAACTAGACCCTCTTTTTCTTGAGACATAAGAAATGGAAGCAGAGTTCACTGTACGAAAACAGGATAGGCTCCTTCAAGAGAAATCAAGAATTACAGATAAGCAGCACTAGCTCTAGCAGCACCTATGCAAAAATTGGAATGATACAGAGAAAATTAGCAGGGCCCCTGCGCAAGGAAATACAAAAGTCTACAACTAACAACCGTAACTCCTCTAACTTATCCAGAGTCAATTTTTGTTACCACCTTCTATGCACATACACACACAAGTCACTTTCTTCAGGATATTTTTCTTAATATGAAATATTTGAGTCTACTATTTTTCCAATAAATTTTCCCAATTAGTCCATTTGTATGATATATTTCAGGACTACAACATTTCAGTATCAAAATGAGTACAAGATAAAAGTAAATGATTAAAGGAAGAACATGAAATACAAATTTTTTTAAGTTTGAAAAAACCCTGGAACTAGGAATATTTATTTTCTAACAAAGCATTGTGTTGACCAAACAAATTGCTCTTGGCTAAGTACCCCTCTTTTGGAGGAAAACAGCACTGTTTGTAATAATTAGAATTATTGAAATGCAACTAAATGCCTAAAGTATGTCCAGATATACCAGAAATAGTGATCAAATCAAAGGTTTATGGTTTGAAAGACTGAGATCTAGAATACAAAACATCAAAGCATATCAGACCAATTGGTTCTCACTAAGTTTCATATTTTATTCCCATGCCCCCAAAAAGGATATGGCCTTCTCAAAGTCAGTTATGAACAATCACTTTCTCTTACACAGGATGGTCATAATGAACTTCACAAATCAAATAACTCAGTGAATTAAAAGTTTGTCACAGTTTCCATACATACTTTCTAAAGCAATGCCCATGCGCACACACACACCCCCACACCCACCCCCCCA
>SJYQ01002372.1:988088-1080693 GCA_006410935.1 Redunca redunca | reverse complement strand
GGTCATCCCAGTGCACCAGCCCCAAGCATCCTGTATCCTGTATCGAACCTAGACTGGAGATTCGTTTCTTACATGATAGTATACATATTTCAATGCCATTCTCCCATATCATCCCTCCCTCTCCCTCTCCCACAGTCCAAAAGTCTGTTCTTTACATCTGTGTCTCTTTTGCTGTCTCGCATACAAGGTTATCATTACCATCTTTCTAAATTCCATATATATGTGTTAGTATACTGTATTGGTGTTTTTCTTTCTGATTTACTTCACTCTGTATAATCGGCTCCAGTTTCATCCACCTCATTAGAACTGATTCAAATGTACTGTTTTTAATGGCTGAGTAATACTCCATGCAGCTCAATTCCAGAAAAATAAATGACCTGATCAAAAAGTGGGCCAAAGAACTAAATAGACATTTCTCCAAAGGAGACATACGGATGGCTAACAAACACATGAAAAGATGCTCAACATCACTCATTATCAGAGAAATGCAAATCAAAACCACAATGAGGTACCATCTCACACCGGTCAGAATGGCTGCTATCAAAAAGTCTACAAACAATAAATGCTGGAGAGGGTGTGGAGAAAAGGGAACCCTCTTCCACTCTTGGTGGGAATGCAAACTAGTACAGCCACTATGGAGAACAGTGTGGAGATTCCTTAAAAAACTGGAAATAGAACTGCCTTATGACCCAGCAATCCCACCGCTGGGCATATACACTGAGGAAACCAGAACTGAAAGAGACACGTGTACCCCAATGTTCATAATTTTTTTAACCTTAAGGGTATTCACGTACAATATTTTGCTGGCTTACGTAGAAAAGGATCATCAGTAATTTCAGACTTCTTTCCTCTTATAAAATGTTGACTCTTAGAAAACTGAAACCTCAGAGACAATATCGCCTCAAATTACATGATAAACTGTTACTGCAATGAAAGCATGAATGAGATGAACACTACAGATCATCATTTACTTATGAATCACTGAAATCTTGACTCCCGTGAACAAAATCAAAAACTTAGGCTATGAGATTGACAGGGCGGGAAAATTTCCCTCTACCTATCTAGAGATCTTGTGGCTGGAATAGTAATAAAACTGACACAAGAAAGATTAATAGGCGATAAAGAAACAAAGTTTAATGCACGCACACAAGATCGCATAGAAATAGAACCGAAGACATGGCAGAGCGGGCAGCATTTACACTTCTGGACAAAGAAAAACGTCGTGAGCAATTAACAGGACAAAAGAACTTGGGTTTCAAGTGAAAATAATTAATTAATTAATAATTGCTGAAGAACCGAAACAGAGCTTGGGCTTTGGGTAGTAAATTACAGAAGTAACAAGGCTATTTTGAGTGTACAGATTTCTCAGCCAGAATTCCCACTCTCTGGCCATAATGGCATCCTTGTACCTCGTGCAGAAGGAAACTTTAAATATGAGGGATTTATTTGTTGCTTTCAGAAAGACAGAGAGAAGAATCAAAAGTGTTCCTCTTGCACCCACTGTTTCTTAAGTAATTTTAATTCACAATAATCAATACGCCATCGAGAAATACTTTGGGTTGGCCTATCCAGGATCCCAGCAAGGTTTAATCTCTGATGTATAAACTCAAGAGGGCAGTCTCAGTAAATAATTATAGTGCATACTTAGAATTATTAAGTGTATAAAAATAGAGGACTTACAAGTCTTCCAGACACAATTTGGATGGTGGGGAAATAGGCTCATTTTTATATTTCACAAACACACATACAAAAATAACCATAAGAATCACAATGATCTCAAAAGGTCCACTGATGAGAAAACCACAACTGATTTAGGGTTAAATACTGTTCTCTCCTACATGCAGTAACTAATATTTTTCTTTCAGGGTAGACAACAGTTGAGGAAAAGAAGTTTCACACTAACGTTGGCTTTAAAAGGGGGAGACAACAGTTTAGAAGTACCCTCAGATTTTGTTTTAGAATTATAAAAAGTTGGATTCCAAACTTCCTTGATGTGGGAGAAATTGCTATTTGATTCTTAAGCATCCCAAGAGTCCACCTTCACTGTTTCTCAAAGAAAAGTACCAGACACATTTCCCCCTTCAGAAGTCTGACTTCCCCATGATACATTTTGAACTGAACCATGGTTGACAGTTTTATTACAAATATGTTGCACTTGTAATTGTTACACCAAAGAAAGTGATTGAAAAAAATTTGCAAGTTATGAAATCGCACTTCAGTTCTACGAAGAATGAAGAAATAAATGTTAGCTCTGAAAATAATATCCTCAGAGATGTATATATCAAGACGAAAAGATTCAAATTTGATTTATTATTCACTTTGAGTATAGCACTTTCTGATCTGGGGGGAAAAAAAAAACTGTCTGAAATTATTCCACTTTACATAAGCAGTGACAAATCACTACTTATAGATTTCTTTCCAAAAGTCTCTCTATGACATAAAAATTGCTTGAAAGGGTTCTGTGCGTTGCTCTTTTAACATCGCCCACCACACTATACAAATGCCAGGCTGACCACTCTGCCTTTAGGGCTTTCACAAAGCAGCTTTCTTTAAAGGTCACAGGTGAAGCTCTGTCTTCTAAGAATGTCAGCTCTCTTGACAGCTCTTCCTGATGTCAACATGGTTGATACTAAAATTTAGGTAAACATTTAATTTGGGAGAGGATTCTATTCGTGTTTGCTAATTGTTTAATATATTAGTTTTATTTCAAACAAAAGGCATCCTGCTGCATTTGCATAGCTTTAGCTTTAATTCTTTTATACTTTTCATCAGTTAAAACAACACCTTTAGACCTTTGGACCCTTAGGCACTAGAAAGCAGATGTTTTATTTATTAAAACTAGTATTCAGTCTCAGCTGGGTAGACTTTGTCACAGTCTTCCTTAGAAACCCTCAGGAACAAAAGAGTCTACTGTAAAATTCTGATAACCCAACTGTGGTTGGAAGAGATTGAATCTTGTAACATTTAAGAAACTATTTTTATGTTATTTCAATTTTAAAAAGCTGAAATAGATATGTTAAAGCTTTACAGTTTTCCTACACAACTCAAAAATTAAGTCACATACAGAAAATAAGTACAGCAAGCCTTACATCATCAGCTAAGCAAATTATTATGCCTTTATGAATTAAAAGAAGTTGCACAGAAATTAAGCTTATAATGAAATGAATTCTAATGCAAATACGCATGGTTTTATTTTATCCTGGTGTTTGGAAAGGTTTACTCTCAATACCTGAGCAACAGCTCACAGACTAAGCTAATTATTGTTTTCAACTGTATTAAAATATTCAATTACAAATCAGGTATTTTTAAATTTTTTCTACTAAAACAAACAACTGTTACTACCTTTGTTTTTCTGTGTTTTTTATTTTTTGTTGGGATATTTTAAAATACAAACTGGTTTGACAGTTTGGTAATGCTTTTGACAATGATTTAATAACAACCAAAATATACCTTAAAAACTCAAAATGTATCCTACAAAGATTCAAAGGAAAATATATAATTTACAGTTAACAATTTTGCTGAAAATATACATTTAAGCATAAGTAGTATTAACATTACACAAAGTAAAATAATGGAAAACCATAGGCAAAGGAATAATACGATGTCAAGGTTTTGAAGACTGAGAGGACCAAACTGAAATAAAGCATCATTTAGGCTTACCACACCATCACAGGAAGCCTGTGCACAATCATCCATCCGGTTCATAAGAATCAGGATATAAAGTCCGATTCCTCCGGTCCAGCACTGACCGTGTGAGAGTTACCACGTTAGCTACCCCACGTTCTAGTCTGACCACTCTCCTGCATGCTGGAGAATTCTTAAGGCATTCTTGAAGCACTCCAGGAAGCCACTCACCTCTCCTACTGGGCAAAGTTTAAAAATGAGCATGTTTTCCCAGAGTTGCTTTTTATTACATAATGGCTTATGTTAGCATAGGGCTATTATCGAACTATATCCCCAGTAGTTACAATGTACCATCCTTCAACCAGTGCAAGACTGCTCCACTAACCTCCGTCAGACATGAGGCATGATAACCGTGACACACTGCCGTCTCACATGCCACCATCAACTTTAAGTTTACCATCAATAAGTAACTGTCTCTAAACTGTGCATTTCTAGTTTGGGGTTTGTTCTGTCTCCCACCCCCGACTACCAGGATTCCATCTTAGCTTACTGGGTACTCACCTTCATCGTAGATGTACAGGTATCTAGTTGGCAGCTATACAGTGACATCTCTCTACACTCAGATCTTCACCTCCAGCTGTCTGTAAGTGTTAGTCACTCAGTCATGTCTGACTCTTTGTGACCCCGTGGACTGTAGCCTGCCAGGCTCCTCTATCCATGGAATTCTCCAGGCAAGAATACTGGAGTGGGTTGCCATTGCCTTCTCCAGGGGATCTTCCTGACCTAGGGACTGAACCCAGGTCTCCTGCTTTGGAGGCAGATTCTTTATCATCCAAGTCACCAGGAAACCCCTCCAGCTATCTATGGCCAAGCTCAAAATCAAAATCTTGTTGTTATTTTACTGGTTCACCAAACTTGCAGCAGCTTCAATAACAATTCGTAAACTTAGGTGTTTTAATTTCAATGTTAAAGGTAGAATATACCCTTGTTGCAGGTATATACCATCCTAACATCTCTATATGCTGAAAGAAAGAAAGAAGGAAGGGAAAAAGATAAGGAGAAAAGAAAATAGGAAAGGAAGAAAGGAGGGAAGGGGAGAGAGAGGGAAAGAAGGAAGGAAGGAGGGAAGGTAGGAAAGAAGGAAGGAAAAGTTCTGCCTTCACCTGCTTGATTACGGGCAAAAGCTTACCTGCCTGGATGTTAAATTTTTTCTTCAGTCATAACATGTAAATCCTTGTTTTGAACAACTTTACTTTCACAGCCTTCTTGTTGTGTACAATTTTATTTTCAACCATACGTTTAAAGGAATCCGAGGCCAAGTCCAATATTTTAAACAAAAGCCTGGCTATTGACTGCTCTCTGGCAGTGAAATATAGTATGATAATCCCTGGGATAGGAAAATAATAACTACATTTAATGAGGCTCAGAAGGTAAAGAATCTGCCTGCAATGTGGGAGACCCAGATTTGATCCCTGGGTTGGGAAGATCCCTTGTAAAAGAAATGCTACCCACTCCAGTACACTTGCCTGGAGAATTCCATGGACAGAGGAGCCTGGAGGGCTACAGTCCATGGGGTCACAAAAAGTCAGACACGACTGAGTGACTAACAGTTAGCACATGTCAGGTTTTCTGCTATGATAGTCAGTTACACTATTCATTTTTCTAGAAAACCAAGCTATTAACATGGACAAGAAGCAGTATGGAGTGCTGGTTTAGCGGTTAGGATGCAGAGTCAGTTCCCTGGGTTTGGAATGTCAAGGCTAGTACTTCCTTAATCATATAATTTGAGAAAGTTACTTAATTTGTCAGTGTCTTGGCTTCTTCATCTGTATAATAGAAATAATATTACTTTCTTTATGGGCTTAGCAGTGTGGGGGTTAAATCAGAAAACGTATCCAATCATACAATAAATACTTAACGCACGTGAACTATTCTTGTTAGATTTAATTTATAGGTTAGAAAAGTGGGACTCAAAGAACTTGAGTAACAACCCTAAGGCAATAGTGAGCAAAGGTCAGAGCTAAACATCAACCCTGTCTACAGTCCCTGGGTCAAGCTCCTGCCCACTACACTGGATGATTTCTGAGATCCTCACCTGCGGATCATCCGCAATTCTGTGATACACTCATCCAAAGGTAAGTCATCACGCTGTTATGTATCTTTAATGGGCTTATGTTTCTGACAGACTGATTCCCAATCATTTTAAACTGTAGACTCTGGCTACTTTGGTACTGCTGTTAGTAAACTATTCTTATATACATATGAAAACAAAAGCCTTTCAAACAAGTGCATAGCATATCAAATGTTACCTATAATCATTTTCACTGGATCTCAATGGTCAGATTTTTTCTCCAGATTTTTGGGAGGGGGAATGTTTTGCTTTACTTTGTTTGTTACTAAGGGCTTCCCTGGTGGCTCAGCTGGTAAAGAATCTGCCTGCAATGCAGGAGACCACGGTTTGATTCCTGGGTTGGGAAGATCAGCTGGAGAAGGGAAAGGCTACCCACTCCAGTATTCTGGCCTGGAGAATTCCGTGGACTGTATAGTCCATGGGCTTAGGGGGATTACTTTTCTTTATTTTGTTTGTTACTAAAATCGAACTGAAATAAATATTCATTTATCAAAATCTTTGTACACTGGCATGACTCAAGGAATTTCTAACACTGATGACATTGATATCAGTGTTGTATACTGCGCTGAGCTTTGTTGTTCAGTCATGTCCGACTCTTTGTGACCCCGTGGACTGTAACCACCCAGACTCCTCTGTCCTGGAGTAGGTTGCCATGCCCTCCTCCAGGGCATCTTCCAAACCCAGAGACGGGAAGGCAAATTCTTTACTGTCTGAGCCACAAGGAAGTCAATGAATACTGGAGTGGGCAACCTATCCCTTCTCCAGGGGATCTTCCTAACCCAGGAATTGAACCAGGGTCTCCTGCATTGCAGCCAGATTCTTTACCAGCTGAGCTACCAGGGAAGCTCAATATACTGGGCTGTATTTACTACCAAATCTTCCTTTAAAAAATTACAGCAATTCACATGCTCATGTGAGTATCTATCTCCCCTCTCTCTTGACATTATTTAAAGTAACACCATACTTTAAGAAAAGAAAATTCAAACTTTATCTGTAATTGCATTATGTTGGTTGGCTTTTTAGTAATTATTTATAGACACTCTACTATGTTTTTTAAAACATTTAAGGTAGCTTATAGCTTTACATACATATAAGTGTGACTGTTCAATTTAAAATATAAATAGTAAGGGAAAGGAAAGGAAAGAGAAGTCGCTCAGTCATGTCCGACTCTTTGCGACCCCATGGACTGTAGCCTACCAGGCTCCTCTATCCATGGGATTTTCCAGGCAAAAATGCTGGAGTGGGTTGCCATTTCCTTCTCCAGGGGAGCTTTCCAACCCAGATATCGAACCTGGGTCTCCTGCATTACGGCAGACTCTTTACCCTCTGAGCCACCAGGGAAGCCCAATAGTAATACATATCAATAAAAAGGGCAAGTACATCAGAAAATTTGGAAAGATTTACTCCTGATTGCTGGGCGCTTCTAGGCAACAGAGATCTGGCAAAGAGTAAGATAAACAATATTGGGCCATGGCAGCCTGGGAAGCAGCTTTGCAAAGATCTCCCCAGAGACACAGGTGGAGTACAGTAGTGATCAGAGGCCCCAGTTCCCAGCGTGGAGTTGGCAGTGGATAGGCCCCAGGGCAGACAGTGACTCCTGGGTGGTGGATCAGGTCCACAACCTCAGATATGCAGACAATACCACTTTAATGGCAGAATGCTAAGGGGAACTAAAGAGTCTCTTGATGAAGGTGAAAGAGGAGAGTGAAAAAGCTGGCTAAAAACTCAACATTCAGAAGACAAAGATCATGGCATCCAGTCCCACCACTTCATGACAAACAAATGGGGAAACAATGGAAACAGTGACAGATTTCATTTTCTTGGGCTCCAAAATCAATGCAGACGGTGACTGCAGCCACACAATTAGATGATGCTTGCTCCTTGGAAGAATAGTGATAACAAACCTAAATAGCATATTAAAAAGCAGAGACATCACTTTGCTGACAAAAGCCTGTATAATCAAAGCTATGGTTTTTCCAGTAGTCATGTATGGATGTGAGAGTTGGACCATAAAGAAGGCTGGGTACCAAAGAATTGATGCTTTCTAACTGTGGTGTTGGAGGAGACTCTTGAGAGTCTCTTGGACAGCAAAGAGATCAAACCAGTCCATCCTAAAGGAAATCAACCCTGAATAGTCATTGGAAGGACTGGTACTGAAGCTGAAGCTCCAATACTTTGGCCACCTGATGTGAAGAGCTGACTCATTGAAAAAGACCCTGATGCTGAGAAAGATTGAAGGCAGGAGGAGAAGGGGGCAACAGAGGATGAGATAGTTGGATGGCATCACTGATTCAGTGGATATCAGTTTGAGCAAACTAAAGGAGACAGTGAAGGATAAGGAAGCTACGTGTGCTGCAGTTCATGGGGTTGCAAAGAATCAGACATAACTGGCTTAGCAATTGAACAACAAAGATAAACATGCCACCGGTGTCACACAGCTTATATCTGGGTAGAATTCATAAATTTAAATATGAATAAATATTATTTCTTCCTGAAGAAGTGAAGTGAAGTCGCTAAGTCATGTCTGACTCTTTGCGACCCCGTGGACTGTAGCCCACCAGGCTCCTCCGTCCATGGGATTCTCCAGGCAAGAATACTGGAGTGGGTTGCCATTTCCTTCTCCAGGGGATCTTCCCGACCCAGGGATCGAACCCAGGTCTCCCGCATCATAAGCAGATGCTTTAACCTCTGAGCCACCAGGGAAGGATATCAAAAAAATAAAAGTGTAACAGTGAGTAGGGTTATTTTAAATAGATTAAACTGAGAGAGAAAATGACTAAACATGAATACTAAAGAACCATTCAAGAGGAAGCAATCAATCAGGTTTTAATCACCAGTGGGGAGAGAAAAGCTCTTTTGGAAGAGAGAGATGAGCCTCTTGGTGGATCCATGCCTTTAATAATAAGGGGAAAAGGCAGCTTAAGACAATCATTACATTAAAGAAAAAAATAGTTCTCATTTCCAGATGATAGGTTTCCAAAATTCATGGAAATCACTGATTCTTAATCATTTACTGTATGCAATAGGGAGACAGATGGAATTAAATCTCATATCCAATAAAGGTATATATTAAGAACATCAAAAAGTAGAAAACAAACAGACATGTTTCACTTTCATTACTGGCTAATACAAAGAATCTCACTATTTTTCAGTGAAATTGTTTCCGCCTTCTCAGAAGACCTCCAAAGTTTCATTCCCAAGTAAAGATATGAAATTAAATATGATTTCCTGAAAGTCAGGGATGAGGTGAGACAACCAGGGTATTTATGAGTCTCTTATTCTGTCATGCTGGAAACTGTAGAATGTTAAGCAGACTACTGATTCACTAGAGAAATACTCCTAGTCAGCTCAGGTTTGTTTATAACAACAGACAAAGGAGAGACATAGCTCATAGATCAGCATGTCATAAGACAGAGACAGCTCACTGCCAAGGGCAAATTTAGAACTCAGAATGAAGAAAAGATATATACCCACACAGCAGCCAGACACAGAAATCCAAGCGAGATAAAAAGGGTATCAAATTATAACTGCCATATATAGCACAAGAAAAATCACAAAAAGAACTTAATTCCAATGTTGTAATTAGAAATTAATGGAAAAAATCTCCACAAAACCTTCAGAGTAGAAAAACAGCCCAAAGGGAACCACCTGAAATGATTTACCAAATTAATGATTAATTGTCAAAGGACCTATGCAAGGAAAAACAGAGAAGATTTTTTAATTATGTGTGAACAATTCTACAATGATAAATGTAAAAGCATCAATGAGAGGCACTCCTTTCTGGGGAAATAGTTCAGTTCAGTTCAGTTCAATTCAATGCAACCACTCAGTCATGTCCAACTCTTTGCAACCCCATGGACTGTAGCACGCCAGGCTTTCTTGTCCATCACCAACTCCCAGAGCTTGCTCAAACTCAAGTCCATCGAGTCGGTGATGCCATCCAACCATCTTATCTTCTGCCATCCCCTTCTCCTCCCTCCTTCAATCTTTCCCAGCATCGGGTCTTTTCCAATGAGTCAGTTCTTCGCATCAGGTGGTCAAAGTATTAGAATTTCAGCTTCAGTCTTTTCAAAGAATAGTCAGGATGATTTCCTTTAGGATGGACTGGTTAGATCTCCTTGCTGTCCAAGGGACTCGCAAGAGTCTTCTCCAACACCACAGTTCAAAAGCATCAATTCTTCAGTGCTCAGCTTTCTTTATAGTCCAACTTTCACATCCATATACGACTACTCAAAAAACCATAGCTTTGACTAGATGGACCTTTGTTGGCAAAATAATGTCTCTGCTTTTTAATATTCTGTCTAGGTTGGTCATAGCTTTTCTTTCAAGGACCAAGCATCTTTTAATTTCATGGCTGCAGTCACCATCTGCAGTGATTTTGGAGCCTAAGAAAATAAAGTCACTCACTGTTTCTATTGTTTCCCCATCTATTTGCCATGAAGTGATGGAACCAGATGCCATGATCTTCATTTTCTGAATGTTGAGTTTTAAGCCACCTTTTTCACTTTCCTCTTTCACTTTCATCAAGAGACTCTATTTTTGGATCATAGAAATGCAAGAGTGTTCCAGAAAAACATCTACTTCTACTTTATTAACTACTCCAAAGCCTTTGACTGTGTGGATCACAGCAAACTGGAAAATTCTTCCAGAGATGGGAATACTAGACCACCTAACCTGCCTCATCAGAAATGTGCATGCAAGTCAAGAAGCAAGAGTTAGCTGGACATGGAACAACAGACTGGTTCCAAATTGGGAAAGGAGTACATCAAGGCTGTATATTGTCACCCTGCTTATATAATTTATAGGCAGAGTACATCATGCAAAATGCTGGATGAAGCAAATCTGGAATCAAGATTGGAGGGAAAATAACAATAACTTCAGATACACAGATGACAGCACCCCAATGGCAGAAAAAAAAAAGGAGGGGGGAATAGTTATATTTAGTTCAAATAGAAGGAGAAAACCTGAAGAAACCAAAAGTTATAGGAAAAAAAAAAATTGTAGTTAAAAAAAAAATCACAATTTGCCCCTCTTCCCTCTTAGCTCTTTGGCTGGCAATTAAAATGATATAAAGTGGGTTAACAAGAGAAAAATAAATTTATTTTGTACATTTGGGGAGTCTACATAAGCATGAAGATCTCAAAGACAGTAAGGCAAGATGAGGTTATATATACTATTCTGGACTAAGAAGAAGGTAGTGGTCTGTGACTTCAAAGGGAAAAAAAGTAATCCACAGAAAGATGAAAATAACTAGTGTTTTGTAAACAGATGTTTGCTGGGCCACCTATAGATGCTAGAACACAGAGAGGACTTTGATCAAATGGGCGTGGGCTAGGTTCTTCCCTGTTTAACACACTTAGTTTGATACTTTATAGTTATCCACAGTGATAACTCCTTCCTGGGGCAGGTTCTCTACCCTAAATTTTCTTTAGGCAGTGAGGGTGAAGTTCAAAGGTTCTTCCTGAGTCTTTTAGGTCCTGCTTCTTTTCAGCTCTAAATAATCCACATGCCGAGCGGCACATCTTAGAGCAGCTTGCCCTGAACTCTCCATCGGTCTCAGAAAATCTTACAAGAAACTTCTTCCACATTCTCAAGGAACAGATAACTGGTTTAAACACATTAAAGGAAACAGGGAAGAGCCACTTTGGATGGAAGGATCTTAAGAGAGTTTGTTGATGGTCTGATGTCACTTCCTTGTAAAAATTAGTGTCCTCAACCAAATCCATTCACGAAGGAATACCTTCCCTTAAGACTTTGTTAGCAGCAATATCACCTTCTTCCTGGCTCCCTCCTGAAACCAAGGAGGATGTGGTGGGGCTCTTGGGTACAGAAGCCTTTTTCTCTCCTGTTTCTAGTTTTTAGCAAATAGGCTTCAGCCTCCATGACCTTTCCTAGGTCATTCACGAAAGTGAAAAGTGAAAGAGAAGTCGCTCAGTCGTGTCCAATTCTTTGTGACCCCATGGACTGCACCCCACTCCAGTAATCTTGCCTGGAAAATCCCATGGATGGAGGAGACTGGTGGGCTGGACCAGTCACTTGGAGTCACTTGGAGTTGGACACAACTAAGCGACTTCACTTTCACTTTTCACTTTCATGCATTGGAGAAGGAACTGGCAACCCACTCCAGTGTTCTTGCCTGGAGAATCCCAGGGATGGGGGGAGAGCCTGGTGGGCTGCTGTCTCTGGGGTTGCACAGAGTCGGACATGACTGAAGTGACTTAGCAGAAGCCCCAGCAGGACTGTAGCCCACCAGGCTTCTCTGTCCATGGGATTTTCCAGGCAATGGTCCTGGAGTGGGTTGCCATTTCCTTCGCCAGGGGATCTTCCCAACCCAGGGATCAAACCCCGGTCTCCCGCACTGTAGACAGACGCTTTACCATCTGAGCCACCACGGAAGTAGTTGCTGATTGAAGAGAAGAGGTAATATAGGGAAAAGGATAGGGCAGTTAAAACATAACAGCACAGCCTTGGGGCAAGGTCCTGGACCCTTCTCAAGGGATACAAAGGACCTCTTTGAGCTCTTCTACTGTACCAGTGAAGTTGCTCAGTCATGTCTGACTGTTTGCAACCCCATGGACTGTAGCCCACCAGGCTCCTCTGTCCTTGGGATTCTCCAGGCAAGAATACCGGAGTGGGCTGCCATTTCCTTCGATAGTACTAAACCCCCCACAGATGGAAGATGGTAGCCACTTGATGAAGCATTCTTCGTTTCAGAGAGGGTCACAATCTGATGATCTTGAGGACCAGAGAAGCTCAGCTAGAGACCACCCAGGGCCAAGTGAAAGCAGTGAAGGCTCTGCACACGTCCCGACCCTTATCAGCACCCCTGCGCTTGAACCGCTGTTACGGAACTCTTCACGAGATCCGTGGGTTGGGACACAGAGTTTTTGAGGGCACTAGCCCAGCATGTCCCCCTTTGGCTGGCAAAGCAATAAAGTTATTCTTTTCACCCAGAATTCTGTCTCTGAGATCCAATTCAGCACCAGGGTACAGACGTCAAAGTTTCATCATCCCTCCCAGTTCCTTTCTAATCAGAACAGACATTAACCAAAGGGGTGGTGGGAGGAAAAGGTTTTGATGGCATGTTTCTTAGCAGCCTTTGGCCTTGCTCTTTGATGTTCCAGGATGTATACCCTTACTATCAACTCCCTGATTCTAACTTTGAAGAGCCTCATTTACCTTAATGTTACCAGTGGGAGGAATTGGGGGGAAAAACCTTGCAAGGCTATTAGTTTGGTACAATTGAAATAACAAAGGAACAACAGGAAAGACTGTGCAAATGTGTGACTTTTCAAAGCTATTCTGCCTTGAAATAAGCACGGTCACATGCTTAGCAGAGAAAGGCACAAGCAGAAGTCTGAAATGCTCCACTGTTCTATGCTCACTTATGAGTCAGTTTTAAATTTACCCTCAACTTGATTAATATTACATATTGACACATGAAAATAGGCTTAGAGGAAATCACTTATGAATGGAGACATGAATGTTTGTAAATAAGACATAAGTAAATTAAACTCAACAGTGCATCTATCATGATCAAGTTGGTTTTAATTTAGAATACAAAATTTTATAATCACAGGAAATCTCTTTTAACAGAAATGTGTTCAAATAAGAGGACACTTTTGACAATCTCGATACACTTCAAAAGCACATGTGATAATCAATACTTATTTCTTACAGATATTTTAAGAAATGAGCAATTGACCACAATGAATCAAAACAGTATTTTTGGCAATTAAATTCTAAAGGTTTTTATTAAGGAGACTAGAATACTACTTTCCCAATACTATTTAACATTTTTCTGAATGTTATACATAAATCTCTGTCACAGGAAGAAAAATGTAGCAATTAGAAGGAGGAAACAAACATTCTCATTGGCATAATTCTTTATTGGTAACATCCTTAAAATGTAGCAGAAAATTAATTATGTGTGCATGCTAAATTGTTTCAGTTGAGTCCAACTTGCCACCCTATGGACTGTAGCCCACCAGGCTCCTCTGTCCAAGGGATTCTCCAGGCAAGAATACTGGAGTGGGTTGCCATGCCCTCCTGCAGGGGATCTTCCCAACCCAAGGATCGAACTCACATTTTCTGCAGTTGACTCTTTACCTCTGAGCTATAAGGGAAGCCCAAATTAACTATACTCAATAATTAAGTTAAGCAGGGTAGCCTTTTAAGAGAAGTAGTAAAAGCAAATAATTATAGTTAGTTCTCACTGTCGGAGGAAAACAATTTTCCTCTTCCTATCTAGGTTTTCCTGGTTGGTCTAAGAATTAAACTGATATAAGGCAAATTAACAGAAGAATATCAAATAAAAATTGACTAAGAAGCATACATATGTAACCCAGCAGGACTTATGGGGCCTTCCGTGGACAGGTTCCCCCATATCCCCTGCTTTAGCTTCTCTCTGAAGTACCTAGACAACAGTGTCTGCGTGCTAAGTCACTTCAGTCATGTCCAGCTCTTTGCAACCCTCTGGATCATAGCCCACCAGGCTCCTCTGTCCATGGGATTCTCAGGCAAGAATACTGGAGTGGGTTGCCATGCCCTCCTCCAGGAAATCTTCCCAGCCCAGGGATCAAACCTGCATCCCTCATGCTTTCTGCATTGGCAGGTGGGTTCTTTATCACTAGCACCACCTGGGAAGCCCCTGGATAACAGTATTGGATACAAATTTCCTGAGTTGTTTTGCAAATATAAACCTCCCCTCCCCCAAATGGAAGAAGTTACCTACTTGATGACCATGAGCACACAGCCCCAGGCCTCCTGGAGTCTAAGGACCGATGTAGTTATAACCTGTGACACCATCCTCTTCCTTCATCATCAGCCAATCAGAGAGCTGTGCATGGTCTGATCACATACCCTGTGGGCCCCCTCCTTCATCTGGCTTTTTAAAAAATGCTTTGCTATAACCCTTTGGCGGGGCTCGAGCTTTTGAGGGCAATGTGTCACCTCATCTCCTTGCATGACCTTGCAATAAACCTTTCTCTGCTCTAAACTCTGTTTCATTTATTGGGCCTCACTGTGTGTCAGGCACACAAACTTGCATGAACACCCAGGAGAAATACAAGAAAACTAAGGAACTCATCAAAAGGACCTCGTCTTAGATACCACACTTAGCTAGAGACAAAAGAGGATGTTGAGGGTGGAGAGCGCCAGTTATGGGATGCCGCCGGGAAGGCACAGTGAACAAGGTGACTACGAGGCATGCAGGTCTGAGTCACCACCTTCTCCACTGATGTTTCTAGAGTTTTGGTCATTCTCTACTTCCAGGTACAGAGAAGGGAAAACCGTACAAATGGAGATTACCCTTACAAATGTCTCTTACAAAAGGGCAACTGCTATATGGTTTTTAGAGCCCTTCCATGTCTATTTCTCAGAAAATAACCAGCTTAAAACAATATGCCAAATACTGTAAAGCAGTTATACTTCAATTAAAAATAAATAAATTTAATTAAAAAAAAAATGCCAAAGTGCAGGGTGGCAAATTCTGCTCCGCTAACCTATAAACTATAACTTAAAAAATGCAATCATATAGGAAACACAATTTAAGTATTTCATATATTTATGAAAAACATATAAAATATTAAGATTTGAGTAAATCATGAGCATGAGCCATTCCATTTCTATAAATCATAAAGATGATTTACATAAAAATGAAGATTCTTCCAAACTAATATCTAGGTTTAATTCCACTGCCAACAAAACTCAAATGGATAATTTCTGAAGTTAGCAGAATGACTCAAGTTTACAAGAGTTAACATATCTAACAGGTAATATATTTTTGATAAAGAAAAATAATAGAGGAAAATTTGTTGTGTTAAATACTAAGACGTATATTATGTCAGGCAGGAAGGAAAGGTCCTCTATCCTTCTAGGTTCATCTGGTTAATCTAAAGATTAAACTGATTTGAGAAAAACTAACAGAAGAAAATCAAACAAAAGTCTGATAATACGTATACACAGGAAAGAACAAGGAAAACCAAGTGACTCACTCAAATGACGGAAGCCCTCACTTTTAATATCATCCACAGCTAAAAACAAAAGTGAGTTATGCGAGGTTACCAGGAAAGGCACAGTGAACAAGGATAAGATTGTTATGCATAATTAAGCCATTGTCTTCTCCATTGTTAAGCGTTTCTAGAGATTTGGTCATCTTCTTCTATTAGTTCAAAGAAGTGTGTGTTAGTTGCTCACTCGTGCCAGATTCTTTGCAACCCCATGGACTGTAGCCAGGCTCCTCTGTCCATGAAATTCTCTAGGCAAGAATGCCGGCGTGGGTAACTATTCTTCTCCAGGGGACCCAGGATTCCTGCACCATAGGCAGATTCTTTAGTCTGAGTCACCAGGGAAGCTGACACCTTAATAAATGGATATTTCCCTTATAGAGATAAATGTCTCTTAAAAAAAGGATAACATTCCTACTTGGTTTTCAGTTTCCCCCTGCCTGCTATTTCTTAGAAAAATAACCAGCTTAAAACAATTAATATGCCAGAGATGCATTTTAAGGGTATAAATTATCCTCCCTTACAATTACAAATCTACAATTATAAGAAAATGTTATGTTGGCAAGAAAATTTACATACATTAAAAAAAAAAAGATATTCCTGAAACAGATCTTTGTATAAAAAAGAATTTAATATGTGATACAAAGGACCATGGAGACCAATAATAAAGTGATAAATTATTCAAGATAAGGTGGGAAAATTTAATTATGTATTTTAAAAAATCTTGTTTACAGAATATATCATCTGCAGTCTGCGTGTGCACTCAGTGGTGTCTGACTCGGCAACACCATGGCCCATGAGGCTCTGCCGTCCATGAAATTTCCCAGGCAGGAATACTGGAGTGGGTTGCCATTTCCTACTCCAGGGGATCTCCCGACCCAGGGATGGAATCCATGTCTCTCGTTGCCTGCACTAAGAAGGGGATTCTTTGCTTACCCCCCTGGTAAGCCCCACTCTAGAGCTTGTGTGCGTGCCTGCTGTCTCTTCAGGTGTATCCGACTATTTTCGACTCTATGGACTGTAGCCCACCAGGCTCCTCTGTCCATGGAATTCTCCAGGCAAGAATACTGAAGTGGGTTGCCATGCCATCCTCCAAAGGATCTTCCCAATCCAGGGATGGAAACCGAGTCTCCTGCGTCTTCTGCTCTGCGGCATATTCTTTACCCCTGAGCCACCAGGGAAGCCCCACTATACAGCATACTGCAATATGAATCTCAGATGAATCTGAGGTGAAGGGAATAAAAAGCACTATCAGAAAAATAAGGACTTATATGATTGATTTCAGAAAGGGCAAGAACTTAAGTAATAAGAAAGGAAAATAAACATTTATGTGTATGGATTTGTGCAGTTGTACAAATTTTTTTTAACAGCATGCATGTCAAAAAAATAAAAGGAAATTAAAACACAAAATAAAATTTGGAAAAAATTTTCACCTCTAGTAATCTTGAAGATCTAGAGACAATCAAATCTGTGTTACTGCAACAGGGGCTTTATGTCCAAGGAAGGGAATAAATTACATGTCAGATTTTTTTTTTTTTTTTTTTGCCACTGTAAGCAGATAAGGTAAGGAGTCCCCAGAGGAAGAGGACCAGACATAACTTTTCTAACATAAAAGGAGCCATTTTAGGTCTAAGCCATTCTGTGATCTAAATCTGGCCACAGTTCTCTGGCAGCCCAGAGATTAGGACTCTGAGCTTCCTCTGCAAAGGGGCACAGGTGTGATGCCTGGGCAGGGAGCTAAGAGCTCACCTGCCACACAGCACGGCCAATAAATAAATAGATAATTAAACCTGGCCACAGCGCCTGCCCTTGCAGAAGACGAGGTCCCTGTGGTTTATGATCTGCCAAAAGAAGGTAAAAACAGCTATTATCAGGCTAAGGAGAGAACTTAACAATAACAAAGATAATAAATTAGGTATAAAGACTCCCAGTTGTGTTTCTATAGTAAAGATCAGCCTGAAGGACATTCTTGAGCTAGTTCACAGACTCTTGGAATACTCAACCACCAGATGAACTGGAACCTAAGACTGTAGACGGCTTACTTTCGACCTTTTCTAATCCTTATGACTTGAACTAGAGTGAACTCTGTCAAGCTCTGCCCCAATTCTACTGCTGAATTCTCCTCTGCTTAAGCCTCCTAATAAATATGCATATATCCTTAGCCTGAAACTTAGCAGTTTGAGGAGACATTGCTTTAGGAAAGATCTATCAACGGTGTTCACCTTACTTGCTGCAAGTAATAAACCGTTCCTTCTCTTGCTCTTTGACTTGACTGTATCTTTTGGCTCCACACCCACTAAGAGGCAAACCCAGTTTTCAGGTACGACCATGATGCTTAGAAGCCTAAGAAATAAGTAAGAAGAAACAGATGATCATAGTCAATGATGTGACTCCTGATGCGACCTGCTTCATAGTAGTTACACGCCTCCTGAGCACAAGCCTGTTCGCAGAGGTACACGTAAAGAAGCAGCAAGCAAAATGAAGGGCAATAAAAACAAAGGATTATTTTCATTGATAAGGTTATTTTCGTTATTATTCTATCTTCAACCTAAGTAAGGAAAGCAAGGCCATGGGGGTGATAAAAGAAAGGAAGGAAGGAAGGGGAAGAGAGAGGGAAGGAAGGGGAAGAAAGAGGGAAGGAAGGAAGATGGGAAGGAGAGCTGGCTTTGAATTTTGAATGGAATGAATGAAAGATTATATGCAGGAAAAGGGAAAAATAATTTTGCCTCTACCCTTCTAGATTCTCGGTTGAGAAACCCCTTGAAATAACAGGAGAAAAACTAACAGACACTTAATAGCATGTATATCTCCAATGTACATGGGAGATACCCAGGAAAAGTGAGTAACTCTTCCAAAAGGCCCAAGCCACCACCTTACATACCATCTCCAGTTAAAGACAAAAGAGACATTGTGAGGTGGGGAGCCCGTTACAGGAGGCTATGAAGAAAAGCACAGCAAACAAGGGTATGGTTGTTACACAGATTTAAGCCAGTTGCCTCCTCCAGTGACAGAGTTTCTAGAGGTTTGGCTATCTGCCTCTTCCTGTAACTGCAAGGGAGACACCCTGACAAACAGAGATTCCTAATAAATGTAAATTCCTCTTACAAAAAGGTAACTTCCCTTCAGCTTCCAGAATTCCCCTGGGTCTGCAGCTTCCTAAAAATAACGAGCTCAAGATAATTCTTATTTCAAACATGTCTATTAAGGGAAGGCAAATTCTGCTCCCCTTTTAATATTAAAGGTAGATGATGTGGATAATCTATGTGAGTCTATTTACACATGGGTGATTTATCAATAAATATATATAAAGTACTGGCTTCCCCAATAGCTCAGTGGTAAAGAATCTGCCTGCAATGCAGGAGAAACAGGTTCAATCCCTGGGTCAGGATGATCTCCTAGAGAAGGAAATGGCTACCCACTCCAGTATTCTTGCCTGGGAAATCCCATGGACACAGGAGCCTGGCAGACCTCAGTCTAAGGCATTGAGGTAGAAATTGCTAGGCAGTCAGTGTAGGACTCTGAGACTTTGGTCTTCTTTTCAGTAAACATCTCACTCCAGTAACCTAGAGCTATACCCTCTGTCCAGAATTCCTGGAATGTGTCCTTGGTCTGATAAATTTTCAGCACTCAGATCCAGGGAAGGGCAGTAATTCACTTCTGTTCCATATGCCTGACGGAAAAGCAACTAGTGATCACTAACCTTTTAGCCTCCTAAAGCATTTATTTTATTGTGTCTTACAGAGGGAGGGTGTGTCTCAGTCAAGAACCTAAATGGGTATAGAGAAAACTATTTTTCTCCTCCAATGTGCAACATGTGAAATAATTCATTTTGAGATAAGGCACATACCACTGTCATCGACGACTTTCAATTTCTGTGGTTAAATGAAGTTTCAAAAACTCTGCTCGAGTCTGATCTAAAGGCCTTACTGATCCAGGTCCTTTGAGAAGTAAAACTTTTCAAAAATACAAAGTAGGAAATTGTGATCACTAAGCCACAGTTAGCACTGTGATGTTCCCTGTGTATGGCTTATTCAGAGTCTTACAAAAAAGAACTCAAAGTAAGCCGGGGGCCTCTGAAGCTTCAGCCCCATGCTTCTTCAAGGCTGCAGTCCTGTGAGCTATTCTTGCACTGGCCTTTGATGTAAAATACTGAAAACATTGGATTTTCCTAAGAATACCATTTTAAAAGGAGGAATTTCTGGGATTGCTTTTTTCCTACTGCTGACCCAGAAAGACCTACCAACCCATGGGCAAGCAGATTGAGACTGTGACAAGACCATCAGAGACTGCTCAGTTCCAATGGAGGACCTAGAGCCATCATGTTCCACGGCAGGGATAAATCACAGCTCCTATTTCCATAAGGCAGAGTTCCATCAAAAAAAGGGGAACTGGAAATTGGAAAAATTCCAGAGTCAATTCACTATTGCAGTACTCCTGGGTTGCTTTCTTTCCACTAATGAACAGGGAAAGAATTCTTTCTACCACCAATAATGGAGAAGCATCCATAAAAGATGTAATTGTCCATAAAGACCATTTCTGAAATGTAGATGTTGTGATCAAAGATGTTCTAGCTGACATTTGCTCAATGAATTTACACTTATGCTCTCTTCTAGCCCGGTGGGCAATGTGATGCCTTAGTCACTGTCCCTGAAAACTTGCCAGTTTAATCTCACTCAGTTATAATCACTGCCTTGCTTATTCATTCTATTGCACTTTGCATTCAGTTCACAACACTCCCAGTCTGCTGCCACCACTCATCCATAATATGCCCGTTTCGTTACTCCAACAGCCATCTCCTTTATCAGTCACTTTATCAGTCACTGCCACCAATGTGAGGACTGAATTGCATTCTGTCCGCCCTTGGGATGTGACCACTGAAAGCTCCTTCACATCTCTAGGAGGCAACCCATCTGTCTGAACTGATTTTTCAAGTCAGCTCCTTGCCCCATGTGGTCTATTTCGATTCTATCAGTTTATGCCAAGGATGGAGTATACATGCCCTTGAGCAAACACCAGTGCCAACTGGAGCCCATTTTTCTCCCGTTTTAGCCAAGCGTGGCTCCTGCCTCTAAACTCTCACTGCGTTTCCTTCGGCCACCACAGCTGGTTACTGTCCTAGAGTTTTATTACCCCCACTGACTAAAGTACAGGATTGATTTCTGCACTGGGAGGGAAGAATTTAATTGGTGAGTAGCAGTCACTTTCTCCCCCCTTGCATTCAGTGAATGTACAAGCTATCTCAGTATTTCAAAAAACCCAGGGCCTTCAGGCAGGAGTACCATTTGAATCTGAGCTTTAGCCATCTATCCACCCTAAGCACTCAGTGACCAGTGAAGTCAGGTTGTTACTTAGAAAGCCCTTAATAGGCACCAGGGGATCCTAACACATTCTCTCTCACTCACACGTAAACAGTCAACTTCCTAAAGAATAACGATCCGATATAGCAGCTCTCCACTTTCCTTTTAAACTCTGTCCCTACTCGTTTAGTTTTTGTGAATCCCAAATTAAATTATCTAAGGCATTTTCCCTACTAAAATTATAACTCAACATATTATAGAAGACAGAAATATTTGTCAGTCTTTCTCAAAAATACAAGAGTTATAGTAAATATCAATACATTTAAAAGAATAACTGCTGTGTGGCAAGATTCAAATAGCAAGCCCAGGGCCTACACTAGAGAGAAGACGGTACACCCCTGAAGGACTTGCCTCCCTGCGAGAACACACACAAGTTGTGTACCAGGTCATTCCACGAGTCTGCCTCGGCCACAGGGCCACTTCAGTTCTGCGCCAGAGAACCAAACTACATCTAACCGCCCTGCATCCTAGCACTGGACAAAGCCAGCTGTAAAGATTAACATATGGAAATAGACACCATGTCACAGGACAAGGATTCAGTGAATAAAGTCATTTGTTTTGTTCACAGTGCAGAGGGGGAAAACCCACAATGAAAATCTAACAGGAGAGAAAGTGAGTGGTCTGACTGTGAGATAAACTAAATGGGCCTCAGCGAATCCGTGAATGGAAATCAGGGAGGAGTGAGTATTTTAGAAACATAAAAGGTCTCATCTCCAACCCTCACTTTCACTCTCACTCTCATACATATGCTATTCACAAGTAATTATAAATTTGATATGAAGAATTATTCTAGAGATGGATTTTTTTCCCCATAATGACTACTTGTACTATTTTTCAAACTTTCCGTCAATATATTTTCTCTAAAATATTCTTCTGCTGATGTACAAAGCACATGCTAAAAATGACAATCAGCTATTTGCTATTTCCATACCAATAAAACAAAATTAAATGACTACGTGAGGATGAGAAGGAAGTCACACAGAAATGGCAATGTTATTTAGGTTCTCCAGCATTTTTTTCTTTTTGAAATGCTGCTAAGGATTAAGCAGTAAGCAAGTCTCCTCCTCCCCACCCCAACTAGGGAGGATACTTCAGTTCAGTTCAGTCACTCAGTCATGTCCGACTCTTTGCAATCCCATGAACTGCAGCACGCTAGGCCGACCTGTCCATCACCAACTCCCAGAGTTTACTCAAACTCATGTCCATTGAGTCAGTGATGCCATCCAACCATTTCATCTTCTGTCGTCCCCTTCTCCTCCTGCCCTCAATCTTTCCCAGCATCAGGGTTTTTTCAAATGAGTCAGATCTTCACATCAGGTGGCCAAAGAATTGGAGTTTCAGCTTCAACATCAGTCCTTTCAATGAACACCCAGGACTGATCTCCTTTAGGATGAACTGGTTGGAGCTCCTTGCAGTCTCTTGGACTCTCAAGAGTCTTCGCCAACATCACAGTTCAAAAGCATCAATTCTTCAGCACTCAGCTTTCTTCACAGTCCAACTCTCACATCCATACATGACCACTGGAAAAACCATAGCCTTGACTACATGGACCTTTGTTGGCAAAGTAATGTCTCTGCTTTTGAATATGCTGTCTAGGTTGGTCATACTTTCCTTCCAAGGAGTAAGCGTCTTTTAATTTCATGGCTACAGTCACCATGTAGGATACTAGGGCTACTCTTAAAAGACAGATAAGACACTTTGTAAGTAACGAACAAGTAATCAACTGTAACTTACAATTTTGCTGTAAGAGTTAAGTGAAGTGTTAGAGGAAAGCAGAAAATAGAATACTGTTCCTTCATTTGGAGAAGCAGGAAATGTATTAGGGAAAGCTTTAGAAACAAAGCTGCATTTGAATTAGGTCTTCAGCATTGAGTGGGATTTTGACAGTTGAGTAGTGAGAGTGGGAAGACAGGGCCCGTGTGAAACGCTAATGGTTAGTAAAGGCAGATGATGGAAGAGCAGGAAACACATGGGTTACAACCTGTTTGCTATCAATGTTAAAGCAACCATTAAATTCCCCCTTGATTTTGCTTATATCATAAACTTCTGATCTGTAATTTACTCTTCTCAAAGGCCTTTTTCACCATAGCATGGCCAGTGAGGCAAAGGATGTAGATGATAGCTTCTGACAGAGATGCCACAACTGAACCAAATGGAAACCATAACAGCACTGAGCTATCTGAACACAAGCTCAAGCCTTTTTCAGCTTGCAAAGGGATGTCTTCTCAACATTTCTCCAGACTCACATATAATTTTATCTCTTGTTATGCAGAAGTCTTGACACCACGCTTATGGCAGAAAACAACACCACCTTTATGGCAGAAAGCAAAGAACTAAAAAAGACTGTTGATGAAAGTGAAACAGGAGAGTGAAAAAGTTGGCTTAAAGCTCAACATTCACAAAACTAAGATCATGGCATCCGGTTTCATCACTTCATGGGAAACAGATGGGGAAACAATGACAGACTTTATTTTTTTTTGGTCTCCAATATTCACTGCAGATGGTGACTGCAGCCATGAAATTAGAAGATGCTTGCTCCTTGAAAGAAAAGCTATGACCAACCCAGACAGCATATGAAAAAGCAGAGACATAACTTTGCCAACTAAGGTCTGTCTAGTCAAGGCTATGGTTTTTCCAGTGGTCATGTATGGATGGGAGAGTTGGACTATGAAGAAAGCTGAGCGCTGAAGAATTGACGCTTTTGAACTGTGGTGTTGGAGAAGACTCTTGAGAGTCCCTTGGACTGCAAGGAGATCCAACCAGTCCATCCTAAAGGAAATCAGTCCTGATTATTTATTGGAAGGACTGATGCTGAAGCTGAGATTCCAATACTTTGGCCAGTTGATGAGAAGGACTGACTCATTTGAAAAGACCCTGATGCTGGGAAAGATCCATGGGGTTGCAAAGAGTCAGACACGACTGAGCAACTGAATTGAACTGAACTAAGCAGAAGCCACAATAAAAATACTATTATTTTAAATTTGATGACTTAATTCCGACCAACAGAACTGATAGGACAGTATGGGAAAAAAGATGTGGTTTGGAGTCTGCCCGTTAAAAACCATTTTTTGAAGCAAAGTTTAGTAGATATATAATAAAGTATAAATTACCTGTTTTTCATATATATGGAAGCATTTTAGATTCAGAGTAGATAGCTAACATTTTCTTGATATTACTATTGAATATAAAAAATTATTAAGTCACCTAAATTTCATAGCAAACAATGAAATGTTTGATATAGCCTAGACTTCGGAAGAAATTTCAAAACACTCACAGAAAAGATGCCTATGTCTTCAGAGCCTTAGATTCTGAAAGGAAATAACATTAAGAGAAATAGAAGATTGCCAAAAAAATTAAATGTATAGTATTGATTCATTTGCACTTTAGTTCTCTTCATCTATATAACAAGAAACACATAAAGAACTATACAGGTTTGCAGTCTGCTTTCCTGAATGGCATTTTTTGTATGGATTATCTCAAGGCAAAAATATAATAAGTTAAATCTAAATCACAAAAACAACTATAGTGGATAATAAAATGGCACTTAAAGTATAAAGCTTAAGCTTTCAACCTATCAGTAAAGTCTGTTAAAAAGGGGCCTATCATTATGCTCTAATAAATTATGATATATTTTAGAAGCATGACTATTCCAGAAATATAAAGTTGCAAGACAAAGTATGTATTCTCTGATTTCAGCTCTGTAAAGTATAAATTTAGAGTGGGTTAACAGAAATATACCAAATGATTGCAGTATTTACAACCTTGCAAAATAAATCATTTTCTAAAAGACAGCCCATATCATAAATATACTGACTTATTATTTCTTAAAATTGTTGTGTGAGAGTGTGCACGCATGCACATGTGTGTTTAAGAGGTATTCATGTGAAAGAGGAAGCAAATATGCAGAGGGGAATAAAGCAAAACAACAATAAGCAAAGGTTCAGGTTTGTAGAATAGATCCGTATTTGAAAAGAGAAACGTTTCTGTTCTGAGACAAACATTGACCCCTTTACCCTCCCACACATGCTCCGATTAGCTCAATAGCAGTCTTTATCTGGTCCAAAGCCTTCAACCTTAAAAAAGCACTCATCTTTATGCAAAGCAATTAGGGGAAAAGTGTGCCCTGCACAAAGGAGAGGTTCTCAGTAATGATGCCTTGGCCATCCAGAACAACATGCAAACGGGACAGGCACTGACGAGTCAGGTCTGCTGGAAGTAGAACACATGGCAGAAATAAAAGGCTCCGCTAGAAAGGGCATGATTTCACCCCTCAAGGTCATGCTGTCATCCGTGCTCACATTTCTGGATATCATATGCTGAAATTAGAACGGTCCTCCTAAGCTTGCTTAGCATCTGCTGAAGCAGGTCAGCAAAATGAAACCCATTTTAACACAATTTGAAATTCTAATTATTTCAAAATGGTCATTACTTCTGGGGAAATTATTCCAGGAGCATATACTTATTTAAGTATGTCTGTATAATTTTGTTTCTTGCTCTCAAGCATATGAGCAATCCTGGGGCAACTCACCAAGGAAAAAATTTTTAAATTCCAGTTCCTTCAAAAAGTAACAATAAAGCCAGACTAGTAATATCTGAAATAGACTTAGATTCTCAACCCATGACTTAGCACTGTAATTTAAGTTAAATTTTATTCCTAAACCAGAGTTTAAGTTGAAATTTTAGGACAGGCCCTGGCAGGATTTTCCAAAATTGGTCATGATAAAATTTCTGGTCTCACTTAGCTTCACAGATCCTTGCCTCTCTCCCACCGAAAGGTGTGGTCTATTTTCACTCCTACTGAAACTGTGACCACCTTGACAAACAACATGAGAAGAGATGCTGTGTGACTTCTAAGACTAGGTCCAAACAGGCAACTTGGCTTTCACTGGCTTTATGTCTGCTTCTGGGCATGAGCCTTGGGAGTGGCACTCTGCCAACTTATAAGACTTCAGTTACCCTGGGGTCTTGCCCCAAATTTGGCAAGTTCACATAGAGAGACCACAGAGGCAGAGGGAGGCACCCAAATAATCCAGCCCCAGCCTTCAAACTTTCTAGTGTAGGCCATGGATGCTGTGGAGCAGAGACAAGCCCATAAAACTGTGAATATAATAAATGATGCTTTGTGCTATTAATTTTCAGGATGTTTTATTACACAACTACAGGAACTGAAAAACCCACATACAAGAAATCTAGACTGAACTTGTAGAAAATGTTCCATTTAATGAATCTGACTCTTCCCTCCATCTTTATCATCTTTTGGGAATGGTGGAACACTTCTATATCAGATTAGATTCTTTAAATGAAATAAGAGAATATCATGTCCCACCAAACACACAAATGATATGAAGGTCTGAACTGTCAGAAAGATCAAATGAAGTGCAAAATTTTCCCAATTAAGTTCTAAAGATCTACCCTTTGCCCACTTTTCTTGGACACCTTCATCTCCACCCCTACAAACACATACACATTATTTCTATAAAACAAATAACCAGCTAGATACACCTCTCTTATTCTTCACCTCTCGCCTCCAACATTCCAGCACCTTGTCTCTGACAAAGTCCAAGCGAGACAAATTACTAACTTGAGATTGTCAGAGGAAATTGATAACCTTCACCAGAAAATCTCCTCACAGAAAGAAAGAATAATTTTAAATGAAGGATTTTCTCAGTACTTAATTTTCAATTTAAAAAGGAAGGTTGACATCTAATCAAATTTGTATATTTCTGCTATCTTTACATACTTGCCACTGTCATCATACTAACAAAAAGATTTTTAGGACCTGTAAAGCACAAGGGAGCTAAAAAGCCTCTTGATGAAAGTGAAAGAGGAGAGTGAAAAAGTTGGCTTAAAGCTCAACATTCAGAAAACTAAAACCATGGCATCTGGTCCCATGACTTCATGGGAAATAGATGGGGAAACAGTGGAAACAGTGTCAGACTTTATTTTGGAGGGCTCCAAAATCACTGCAGATGGTGATTACAGCCATGAAATTAAAAGACGCTTACTCCTTGCAAGGAAAGTTATGACCAACCTAGACAGCATATTAAAAAGCAGAGACATAACTTTGCCAACAAAGGTCCGTCTAGTCAAGGCTATGGTTTTTCCTGTGGTCACGTATGGATGTGAGAGTTGGACTGTGAAGAAAGCTGAGTGCCGAAGAATTGATGCTTTTGCGCTTTGGTGTTGGAGAAGACACTTGAGAGTCCCTTGGACTGCAAGGAGATCCAACCAGCCCATCCTAAAGGAAGCCAGTCCTGGGTGTTCATTGGAAGGACTGATGCTGAGGCTGAAACTCCAATACTTTGGTCACCTGATGTGAAGAGTTGACTCATTGGAAAAGACTCTGATGCTGGGAGTGATTGAGAGCAGGAGGAGAAGGGAACGACAGAGGATGACATGGCTGGATGGGATCACCAACTCAATGGACATGGGTTTCAGAGAACTCTGGGAGTTAGTGATGGACAGGGAGGCCTGGAGTGCTGCAATTCATGGGGTCACAAAGAGTCGGACATGACTGAGTGACTGAACTGAACTGAACTGATAAAGCATAAAATCCTCTTAAAAAGAACTCAAGGGGATGAGAAAATAAATTTCCTTTCAGAAAGAGAAATTAAGAAAACAATCCAATAGTATAGCATCAAAAAGAGTAAAATATGTAAGAATAAATTTAACTAAGATTTATACACTGAAAAGTGAAAGACAGTGATGAAACAAATTGAAGAAGATACAAATAAATGGAAAGACATCCCATGCTCATGGATTAAAAGAATCAATATTGTTAAAATGCCCATATTATCCAAAGTGTCCTACATATTCAAAGAAAGCCCTATCAAAATTCTAATGACATTTTTCACATAAATAGACAAAACAACCCTAAAATCTGTAAGAAATCAAAAGGACCATAAGAGTCAAAGTAATCTTGAGACAGAAAAAAAAAAAAAACTGGAGACATCACACTGCTTGACTTCAAACTATATTACAAAACTACTATAATCAAAACTACGGTGCTGGCATAAAAACAGACATGTGAAACAGAATACAGAGCCGGGAAACAAACCCACACATTTATGGTCAATTAATTTATGACAAAGCCAAAAATATACAATGGGAAGAAGATAGTCTCTGAAATACTGATGATAGGAAAATTGGGTTGCCACATACAAAAGAATGAAAGTGAACCCCTATCTTTACACAATACATAAAAATCAACTTCAAGTAGATTAAAAATCTGAATATAAGACATGAAACCATAAAACTCCTAAAAGAAAACATATGGGTCAGCTCCTTGGACACTGGTCTTGGCAAGATTTTTTTTTTTTTGACACTAAAAACAAAGGAAACAAAAGCAAAAATAAAACAAGTTGGCCTAAATCAAACTAAAAAGCTCTGCTCACAAAGGAAGACATTAACAAAATGAAAAGGAAACCTATGAAATGGTAGAATTATTTGCAAACCACGTATCCAGTAAGAGGTTAATATACAAAGCAGAGAAGTAACTCACTCAACCCAACAGCAAAGAAGCAAATAACCAAATTATTAACAGTAAGTGGACAAAGAAACTAAATAGACATTTTTCCAAAGAAGATATACAAATGACAATAGGTACATGAAAGGTGCTCAACATCAGTTATCATCCCAGAAACACAAGTTAAAACCACAATGAGATATAACCTGATATCTGTTGGGATAGCTGGTATAAAAAACGGTGAAAGATAATGTTGGCAAGAATGTAGAGAAAAGGGAACTCTGGTACACAGCCAATAGGAATGCAAACTATTAGTACAGTCTCTCTGGAAAATAGTAAGAAGCTTCCTCAAAAAATTAAAAATAGAACTATGACAAGATCCAGCAATACCACTTCTGGGTATATACTGAAAGGAAATGCAAAGATTATCTTGCAGAGATATCTGTACTTCCATGCTCACTGCAGTATTCCTCATATAGCCAAGGTATGGACACCAACTAAGTTTTCCTCAAAAGATGAATGGATCAAGAAAATGTTTCTACACACACACACAGACAAGAATATTATCCAACCTTTAAAAAAGGAAGTCCTATCATTTATGACATTATAGATCAAAATGGAGGGCATTATGTTAGGTGAAACAAGCCAGACCAAGACACTTGCATGTAGAATCTTAAAAAACAGCAAAGTCAAACTCCTAGAAAGAAAGTAAAAGAGTAATTGCCAGGGGCTGGTGGTGGGGGACCATGGGAGAAGATTTCTAGAAGGGTGCTGCTACAGGGGAACAAAACTTCAGTTAAAAGATGACAGGGTCAGGTGGTGAGGGTGGGGAAACAGGGGCATGTTGCTAGAAAGGTGCAAACTTTCAATTGTAACAAAAGATCCAAGGGTCTTTCAGTGACTATAGTTGACAGTACTGTATCACGTATCTGAAATTTCATAATAGAACTTAAAATGTCTCACACATGCACACAAGAGGGTAAATATGTCAGGTGGCAGAAGTGTTAATTAATTCAACGGTAGGAATCTTCACAAAGTGGGTAAGTACATCAAATCGTGCTCCCTGCTCAGTCACTCAGTTATGACTGACCCCAAAGGTATGGACTGTAGCCCATGAGGCTCCTCCGTCCATGGGATTGTCTAGGCAAGCATACTGGAGTAGGTTGCCATTTCCTACTCCAGGGGATCTCCCTGACCCAGGGATCAAACCCGCCTCCCCTGTGTCTCCCGCATTGGCAGGCAGATCCTTTACCACTGTGCCACCTGGAAAGCCACTGGCAATATTCGGTATCTAAAATCTTGTCAGTTATACCTCAACAAAGTTAGAAAAATTTTTTTTCAATGAAAAACAATAGGCTTTTCAAAAATATATTCCAGTATTTACAGAGCAGCTAGAATGTGCAAAGGGAAGTTCTAGGCATTTGGGGATAAGAAGACCCCATTCATGAACATATAATATAGGAGATAAGGCCTGTCTATTAAAAAGCTAGAAAGTGAAGAAATACAGAAAAACAGCTATCACTTTTCAAATATATGAGAGATTGCTTCCGTATGTAGGTGAATGGTGCCATGAAAGACCTCATAAATGAAACAGTTCATTTGAATATCTGGGGAAGGACACCCATAAACCTTAGAATTTGAAAAACGTCACTGGAATCAAGAGAGCATGAGAAAGAGAGACGGGAACAGGATCAGAAAGGTAAGTGAGGACTACACGAAGGCAGGAGACTGGAGTCCTTGAAACACAGGGAACCTGAAACTGATTCTTCAAGTAACAGGGGATAAATGAATAGTTTTTGGAGTTAGGGGTGACAAGGGGCTTCCCTGGTGGTCTGCTGGTTAAGACTCTGCTTCCATTGCAGGGGTCACACCTTCGATCCCTGGTTGGGGAACTAAAATCCACATGCCTTGTGGCACAGCCGAAAAAAAAGGGAGGGGGATGACATAATGCCTTCTGTCCTTCAGAAATAACAGCTCTTTTACTTCTACATGGCACTTTATCCTGAAAAGCACCTCAGGGTATTTTACCTCCCATCCCCATCACAAAACTCTGAGACATGTAGAGGAAAGATTATTAGCAAAGTAATTCACCATAATCACAATGTTATTTGCAAACCAGACTCAGGGCCAAGTCTTCACCAAAGCGCAGCAGGCTTTCTCCAGAAATGCACAGTGAGCCCGGTGGTGGTGTCACAGGTGAAGAGACAGGTCAGGAAGGGTCTAAATGAATCCCAGAGGAAAACAATGAGAGTGGGAACAAGATGAGATACGTCTGACTGATACAGGAAATAAAATTATCCAGGTGGAGGATGTTAAACCATATTTCTCACTGAAAAAGTAGGGGTTATAAAACCTTTGGATGTCGTCCCACATGTACAGCCTTCAATAAATCATCCTATAATTTTCATATATTTCATATATATTCATATATTCAATGAATATACAAGATCACCAAGAACTGCTAGAGAATAAATGCCTAAGACTTCCACAGAGAAGACTCACCAGCAATATAATTTTCCAGTTTATAAAAGGAGAATTTATAGACTTCTTAGTAACCAAATTACCAGCAGATAAAATGAAGTGAAAAATGCAAACATTCCTTCTAAAACAACATAAAATCTTAACTTTTCCTTATTTCATGAAGTTTATTTTTACACTGGATAACAGAAATGTGAAGATCTAACTCTTACAGTGGAATCCAACTCTTCAAAGCCCAGTACTACAAAGAAGTTCAAAAATATTCAAAATACCCTAGCAGTAAACATTTCCCTTGTATTCACCTCACTCAGTCTCCATCAAGAAAATGACTACCAAATATAAGGATAAAGTACTTTTGACTTCACCTAAATCTTGAAACAAGTCAAAAAAGTTCCATCAATCCATTAGACTGATATATACAGACCTAGTTTTAAAAATCCAGAAGTACATGCTAAGCTAAGCCTCAAGCATTTGAAACTGCTGAAAACCATTAAGAAACAAACACGGTAAATTACAGTCAGTCTTGAAGATCTTTGCAAATTCACAGAATGCTTCCACATCATGGCGGTGGGTCCCAGCTCCACGGAAACTAGGCAGTTTTGTTGTGTTTCTCTTTCCCTACAAATTATTTTCCCTTCTTCCGTCTTAACTGGTCCTATGCCTCATTACAAAGGGGAAAAAAAAAGTAATTTATAAACATAAAATCACACCAAAGAGAAACGGTGTTAAATGAATATACCAAAGCACCAAGAACTTCTAGAGAATAAATGCCCAAGACTTCTCCAGGGAAGACTCACCAGCAAGGTTTCAAGACCTACATGAGCAGGAAAGGAACTGTATCAGTTAAAATGTTGCTACATCACAGAATCACCTTCTCTCCCTTCTTAACAATTCTAAAGCGACCTTCATAGGCAAGGGTCAGGAGGTACATTTCATAGTTGACAGTCAAACAAAAACAGCTGCACGTGTCTGGCAGATTGAAGATTCTGTGAGCATCTAGCAAACAGACAGCCTGGAAGCAGGGTTTGTGAAGCAAGGACAGAACTCATCTAGATGTTCATGAGAATATACTCTAGCAAAGTCTAGGGAGAAAGAGAAAAGGCTGTTTACTCCCAGGAAAAAAATGTGTTCGCACTTGTACTCACGTGAGCTTCATCCTGAGACACTCAGAGCTCTCAATGCATTCATCGCCAATCTTTCCCAGATGGTACTTTATAAGTAGGAAATATCTAACACTGGAGATGCGGAGCGGGCCCTTCTGCCTGTAACAAGACCACCAACCGTACAGAAGGAAGCGCTGCAAATCGCGAGGGAGAGAAGGGCCACCAGCTTTCCTTCCCATATTGTAATAGTTGCACAGTCACTCCATCACTCAGATAGCACTTTTTTTTTAATCTCATTGAACACTGCTGAAAATACTCTTCTGTCTAAAGAAAAGTATGCTGATTGCAACTCAATTGGCTTAATCTTTTTAGCGTTTTGATCTTAAGGGTCTTTATTCATCTCAGCCTTTCCCATCAGGAAAAATATTCATGTATGATCGCCTTTCATCAACTAATTTGCTTGACTTGAAAGTCACTCAATCTCTGTGAAAGTTCTGTTTTCAAGATGTTAAAGGGATTATAAAATCTATGATACAAATTGCTGAAAAAATGTTTTAAAAATCCATTTTTAATACTGTGGGTCATACACCTTTTATTTTTTTATTCCCATTAACTTTCGATATATTCATCACATTCTTCCCCAAGTGCATATTAAATTTAAACCTAAGACTCCATGTGCTCAGACTCAAGAAAGAATCGCCACTTTCCTCCTGAATCTCCTGTGCAGGATGTTGGCTGTTTTCACTTGCAATCTATACTACCGTGACACACTAATAATAAACATGACCTCTCCAAAAGAAATAAATTTGCAGGCCAACATGCCAACAACTTTGAATAGCAGGGTACCAGTGGTGTTTACATCCCATGCAGATCTCCCCTGTTGGCAGGACACAGACATCTGTCAATACCGATGCTGTATCACATCCCCCGGCATTCCGAAGGAGTGTTTCCACATATCAATGAGTGGGAGAGCTTCAGTCCCAGATTCCCTAACCACACTCATCTCCTCTCTCCCTTCACCTATTTTCATAGGTAGAAGGTTGATGGTAGCAGGCCACAGAAGCAATTCCGAATTATGAAAATCAAACATTAGGAGGAAAAAGGCCAGAACGTGTAGGTAAGTCACATCTCATGGCTTCCAGCTGAAAACACTATAGTGAATTTTCATGGATTGTAGAGTAAAATCTCAGCTCCCTCTAACGGCTCAGAAACCTTGAGGGGTCTGACTCCAATGCCCCTCTTCGACATCAGTTTTTTCTCTACAAAAGTCCCCCCTTATCCAGGGAGGGTACACTCTGAGATCCCCAGTGGATGCCTGAAACTTTAAAACCTAATGAACCATATATATATATATATATATATATATATATATGCATATGAAAGTGAAAGTCCCTCAGTCGTGTCAGACTCTTTGAGACCCCATGGACTCTACAGTCCGTGGAATTCTCCAGGCCAGAATATTGGAGCGGGTAGCCTTTCCCTCCTCCAGGGGATCTTTCCAACCCAGCGATGGAATCCACGTCTCTTACCTCTCCTGCACTGGTGGGCAGATTCTTTACCACTAGCACCACCTGAGAAGCCATATTATGCCAGTACTGAGCTCAAATGTCTTCTGCTAAGAGCAGCCTTTCCCAAATACCGCATCCAAGGCAAACCACCCACTCTGACAGGCTACAGTTTCCCTCCATGTCGTCACTCCTCCCTTGCCATCTCATTCTTACGTGTCTTTCTTTTCACTCTTTTTGTCATTAGGCTTCAAGCTCCATGAGGGCAGAGACCTTGATTCTTTTTGAATTCCTAGCTCTTGACATAGAATCTGAACATATATTGTATATTTCTCTAATTAATTAGTTATTGTTACCAGGAGATTGGATCTTACTATTTGAAATGAGATTTGAGATCCAATCTCATTATTTGGAAAGTCATTTAATTTCTCAGAGTTTAAAACTGAAAATAGTCTTTCTACTTCTTCCACGGTGTGAAATGCAAACTGCATAATCTACATGAAAGTGATATAGAAACTGTAAATATTACCCAAATATTAGTTGTTATTTAAAAGAAATAACTAAACGGGAGAGTGAGTCTATTTGTCTAAGAGCCAAAAACTTAAACATAACTTCCTTCAAGTCCTTATTTTAGAACTCTGGGTAAACACTTACTTCCCTGAGTATCCCATTCTTCATGGCAAAATGATGGTGACAAGCCTATCCCTTCTCCGTCTTCCTGACCCAGGAATCAGACCAGGGTCATCTGCATTGCAGGAGGATTCTTTACCGACTGAGCTATCAGGGACGCCCTTATAAGGATCACATAACTCATCTAAACAACTGTAAAACTTATATGTGAATATAGACAAACAGTTACCTCTAAAGGAGCAGAAACAGGCCAAGACAGCCTTAACTTTCTCCTCAGCTTGAACAGCCGGGGGTCTTCCTGACTATATGCCTGATCTTTCTTAGAGTGTTTACTTTAGAAAAGCTTCAATAGTAAGCTTTTTCTCCACCCCTTTGGAAACTAAATCTTCTCTGTGCTGAAACCCAAGAAAGTCTTCCTCTAGGCCCTGGGACACATCCTTTCCAGATGTGATCATCAAGAAAGATAGTGCCCCATCTCCAAGTCTCTGTGAGAAGGCAGAAGCTGAACTCTGATAAGCAATAATTGGCACGGATGGTCTCGTCACATTTGCCAATGTCCTCCAGGGCTTTTCCATTAATTCACCCCAATCCTTAAAAGCTTGTCCACCTTTTGTTTTAGCAGAATTGAATTCAGTCTCTGTCCTGCTGCAATAAGCACACCACAATAGCCTTGAATAAAGTCTTCCGTGCCAGTTTACCTTGTCCAGTGCAATTTTTCTTCAACACGTTACAGGAGTGAAGATACTGACCCTTTGAATTGAGCTCACTGAACTCCACCAAGACAATCTGGATCAGATTAACAGTCCCTGACAACCTCTCTCAAACTTTTCTAGCCTTTTTATTTAATGGAGATTATATTTTAGAGCAGGCTTAAGTGAAGTGCAAGTCACTTGGTCATGTCCGATTCTTTGCGACCCTGTGGACTATACAGTCCATGGAATTCTCCAGCCCAGAACACTGGAGTGGGTAGCCTTTCCACTCTCCAGGGGATCATCCCAACCCAGGGATCAAACCCAGGTCTCCCGCATTGAGGGCAGATTCTTTACCCGCTGAGCCCCAGAGGAAGTCCAAGAATCCTGGAGTGGGTAGCCTATCCCTTCCCCAGAGGATCTTCCCGACCCAGAAATCGAACCGGGGTCTCCTGCATTACAGGCAGATTCTTTACCAGCTGAGCTATCGGGGAAGCCCTAGAGCAGGCTTAGGTCCACAGCAAAAATGGAAGTGAAGGGCAGTTTCCTGATTTTCCATATACTCCCTGCCCCTATACCTGAAAGCCCCCCCTGTTATCAACACCCCCGAGCAGAGAGGCATATTTGTTAAAAACTGATGAACTTATATTGACACAGAATAACTCAGTCCATAGTTTACTTCAGGGTTTACTTGCTATTGTACATTTTATGAGCTTGGAGAAAAGTCTAATGACATATATCTGTTATTACAGCATCATACACATGGCAGTCTGGGTTTTACTGTCTCCATAGATTTGCCTTTCCTGAAAGGCCATATAATTGGAATTAAACAGTATGGAGGCTCTTCAGACTGGATTCTTTCCCTTAGTAATATTCATTTAAGATCTTCCATGTCGTTTCACAGTCTGATAGCTCACCTCTTTTTAGTGCTGAATAATTTTCCATTGTCTCAGTGGATCCTAGCTTGTTTATCCATTCACCTACTGAAAGACTCATGGTGCTTGCATGTTTTGGCAATTATGGATAAAACTGCTAAAAATATCTGTGCGCATGTTTTAGTGGAAAGGTAAGCTTTCAGCTCTTCGGGGGAAATGCCAAAGCGTGCAATTGCTGAATCGCATGGTAAGTATCTGATTAGTTTTCTAAGCTGGCAACCTGTCTTCAGAGTGGTTGTGCCATTCTGTATTCTCATCAGCAACAAGTGGCAGTGCCTGTTGCCTCGTATCCTCTCCAGCATTTGCATCAGTGGTCTGAATTTGGGGCCTTCTAACTGGGGTGTGGCGGTATCTCATTGCTGTTTTACTTTACATTTTCTGATGATAGATGATGTGTGGCATCATTTCATTTGCTTATCTGCCAACCAGCCTTCTCTCTTTACATTCTGATTTATCTTTTCTGTGTTAACTATTTGAAAAATTCATTATTGTCAAGTTTCTCCCTATACTTGATGTTCATATGCAACTAACCTGATGACAGTGGTTGCTTATCTAATGTGGACAACCTTTATAACACTTGGTATTGTTGCAATCTCAGTCTCTGTTTTGTGAAAGGAGTAGGGTAAGTCAATCCCTTTCAAACTCTGTTATTTGCTGAATCCAAAATGCTTTTCACCAAAGAGGAAATTTTTAAAAAAATACCTGGAGAAAAATGAAAACATGACAACCCCAAATCTATGGTATGCAGCTAAAGTAGTGATAAGAGGGAAGCTTACAGCAATGCAAATGTACATCAAGAAACAAGAAAAATCCCATAACAACCTAACCTTACAGCTAAGGCAATTAGAGAAAAAAGGACAAGGAAAACCCAAGTTAGTAAAATAAAAGAAATCATGAAGATTGGAGCTGAAAGAAAAATGAAATAGAAATGAATAAAAACAATAGAAAAGAACAACGGAAGTAAAAGCTGGTCATTTGAAAAGATAAGCAAAATTAATAAGCCTTTAAACAGACTCATCAAGAAAAAAAAAAGGAGAGGGCTCAAATGAATAAAATCAGAAATTAAGGAGAAGGTACAGACACACAGAGAAATACAAAGGATCATAAGAGCCTACTGCAATAAAATGGACAACCTAGAACAAACAGACAATTTTTAGAAAGGTACACTCTCCCAAGACTGAACCAGAAAGAAATAAAAGATATGAAAAGAATGATCACACGTGACGTCGTTGAAACAGTTATTAAAAAACTCCCAACAAACAAAAGTCCAGAACAAGATGTCTTCACAGATGAATTCTACAGAACGCTTAGAGAAGAGTTAATGTCTATCTTTCTGAAACCACTCCAAAAAACTGCAAAGGAAGGAACACTTACAAACCCATTCTATATGACCACCATAATCCTGATAACAAAATCAGGCAAAAACAGCACAAAACAAGAAAATTATATGCCAATATCACTGATGAAGACAAGCAAAAGACTTCAGCAGAACACCAGTACCAAATGCAACAATGCATTAAAAGAATCATACTGCATGATCAAGTGGGGATTTATCCCAGAGATTCATCATGAGGTCCTTTAGCTCCTCTTCCCTTTCTGCCATTAGAGTAGTAGTATCTGCATATCTGGGGCTTCCCTGGTGGCTCAGTTATTAAAAAAATCCCAAAACTGTGGGAGATCTGGGTTCGATCCCTGGGTTGGGAAGATCCCCTGGAAGAGGACATGGCAACCTACTCCAGTATTCTTGCCTGGAGAACCCGCATGGTCAGAGGAACTTGGTGGGCTGCAGTCCATGGGGTCACAAAGAGTCAGACACAATTGAGCTACTAAGCACACATCTGCATATCTGAGATTATTGATATTTCTCCTGGCAGTCTTGAACCCAGCTCGTGATTCATACAGCACAGCGTTTCGCATGATGTACCCTGCAAATAAGTTACATAAACAGGTGACAATGTACAGGCTTGTCATACTCCTTTCCCAATTTTGAACCAGTCTGTTGTTCCACGTCCAGTTCTAACTGTTGCTTCTTGACCTGCATACAGATTTCTCAGGAGGCAGGTCAGGTGGTCTGGTATTCCCATCTCTTTAAGAAGTTCCCACAGTTTGTTGTGATCCACACAGTCAAAGGCTTTGGCGTAGTCAATAACGCACAAGTAGATGTTTTTCTGGAACTCTCTTGCTTTTTTGATGATCCAATGGATGTTGGCAATTTGATCTCTGGTTCCTCTACCTTTTCTAAATCCAGCTTATATGTATGGAACTTCTTGGTACTGTTGAAGCCTAGCATGGAGAATTTGAGCATTACTTTACTAGCACGTGAAATCAGTGCAATTGTGCGGTAGTTTGAGCATTCTTTGGTATTGCCTTTCTTTAGGACGGAAATGAAAACTGACCGTTTTCCAGTTATATGGCCACTGCTGAGGTTTCCAAATTTGCTGGCACATGAAGTGCAGCACTTTAAAGCATCATCTTTCAGGATTTTAAATACCTCGGTCAGAATTTCATCACCTCCACTAGCTTTATTCATGGTAATGCTTCCGAAGGCCCACTTGACTTCATATTCCAGGATGTTTGGCTCTAAGTGAGTGACCACACCATCATGGTTATCAGGGTCATTAAGAGCTTTTTCATACAGTTGTTCTGTGTATTCTTGCCACCTCTTCTTAGGATCTTCCGCTTCTGTTCGGTGCTTGTCATTTCCTTTATTTTCCCCATCTTTGCATGAAATGTTCCCTTGGTATCTCTAATTCTCTTGATGAGATCTCCCTTCTTTCCCCCTACTGTTTTCCTCTATTTCTTTGCACTGTTCACTTGAAAATGCTTTCTTATGTCTCCTTGCTCTTCTCCGGAACTCTGCATTAGTTGGGTATATCTTTCCCTCTCTCCTTTGGCTTTTGCTTCCTTTTCTCTCCGTAAGGTATCCTCAGATAACCACTTTGCTTTACTGCATTTCTTTTTCCTTCAGAATCTTTTGATCACCGCCTCCTGTAGAATATCAAAGCCTCTATCCATAGTTCTTCAGTCACTCTATTGGATCTAATCCCTTGAATCTATCTACGTGTCCCTTCTACTGTATAATCATAAGGAATTTGATTTAGGTCATATCTGAATGTCTTAGAGGTTTTCTCTACTTTCTTCAGTTTGTCTGAATTTGGCAATAAGGAGTTCATGATCTGAGCCACGGTCAGCTCCTGGTCTTGTTTTTGCTGACTATATAGAGCTTCTCCATCTTTGACTGCAATGAATATAATCAATCTGATTTTGGTATTGAATTTGGTAGTGAATGACACATAGTGAAACCAATTTTAGACACCCAATGTCAAAATTATATTAACATCTATTTAGCAGGAAATTATGACACAGCTTTAAATTTCCAAAGATTAATTTTAGTTTTGCTCCTCTTTTTAGAAGTTATCAGTCCTATGAAAATAGTACATTAGTGAGTACATTCCTAGGTACATTTATTTATCTCATAACTTTGCCTATGCAAAGTTCCAGAACTTTCATGCTCAGAATATCCCTAAATTTAGAACCATTAAAGCACAGGCTTTCAGGAGATAGATTTGGAATTTCCAGACATAGAGATACTCATGAAAATTAAATGAAAGCTAAGTATCACAGTAAATCTGATTAACATTTGACTCAATAACTGATTCTCATCTCATCAATTGCTCCATTGCTGTGCAATCCTCTCTCAGGTGGATCACTGGTAAATGTCGTGGTTGATTTACGTCAAAAGAAGGTAGAAATTTGATATCATCAATCTGCAGACATAAATTCAGATTTAGTAAGAATTTTCTTGACAACCTATAATGAAATCTTCTTTGATTTTCAAGGAACTAATAAGTGCTGATGGACACAATGAAAACCTTTGATGTCTCATGTGGTTTTTTTCCACTTCGCTACCGTTCGATGGTAGCTGTCTTGGCAGCAGAAGAGTATAGCAAAAACAGTTATATTTTTGGAAATAAAAACTATGGGTTAAGCTTTTTTAAAATCAATGTAATATAAGAATTTTAAAGATACAAAGATTTTCAAAAGAAGCAAACATTTGATGCTGAAACATAGTCAAAAATAACATTTAAAAAGCCTCAAAATGACTCGGTTCCTTTTTTTCTAAATAATTCTGTTTTAGATTACAAGGATATTTTCCAAAATACCCTAGTAATTCCCTCTGCTTTTTCATTAGGATTCAGAAAATGGGAAAAGAAGTCCAACATTTACTGAACATATACATTATCTCATTTATTCCTCACAACAAGCCCCACAAGGGGAGGGGTGTTATTTCCATTTTATAAATAAGAAAACTGAAGATTGGAGTGCCTAAATAGAATTTATCCAAGGACATATACTAGAAAAGTTAGAGCTGGATTAGCAACTAGTTCTGTTTAAATCAAATCCTCTACTTTAATCCTCACACTACACTACCTCTGGCATTAAAAGAATGTTCAGGAGAAGAGAAGCAATGTTAAAAAGAGAAAAGAGCCAATTTTGATGAATCATGTGCTCTTTCAGCCCTCCCGAAAAAGGAGGACTGAAGTAAAGCACGGGTTCGATTTAGAGTCTTTGCTGTTGTGCTTCATTAGACAGCATCCTACGAAGCAGTACTTTACATGGTTTCTCAGAAAAAAGATTTGAGAACTTGATAATGGAAGCAATTTTGCTGTAAAATATTTTGCAACAGATTAAAGAGACAATAGTGAGAAATCAAACATCTCCATGTAAGCAAAATGGATACCACATATCCCTAATACACTTTTTTTTTTCTTAGAGATTTGCAAAGCTGTAACTAGAATTCAAGCCCAGAGATAATTCTTCAGTTATAGATGTCATACAAATTCCTTTCCGGCCCCATTTATGAAATGTAATTTTCACTTTGTCCATACCCCTAGGAGGAGAGACCTTCTGTATTAACTGGTTGCTCTTCTTAAAGCAATGTTCTAAGTTTATTTTTCTCAAGATCAATGATCTTAAAGAGAAATTCTGCCTAAAATTAGTGAAAACTGGGATGAAAGGTTGCTGCCTTAGGGTTCTTTCTGTATTTCAGGACTCAACACCTACAATTCTATCACATGGATGCTGGTCCAGCAAAGAGGTTAATAGTTATCCTCTAAACACAACCCATCCTTGAATCTGCTCATGCTGTTCTCCCTGACTGAAATGTTCATTTCTAACTCCAAAACCACCAACAGTGCTTAAGGAATCCCAAGATTACAATCTATTGCTATTGCTGTTCAGTCACCCAGCCGTGTCCAGCTCTGTGACCCCATGAACTGCAGCACACCAGGCCTCTCTGTCCCTCACCAGCTCCTAATGTTTGCCCAAGTTCATGTCCATTGCATCAGTGATGCCATCCAGCCATCTCATCCTCTGATACCCTCTTCTTTGGCCCTCAATCTTTCCCAGCATCAGGGACTTTTCCAATGAATCAGCTGTTTGCATCAGATGACCAAAATATTGGAGTTTCAATTTCAGCATCAATCCTCCCAATGAGTATTCAGAGTTGATTTTCCTGGTTGGATCTCCTTGCAGTCCAAGTGACTCTCTGGAGTCTTCTCCAGCACCACAGTTCAAAGGCATCAATTCCTGGGCATTCTGCCTTCTTTACAGTCCACAACTGTACGTGACCACTGGGAAGACTACAGCCTTGACTATACGGACATTTGTCAGCAGAGTAATGTTTCTGCTTTTCGGGACACTGCCTAGGTTTGTAGTAGCTTTCCTGCCAAGAAGCAAACATCTTCTGATTTCATGGCTGCAGTCACCATCCGCAGTGGTTTTAAAGCCCATTAAGAGGAAATCTGTCACTACTTCCACCTTTTCTCTATTTGCCATGAAAAGTGGGCCTAGACGCCATGATCTTGGAGTTTTTAATATTTAGTTTTAAGCTGGCTTTTTCATTCTCCTCCTTCACCCTCACCAAGAGGCTCTCATCAACCTAGAGGGGTGGGATGGGGAGGGAGGTTCAAAAGGGAGGGAATATATGTATACCTATGGCTGATTCAAGTTGAGGTTTGACAGAAAACAACAAAATTCTAAAGCAATTATCCTTCAGTAAAAAATAAATAAATAAACATAACTAGACAAACTAAAAAAAAAAAGAGAGAGAGAGGCTCTTTTGTTCCTCTTCGCTTTCTGCAATTAGAGTGGTATCATCTGCATATCTGAGGTTGTTGATGTTTCTCCTGATGTCTTGATTCCAGCTTCTAGCTCGTCCAGCCCAGCATTTCTCATGATGTGCTAAGCACATAGATTAAACAAACAGGGTGACGTTAGACAGCCCTGACATACTCCTTTCTCAATCCCGAAGTAATCTTCCATCACTTGCACTTAATAGAAAATCCACCTAACAGTGAGCTAAACAATAAAGACCTTAAACACTCCCAAAATCTATAAATGCAGAGGAACTCAGCTTCATATTTTGGTTAATTTTCTGACACAAAAATTTTCAAGGAGCTAGTGTTTTACTTCTTTCAGTTACAACATCACCAGTGGGGTTCATTACATAGTGTAATAGTCAAGAACACAGCTACTGGGATCAGACTGAGTTCAAAATCTACTTCTGTTTTACACCCCTCAGAAAGTACATAATTTCTCTGAGCTTTAGTTTTTTCATCTATAACATGTAGGTAAAAATAGTATATAGGATTTAATGACTTAATATATACAAAGTGAAGATTTACTATTTTAATATGAAAAATTGCAAAAATCTTAAAATAGGACCTAGCAAATACATTACATAAATACTTTCTATTATTTTTGTGCTCATGAGGAAAGCTAGTTTCTTCCTTTCTCTCTCTTCCCCCTCTCCCTCTCTCCTTCCTTCCTTCTCCTTCCTCTCTTATAATCTGGAAATAAAGAGCTCCTGGAAGTCACTCAGCAGTTCATGGGCCAGAATTGTATCACATGTCTACACCTAGCTGCAAGGAAAGTTGGGGAAGTAGACTCCTGATCTGGGAGTCAGGTTTCTGCTTCTGATTCACAGAAGTGGGGAAGTGCTAGATTGAGGAGAGGAGTAACTATACTACAAAAGCTGGCTCCCAAAATCATTCTCTATATCTATCAAAAACTCACTAGCTCTTCAAGGATTCATGTCAAACATTCCCTCTTCCATGAGGTCCTTCCTGACTTCCAAACCAGGAATTATGTTTTTCCTTTTTCAAAATACTCTATAAACCTATAGAAACTGACAAAATATATCATGTGTGATACATTCAGAATGCTTAAAATGAGAGAATTTAAGGTTAAATGGGGCTATAAACATAACCTTGTCCAACTAGCCTTGGGATGATCAAATTACTTCTACAACAAAAAAGTTAATTAAAATAATATAAAGTTACCATCTGAGTGCTCATCCTGTGTCAGATGTGAGAAAAGGTGATTCAGCTATGTATTTTATTTACTCTGTATAACAGTCATACAATACTGACAATGAAGTTCACCTTGATTCAGAACATATTCCTCATAAACCTCTTTTATTTCAACCTCTTAATAAATGTAGCTATTCTACTATTCATTTAATTATCATAATAAAAACAAATCTATAAGTACAAATATATAAGTAAAAAGACAATATGGAGAAAATACTTGAATCAAGCAGCAGCTTTAATAATTCTCTAACTTTCTGTTTATTACTAGGAATTGATAGTCATCCTAAATCAAATCCCTTATGATGATACAGTGGAAGCAAGAAATAGATTTAAGGGCCTAGAGCTGATAGATAGAGCGCCTGATGAACTATGGATGGAGGTTCATGACACTGTACAGGAGACAGGGATCAAGACCATCCCCAAGAAAAAGAAAGGCAAAAGAGCAAAATGGCTGTCTGAGGAGGCCTTACAAATAGCTGTGAAAAGAAGAGAAGCAAAAGAGAAAAGGACAGATGTAAGCATCTGAATGCAGAGTTCCAAAGAATAGCAAGGAGGGATAAGAAAGCTTTCCTCAGCAATCAGTGCCAAGAAATAGAGAAAAACAATAGAATGGGAAAGACTAGAGATCTCTTCAAGAAAAGTAGTGATACCAAGGGAACATTTCATGCAAAGATGGGCTCGATAAAGGACAGAAATGGTATGGACCTAACAGAAGAAGAAGATATTAAGAAGAGGTGGCAAGAATACACAGAAGAACTGTACAAAAAAGACCTTCATGGCCCAGATAATCATGATGGTGTGATGACTCACCTAGAGCCAGACATCCTGGAATGTGAAGTCAAGTGGGCTTTAGGAAGCATCACTACAAACAAAGCTAGTGGAGGTGATGGAATTCCAGTTGAGCTATTTCAAATCCTGAAAGACGATGCTGTGAAAGTGCTGTACTCAATATGTCAGCAAATTTGGAAAACTCATTGTGGCCACAGGACTGGAAAAGCTTCATTCCAATCAGTTTTCATTCCAATCCCAAAGAAAGGCAATGCCAAAAAATGCTCAAACTACTGCACAATTGTACTCATCTCACACACTAGTGCTCAAAATTCTCCAAGCCAGGCTTCAGCAGTACATGAACTATGAACTTCCAGATGTTCAACCTGGTTTTAGAAAAGGCAGAAGAACTGGGGATCAAATTGCCAACATCTGCTGGATCATGGAAAAAGCAAGAGAGTTCCAGAAAAACATCTATTTCTGCTTTATTGACTATGCCAAAGCCTTTGACTGTGCGGATGACAATAAACTGTGGAAAATTCTGAAAGAGATGGGAATACCAGACCACCTGACCTGCCCCTTGAGAAACCTGTATGCAGGTCAGAAAGAAACAGTTAGAACTGAAATGGAACAAAGAAAGTTTCCAAATACAAAAAGGAGTACGTCAAGGCTGTATATTGTCACCCTGCTTATTTAACTTATATGCAGAGTACATCATGAGAAACGCTGGCCTGGAAGAAGCACCAGCTGGAATCAAGATTGGCAGGAGAAATATCAATAACCTCAGATATGCAGATGACACCACCCTTAAGGCAGACAGTGAAGAGGAACTAAAAAGCTTCTTGATGAAAATGAAAGAGGAGAGTGAAAAAGCTGGGTTAAAGCCAAGATCATGGCATTCTGTCCTGTCACTTCATGGCAAATAGAGGGGAAACAGTGGAAACAGTCACTGACTATTTTGGGGGGCCAAAAATCACTGCAGATGGTGATTGCAGCCATGAAATTAAAAGATGCTTACTCCTTGGAAGGAAAGTTATGACCAACATAGATAGTAGATTAAAAAGCAGAGACACTACTTTGTCAAATAAGGTCCATCTAGTCAAGGCTATGGTTTTTCCAGTGGTCATGTATGGATGTAAGAGTTGGACTATAAAGAAAGCTGAACTCCAAAGAATTTATGCTTTTGAACTGTGGTACTGAAGATGACTCTTGAGAGTCCCTTGGACTGCAAGGAGATCCTAACCAGTCCATCCTAAAGGAGATCAGTCTTGGGTGTTCATTGGAAGGACTGATGTTGAAGCTGAAACTCCAATACTTTGGCCACTTGATGTGAAGAGCTGACTCATTGGAAAAGACCCTGATGCTGGGAAAGATTGAAGGCAGGAGGAGAAGGGGATGACAAAGGATGGGATGGCTGGATGGCATCATCAACTTGAGGGACATGAGTTTGAGTAACCTGGGAGCTGGTGATGGACAGGGAGGCCTGGCGTGCTGCAGTTCATGGGGTCGCAAAGAGTGAGACACGACTGAGCGACGGAGCTGAACTGGTAGTCATTAAAAAATAATAATAAATGATTGAATGCCCAAACATTTGCTTACAGGCTTTCTTTTAGTTCTCCATTTACTCCAGTTTAATGACTGTCAAATTTTAGTGTATAAGAGGTACCATGCTGCTGCTGCTGCTAAGTCGCCTCAGTCGTGTCCGACTCCTCGCGACCCCATGGACTGCAGCCCACCAGGCTCCTCCATCCATGGGATTTTCCAGGCAATAGCACCTGAGTGGGGTGCCATTGCCTTCTCCAAAAGGTACCGTACAGCCATATAATATATATGTATATATACATGCAAAATTGGGGGTGTAGTATGTCATAAGCGATGGGATATTTTCAAGCATCATGTTGATTATATATGGGGTTATCCTACCTTTTACTTTAGAAAGTAACTCAGTGTAACATGTGGATCCACTGTATTATTACCATTTTACAGGTCAGAAAATGGTCTCAAAGAGAATAAATTATCTGCCCGAGGACATATAGCTAGCAATTAGTTAAAGTGGGCAATTGTAACCCCTATTGGTCTGACCTAAAAGTCAAAGTGGTGAAAAGCTACACCGCCTGCTCTTTCACCTCCCACCTACGGTGTTAATTCCTTCAGAGCAGAAATTATCTCTCTGTGTTGCCCTGAGCACTTTCTTAGCCCAGTGTTTTATGAATAGGTAAAGATCAATGCATACTTGTTACAGTGAGAACTCTGACAATCATAAAAAACTCTCAGAATCATTTTCTTTATTTTCTGATTCTCAAGTGCCCTAAGTCTCAGAGCAGAAATAGGAATCAAGTTGACTAGAATTAGCAACAAGAGACCTCCACACACCCTAATTCTGTCAGGACAAACAATAGAGGTATTACTTGTGCCTTTGTAAATGGGCATTTTCTCATAAAATTAAAACCTAACTTGTGAACTAGTCTTACCCTCTTTGGCATTGTGCACAATGTTTAACACAGTCCACAAAGCTGATTATGGAAAATGAATCACACTTCCTTATTTGCTCTGAATCAACTTAAAGCCAATTATAAGCCTGCATCTTCCCAGGCAGTTGATAAATCTAATCTTAGTTATTTCCAAGGCTCTATCCATAACCTTAAGAAGGGTTGTGACAAGACTTGTGGAACCCCAAAGACAAGCTGTGTTACTCTGATCATTTTTATCTGTCTCCACCTATTACTGATAAGGGCTTCCCTTGTGGCTCAGCTGGTAAAGAATCACCTGCAATGCGGGAGCCCTGGGTTCAATCCCTGTGGTGTTGGAGGAGACTCTTGAGAGTCCCTTGAACAACAAGGAAATCCAACCAGTCCATCCTAAAGGAAATCAGTCCTGAATATTCATTGGAAGGACTGATGCTGAAGCTGAACCTCCAATACTTTGGTCACCTGATGCAGAGAACTGACTCATTTGAAAAGCCCCTGATGCTGGAAAAGATTGAAGGTGGGAGGAGAAGAGGACGACAGAGAATGTGATGGTTGGATGTCATCACTGACTCAATGAACATGAGTTTGAGTAAGCTCCGGGAGTTGGGGATGGACAGGGAGGCCTGGCACGCTGCAGCCCATGGGGTCACAAAGAGTTGGACACAACTGAGCAACTGAACTGAACTGATTACTGCTGAGGTTCTTATGCATGGCATACATGTTCTTTTCAAAGCTGTGTTTTGTAGAATCCAACTTGCCTATGATGCTTACTTTTGTGTGTCAACTTGGCTAGGCCAGAATACACAGATATTTGGTCAAATACATCTGGATGTTTCTGTGAAGGTACTTTTCTAAATGAGATAAGCATTTAAATCAGCATTATAATGTGGGTGGGCTTCATCCAATCAGTTGAAGGCCATAAAACAAAGACTGACCTTTCCTGAGTAAGAAGGAAGGCAGCTTGCCATTTACCTTTAGACCTAAGCTATAGCAACAACTCTTCCCTGAGTGTACAGCCTGAAGTCCACTCACCCGGCAGAGTTGAACCTGCCAGCCTCCACAATTCTGTAAACCAATTTCTTAAAATAAATCAATCTCTTTCTCTCCATGTCTCTCTAGGTATGAAGATGACTATGAATATAAATATGAATATGAATATAAATATGAATATGAATATATATCCCATTGACTCTGTTTCTCTAGAGAACCCTGACTGGTAAGTATACTACACACTACCCACCATACTACGCTGGAAGCAAACCTTGAAATTTGATGCTAGCGTGAGCCTTTCTCTCCTTTTGATTTCCCAGGATACTCAGACCTCAACAATGAAATGACTATGAGCTAAGACTCCATGACTTAAGTTCCTGTTTCCACGGAGAATTTCTGAAATAAGCAACCACTTCCAACACTTACTTTCAATATTCTATCCTTCCCTTTATCCACTTAACATGCACTTTTAATTAATTCAGTTTGAAGAGGTATGGGTAGACATCACCATCTCTTGTTCAAATTATTACAAGAGTGACTTTGCTAATTTCTTGGCTTTAAATTTTCCATTTCTCCATAAAGCAGTCGACGTGATCTTTTAAAAGCGTAAATGAGTTCCTGTTGTTCCTCTGCTTCAAGCCTTCCAGTGGTTTATCTGCATTAATGGCAAAATCTAAACTCAAGGTCATTAGGGCCAATGAGGCCCCATTTGACCTGGCCTCTGTAAACTCTTTAATCTCATCTCATACACCAGCCACACCAGCCACGTTCCTGGGTTCAATCAAGCTAAACTTTATAAGCAAACAGCAACTTGGGCCTTCAGAAATTGCTAGGAAAAAGGCTTGAGATGCTCTTCCCCAGGATGTTCTCCTACCTTCCCATAGCGGGCACCGTGAAGCAGTCCTTCCACGGAGAGAATATCTGTCTGACTAGTCTGAGTCCAACCACCCATACTATCCCTCCCTAACTTCTCACACTGGTTTTTGTTTTCCTCACAACAGTTTTTATTCGTTGACATTATCTTGTTTATTTGCTTGCTTTGTATGTTGACTATTTCTTCCCCTTGAATTTAAGTAATAAGAGCATTAAAATCATCCACCTTGTTGATCCTGAATTTCTAGGGCCTGGCATAATAGTCGTTTAATAAGTATTTGTTGAAAGAAAAAAAAAAACCTAACCAAGGTACTGTCCATTATTTATGGACACAGAAATTCATTTCCTATAGTTTTTTCAGTTTTGAGGTAACTGTAGATTTACTGAAGTTGTAAGCAAGTAAGAGGTCCTGTATACCCTTCACCCTATTTCCCTAATAGTTACATGTTATGAAACTCCAGGATAAACAACATCCAGAATATGATATTAACACAGTCAAGATGCAGAGCATTTCCGTCACCACAAAGACCCCTCCTCCTGCCCTTTTACAGCCACACTCACTTTTCACATACACTCCCATTCTCAGCTCAAAGCAATCACTAATTTATTTTTCACTTCTATTATTTTACCCTCTCACAAATGTTATACAAATGGAATCATATGACTTTTGGCATTAGCTCTTTTTGTTCAGCCCAATTTTCTAAATATTCACCCAAATTTTGCATGAACCACATTTGTTCCTTTTTATTGCTCAGTGGTATTCCATGATATGGAATGTAGCTAATAATAATTGTTAAGACAAATTGAAAAAAATACTAAATATCTAGGAAGCTGAAATATATCAGGGAAAAAGAAGAGTTTCAAGAATCCAAGATAAAACCAACAGAGGAGGAATTCAGACAGAGTCCAACAATGGAAAAGTCACACAGCTGCAAAACATTTTCACAGTGGGCTGGGCAGGCGGTGGGGTGGGGGAAGGCAATGTTGAACTCATGTGGCAAATGAATGCACGGCCACAGCCTATTGTTCAGCTGAGCCAGCCTCAAAATTCGTGTAAAGTGCAGAGTGAATACACATAATTTTATTCTAATGCTTTCTTCCTTGAATTGCTATTAAATTTTAAATAAACTGAGACATGAGCATTTACTGAAGTCATTATGACTCCATCACCCACGGCATGCAAATCTGTACCCATCATGCCAGATACTCTGCACTGAAATCTGTTCAAAGCCTCTCTTCTGACTCTTTATTTATTTACTTTGCAAATCTTCAGTAAGAAACACCCAGTGTCATCTGAAAGGACACACATTGCAAAAAACTAATTTCCTCCCTTAGTGAAAGTAGGTGATGTGTGACTTCCCATTGAGTACAATTGCCAGCAAGGCACAGGTGTGCACCGCATGAGGAGGTGAAAATGGGATCACAGGAGGAGAAATGCTGTGATTCTGTCCCTAGATCTGTAAAGTGATCAACCCCAAATGGGCTCCTCCTATTCCTTCTCATAATACACAAGAAAGGCAAGAAAACCAGAAACTTTGCCGCATTCTGACTCACAACTACTATAATTGGATTTAGAACGAAGAAGAAAAGTTTTTATCCCCATTCATTGATTCTCTGGTTTACTACAGAAAACTGCCCTGGAAATCTCTTGTGTTTTAATTTTTTCATGCTACACTTGCTTAATTGGTAAAATCAACATCAAATGAGTTTTCCTTATTCTTAAATTTAACTAAATCAACCACTTAACACTTCATTCTCTAAAAGGCAGTTCATAAAAAGTATAACTTCCCATTGTTTTTAGTGACAAAAAGTTGTTTTAACTGGAAATGCTTAAAAATCTGAGTCAGTAAAGAGGAAAGTGAACTTACCTAAACTAAATAAGGCAAGACATCAAACAGAATACCATTCATTCAACAACCTCTTATTTCAACTCAGATGGGTAAAAATAACTTACAATACAGGGTTATCCAACAAAGGATTATTTGTATTAGCATGTTTAGGAAAAAACTTAAATATCCATCAATAGGGGACTAATTAAATAAACTGTGGTACATTTAAATGTTGCATCCATAGTAAAAAGATAACCAAGATCTTTTCATACTAATATGAAATAACGATCTCTGATACAAATGACTCTAATATTCTCGTAACGCCCTTTGTTTTAAAAAGATAAACAAGGAAGTGTGTGTATTTATATGCTTGTCTATATATGCATATAATGTTTCTGTATGGATATGAGCAAAGCAATAACTCTGGTTGCCACTATGGAGAAAAATCAGATGGCTGAAAAACACTGGTTTAAAGACAACTTTCATTGCTTTTATTTTATAGTTTTTGAATGTCTGAGCCATGTAAATGATTCTCTATTCAAACTATATTAAATTTTAAAATTTTAGAAATAGTTATTGAGTTTCTGGTATAAAACATAATAAAATCAGTCAATAACTATACTGTATTCCATAGATAGATTGTCATTAACTTTGGGCTGAATGCATAATGCATCATACTTTCATAAAACCAATTAAAATCTCATGAGATAAACATGATCAGGTTGAGTTAACCCAGATGAGCCCCCAACACAGAAATCTACTCAATAGAACTGATTTTACTTATGGGAAAAATGGCAGATAAAGATGTTATGATATGGGAGATGTGATATATATAAATATGGCCAAATTTACCTCTTTTACCATTAAATCACATTTTCTGAAATTCTCCCTATTGGTAAGACACAGGAAGAACTCTTTAGAAATTTATAGTATATTGGCTAGCTTATACATTAGTACAAGTCAGGTCACATAATGTAACACAATCTCCTATAGTTAGGGTTCAAGTAACCAAAGGAAGATAACATAAGAAAGTCTTACTCTTGCAGAAAGGAAAATTTTGGAACAATCTAGAATCTTTCCCAGATTTACTGAATACAAGAGATGAACACTCCTAGTAGCTGGTTACTAAGCTGTTAAACATCCAAAAGGAATGATTTAAATAGAGGATAGACATCTTAAAGAAAATTTGGTTTAATTTTAAATTCTGAAAAGATTAGCTCTCAGCAATGGAAATAGAACCTTTATTAAATAAAAGCAAGTACCCATTTACAGTAAGGCACTAAAAAATTAAAAGTAATTTCTGACTATAAGTCCCTGATTGAATACTTGTTGTCCTTATTAAAAATCACAATATCCTAAAAGTGATTTACTTCTTAGAAAACCTTCCTTAAATTGGTACCAAAAGAAGCCAAATGAAAAAATAATCAGTATTGGCAAAGAGTGGTTGAAATCTACCACACAGCATTAAAACGATAAATACAGAGTATTTCATATAAACTATAAATCTTCATATTTAAATCATTCTTGGGTATGCCCCCTTTCAAATGTTTTCATTTCCATTAGAGTCTGTTGGTATAGGAAGCAGATCCCCAATTACTTTAAACTGAAATTTTACAGTTACTCTTAAGCAGATACATTAAGTCTGAAGGAAGGATGCCAGTTTCAGATGGCAATATTTTTTAAGTACCAAGTAAGAAAGCAATAAAAAAGAGTTTGCTTTAGGCAAAATTATTTCAAACATTTGGTCCAAATAAAAGGTGACTGCAGCTGCAACTAAAATTTTAATGCTGGAAATATTTTTTTAATTTAATCTGGTCATTAGGTATTCTGAAAATGCATCTTCTTTCTAATGGAAAAAAAAAAATGGCCCAGAGAGAAAAATTAGGTCATGGGATCAATAATAAACACAAATATATTCATATAAATATGAAAAAGTTTAAAAATATAAGCATTATGGTCAAAGTTACAAAAGTTCAGTAATTAGAAACACTGTTTCTAAATTATCCAAGGTTATTTTAGGGTCCCAAAAGTACAGGGCTTTCTCTCTTATACTCAAGTAGTTATTCTTAAAATCAACCAAGTAAATTTTTCTCAACAAATATAGTATTAAACATATTGTTGTAGACTGAAATAAAGCTAGGCTAATCCTAACCATACTCTCTGGTATACAAAACTTTTCATTTCTGGAGTGATCAAATGTAAAGCAAACGAAAAATGAAAAATATTAATTATTTTTATAAAAGACAAAGCAACACTGATCCATTATAAAAGAAATCTTCAATTTCTTCCTATGTTAATTTTGTTTAAAAAAAGTAAGGGAAATATAGCATGTTCCAATCCTAGTAACATCTTATTTGTGCATCATGGAATTTAATCAAAAATTAATTTAAATTGGCCTCCAAAAAATATTATATAATAAAATACATTTTGAGGACTACTAAAAAAAAAGAAATAATAATAAAAATAAGAAGCTGCAGTGCCTTCTGCTCCTGGGCATCATCCGACATCAGTCCCAGCCTTCCCGGGACCCCCTTCCCAGCCACTCCAGCAGGGCCTTTGCCTCAAGCCCTGGACCCAGGTTGACTGACATCCAGCGGCCAGTGAAGGTTTAAGTGCTCAACAAGGCCAGCAGTGGGACAGCCAGGGCAGTGGGCATGCCATCCAACTATGCTGAGTGGCTGGTGTCCCTGCTGGTTAGGGCCTGGCAAAACATGGCCAGCTGGACCAGGGAATGGCAAACAGCTTCAGTAGTCTTGCCTTGAGAATATCATTTACTGGATGGAAAGGTAAAAAGATATGACAGTGAAAGGTGAACTCGGAGGTCAGTAGGTGCCCAGTATTCTACTGGAATAGAGCTGAGAGATAGCTACAGAAAGAATGAAGAGGCTGAGCCAAAGCAGAAACAACGCCCAGTTGTGGATGTGACTGGTGGTGAAAGTAAAGTCTGATGCTATAAAGAACAATATTGCATAGGAACCTGGAATGTTAGGTCCATGAATCAGGTAAATTGGAAGTGCTCAAACAGGAGATGGCAAGACTAAACACTGACATTTTAGGAATCAGTGAACTAAAGCGGACTGGAATGAGTGAATTTGAGTCAGATGATCATTATATCTACTACTGTGGGCAAGGATCCCTTAGGAGGAATGGGGTAGCCCTCAGAGTCAAAAGAGTCTGAAATAGAGTACTTGGATGCAGTCTCAAAAACGACAGAATGATCTCTGTTCATTTCCAAGGCAAACCATTCAACATCACAGTAATCCAAGTCTATATGGCCCAACCAGTAACGCTGAAGAAGCTGAAGTTGAGTGGTTCTATGATGACCTACAAGACCTCCTAGAACTAACACCAAAAAAAGATGTCCTTTTTATCAACGGGAACTGGAATGCAAGAGTAGGAAGTCAAGAGATACCTGGAATAACAGGCGAGTTTGGCCTTGGAGTACAAAATAAACCAGGGCATTTGCTAACAGAGTTTTCCCAAGAGAATGCACTGGTCATAGCAAACACCATCTTCCAACAACACAAGAGATGACTCTACACATGGACATCACCAGATGGTCAGTACTGAAATCAGATGGATTATATTCTTTGCAGCCAAAGATGGAGAAGCTCCATACAGAGTCTACTGAGGAAGCAATTAAAAGACTGAAAATTAATCTCTCATTTAATACTATCAAATAATCATTTGGAAGAAAGATTATTAAACTTTCAGTTCATGATAAATTTGATGGTGTTGCAAAATCTAGTAAGGACAGAGAAACTAGACAAATGGACCTAAGTGAAAAGAAATATGGGCAAGAAGTAAAATTATATTCAGTCCAGAAAAATGAAATTTAATATTGCACATTATCAGAAATGTAAACAATCAGCAGGAAATGTAAGAAATAAATGCCAAGTTGAAGCACTAGAACTAGATAAAAATCTGATAGGATAGCAAGATACACATAATAAGTACCAAGTACAGTTTCAAATTCACAAACCTGAGTTTCTAAGAAATAGACTTTTTCAGTCAAAGTAATTTATTATGTGTATACTGACTACTCTTTGCCACACTAAAGGAAGGGATTGAAGAGATGAAATATCATCACTTCTTTGGTATGAGATATCATAAAATTGTATTACATTTGTATAATTATGTCACCTTTACAAACTACTATATTAAAGACTTTACATGCTTTTTAACCCTGAATTATAAATGTTATACTTTTGAAAGGAAGGCAAGAAAAAATGAGGAAAGAAGGAAAAAAATAAAGAAGGGAGGTGAAAAAAAGAAACGAGAAAGAAATAAAAACATTTCATATCCTCCCGATAATCATTCATTTGACAACATATTTCTTTTTATCTTCCACTTCTCCAAACACCTTTAGAAAGCACCACACTGATCAGACAGAAAATTCTCATTTAGAATCTCCATAGATGTTTACATGACCCAAACAAATAATTAGGGTCATTCCAAGGTCAAATGAGTAAAGTTAACAACGAGAAGAAGAGATAGTATATGGTTGAGCTCATTCTATGTGACAGACAGGTTGCATATATTATCAAGTTTAATTTTCACGATGACACTAAAAGGTATATCATTTTAAAGAGGTCACTGAAAAACAAAGAGAAGAACCTAGCCAAAGGTCATGGAACTAGGAGGCGGCAGAAAATTAAGAGCCAAGTCTGTCTGACTCCAAACCTTTTGACTGTACCACGTTCCCCAAACTGTATTAAGCACCTTAAAACAGAAGACATGTTGAACTCTATCTGGGTCAACAGTTACATGAAATAAAAGAAGAAGAAAACAAAAGAAAAGGAGGAGAAGTAAGCATAAGTCAACTGCATTTCAATAAACATAATAAAATAGAGGAGGATGGAAAACCAAGGAAGGAGAAAGAAAAGGCACCCCTTGAGTTACTTAAAATCCTATTGAGGAATGAAATAACTACAGTCTTTGAGGTCTGACATGTAAATAAGTCTCCCAGATTTTATAGAAGAGATTTCTCAGCATAAATTCTGACACAGAAAGTGTCCTCAGTATGGGTATGATTTGAATAAAAAAATCTGGGATGGACAAATTTTAAGCAGAAGAACAACACAATTCCTAGAAGGAAATGATGATTGGCATCGAAGAAGGAAAACTCACGTCCAGATAGTTTCTGGAATGCTACATCTGCTCATATCCTTAAGTGAACTTTAATTTTTTACATCTTTTTATACTCTAACCAGCTTAGTTTTCCATTTTTAGGGTTTATTTACTAGACTTTAAAATTCACAGAGATTCGCAATATTTAACTTCTGAGATAAAATCGTGTCTCATAATCTAAAATCGTTCATGTGAGACTGAATGTTCCATTTGACCAATTATTACTAAACAGCTGATGTTATTTGTTGCATTTTAAATTCCAGTCCTTAAATTCACCCTGACTGAACAATGATCTCCCTTTTGTGGTGACAGTTCTTTCTGAAAAGTGATTATGTTATTTATTTCCTCAACAGAGAGTCTGCATGGGACCTACCACCAGGACTTAGTTTCTCCTGGGATTTATGTTTAAAAAATAAAATGCTAAGTTTTGTAAATATTACATTATCGAGGTCTTGATGTTTTGTACCTAAACAATACTTACACCACTGGAGAAGAGAAGTGAATTCAGCACAGGAATAAGGCAAAGCTGTTATTCCCACTCACTTATGTTACCTAACACAACTCTCCAAAAGGACATCTTTCTCTTTAGAAACAAGTTTCCATCTTCCACTTATTCCTGTTTCTTTGGAAGGAAGACATTACCTGTTTATGCAGAGCTAAATAATCAGAACAGGAGAACTGGTACAAATGGGACGGAGGAGCCTGGTGGGCTGTTGTCCATGGGGTCACGAAGAGTCGGACACAACTGAGCGACTTCCTTTTCACTTTTCACTTTCATGCATTGGAGAAGGAAGTGGCAACCCACTCCAGTGTTCTTGCCTGGAGAATCCCAGGGATGGGGGCACCTGGTGGGCTGCCGTCTATGGGGTCATGTAGAGTTGGACATGACTGAAGTGACTTAGCAGTAGCAGTAGCAGTGAAACTGTTCAGCTAAAATAATAATAGCCTAGTCGGTAAAGAATCTGCCTGCAGTGCAGGAGACCCAGGTTCGATTCCTGGGTTAGGAAGATCCCCTGGAGAAGGAAATGGCAACCCACTCCAGTTTGACCTCCCATTTTCATCTGCCTCAAAGATCCATGAATCGCAGTTGAAGGTGAACTCACTGTCAATGAATATTCCTAAGATGACCCTCAAAGCTCTTCCCTGTATACATTTAGTCAGTCAACCAGCATGTACTTAGTACTCATAAGTACTCACAATTGAATGATGTTCTAAACACGGAGGAAGCTACAGAAAGTAGCATCAGAATCTCTGCTCTAAAGGATCTCCAGTGGAAGGAAACCAACGTAAACAAATAGCCAGTCGGATACGTAGCGTGTCAGGCAAGAAGTGCTGTGGAGGAAATCAGAGCATGTAACACAGTAGGGGATGCTGGAGGCAGTGGAGCGAGAAGTGGCCAACCCATGCAGGATGACCCTTGGGGTAGTGTTACGGAGCCCCAGAGGCAGTGAGTGTAAAACAATAGTTTGGATACAGAGACAAGATGCAAAGCTAGGAACTCTAACCTTCTAAGCATCCAAGCCTAACACCCCAAGGGACTAACTAAATTGTGAAGACATCGCAGAGTTTCCAGAGTCACCATAGCTGAAGAAGATACGAAACAGTCAGGGCCAGGCCAGAATAAAGACATCTGGCAAGAAATAGAACTTAAGAGAGACAGAAGACCTACAGCTAACTGTGGAAGTGTAAACAGCAGCTATACACGACGCTTAAAAGGAAAGCAAATTCAGCGCATCTGATTGAACTTATGCTCCCGACACTCTGCTGCAGGAGCTTTGGGGTCTTGGCCCCAATTTCTCAGAGGAAATGAAGAGATCACACGAGTTTTCTACCAAGAGCAAACCCTCAATGCCTAAATGTATATAATGGGGAGGCCAGGTAGATATGGAGTTACCAGATAGCTGAAAGAAAGCCTTGGACTCCCCAAATTTTTTGTCATATCCTGGGCCCTGAATTGCTCATAATTTCTCAGAGAAAGATTTGATACATATACCAAGTACCCATGTATCAGAAAATGAATTGATAAGATAGAAGTTATGTGCTAGAGTATAAAGTATAAATACAGGTTAAACCATGGACTAATAATATACAGACAGAAAGAGAATAATGAGGCATTTATCTTTCTTTCTAATGGTCAAGAGTGACTTATAATACACAACTTTGGGGAAAATGTTTATATGTCTACCTCATATCTCTTCCCATCCTCCTATGATCATCTAATCTGGACACTTTCATTAACATCATTTTAAAGTGATAATATATTATACTTGACCATTTTGGTAGGAACATTTTAATGGCGGGACCGTGAGGCTGCCCGTGCTACAGTCCATGGGGTCACAAAGAATCAGACACAACTTGGCAACTGAACAACAACAACTACCATTTCAAAGAAGCAAAAAACACAAGGGAAAATTTTTCCTTAAATTAGACTTCCGTCTCTTCCATCAGTATCCCATGGATTGCTATACAAAACATCAGCAATTTGATTAATGTATAGTGTTTAATAAACATTCCGTAAAACTGCTTATCATAATGATATAAAACTTTGGCCATACTTAAGTTGCAGTCATTGGCACATATTTGGGGTTTTGAGTAACTAAATTCTAGACATTAAAGCAGTGAACCATGTATATTCTTCAGGTCAATTTCCATGAGGAAAAGCAAGCCACAGAGAGTCCATGATAATGCTCCAAACCATGATGAACTGAGGCATTCTCATTTTGCTGACCATTGCTTCAGGTCATTGTAATTTAATGAGCAGCAATCCTCTTTAAAAATGTGTTTCAGGCAGCAAGGTGCCTGCTGGGAGAGAGTGGCTCCGCACGAACAAATCAATGTGCATTGTGCGCTTTCAACCATTCAATAATCGATTCACCCTTGTTATAAGAAAATAAATGTCAAAGTCCCCAAAGTTAATTTCTGAAGAAAGCATTTACAAGGCTATCACATTATTAAAAGTTTCCATGGGTTACCTTCTATTTGCTATTGAAATCTCTGTGTTACATCTCACAATATTCCATTCAAAACCAGTAAGGGAATCCTGAAAGTAAATTCCAGATAGTAAATTTCTTTACTATCACCAAAGTGCTGAAGGCCTACTTGGACTAAAGCATTTTACAGACTCATCTCTTTTTTCCCCCCTCTAGTCATACTTTTAAACATACCAGCTGCATTTAATAAGCTATCAAATAAGGCTTTCAGCAGGCTTAACTATAAGATGTCAGATCTTCTGCTTCATGTGTTATTCAGTAATTTTCAATTTCTCAAAATTTGTGCATTAAAAGAAGATAATGTATTCTTTAGACTAGTCAGAATTTTCAAAAGTCTTAGTTATACGCTACGGGCTTTCAACATTTCCCTGTTGCCATAGAAATGGGTTTATGAAGGACTGAATCTGTGTAGCATAATCACAAACATTAAATTGGCATATAAAAGCATTCCAACCTAGCATCTCTACTGTCTATGCTAATGTTCTGCTGCTTTTATAGCAGTATCTTCCCTGCTGTAATTCATTCAGGCAGCCTCAGACGCTATTTTTCATTGAACTGGATTTCAGAGGAGTGTCTTATACATTGTGTATCATTTTTCTCTTAGCTAGCTGACTCTCAGCACAGTGCGTTGCCATATCAATGAGTTCTCTGGATTAGAAATCAAACCAGAGAGCTAGGCACACCAGAACACCAAAAGCTTACTCATTCAATTAGGAGGATGAGTGGTAAGCGAGATTCATTTCCTTGGATTTCAATGTTGTTCTCATTTTAAAAAAATTGATTAAGAGTTCACTTTAGTGAGTAAATACACTTTCTTGGTCACCTAAGTGACTAAACTTGATTTCCTCACATCTTTTTCTAAGACGGTCACTCGTAATTTTAAATGACACGGCACTTATACATAAAGCTGAACATGATTAGGGTTTTACTTGATTAATAACCAACCCACTCTGCCATCAAGCCAGTCCAAAAAATGCAAGCTAGTCACCTCGGGAGCTCTGGAAAAGTAATACAAAATACTCTTACGTTTGTTCCTCTGCCATAAAGTTCAGTCAGGATTCCCAGCCTGTCTATTTTAACAGCTCAAACTTTGATTTTTAACTCCCTGTAGATCAAGAAAGCGGATGCTCTCTTCTGCTATCTACCTAAACTGAAGTTAGTTAAGTTCTTTCTTATAACTGAAACTAGACTCTAAAATTAACAGCTACTTAGTTTTTCTGTGTGTCATCTTTCAATACCATCTGCTTTTGGAATGGACACTGTTCAGCAACTTCTCACTTACTCATAGAGAACTACTTTCATTTGAGCTGATGTCAGTAGTGTTACTTTTATTCTTGGGAAGGTCAAGTCACTCGGATAATCCTCAGTGGAAATACTAAACTCAGCTTTGACCATACAAAGAGAGTGCGCAGTGCCACTTGTCAAAATAATGAAGTGTGACTGTTTTCTGTCACTTAGACATTTAGGTTGTAAAGCAAGGTTGAGAAAACTAAGATCTATTATTATTTGTTGGCTTTGTAGCCAAGTGTCTACCCCTGCTTCCTGTGATATGATGTCCTTTACATCGTCATTGACAAAATACACACACACACACACACACACACACACACACACACAAATACATAAACCTTAGCTAGATGGAGTCAGGAGACCAAAAGAGAGAGTTCTCACGCCCTGCAATAAGAGCAGAGTCTAACAGGAAGAAGAAAGGCTCATCCTCATTCCTGACAGAGTTGATGGGACATATTTCCAGTACTCAAAGGGATTATCCTCAAAAAGGACATAAGGCAAAAAATAACACAGAAGACATTCTATTTGTGGCCCCTGATTGTTTCAAAATAAACTTGAATAGAATAACACAAAGTAAAAATATACTATCAGAGACTTTTAGAATTAACTAGTAAAGCAGATTATACCACATTTTTTGTTCCATTAGCAAGCCCTGATAACACAATTAAGGTTGGTCAAATTAACTTTTACTTCATTTGGGACAATATGACGGCTACTCCTATGAACTGCTGAGAACACTTATCAATTTCTCTTCTAACAATATTGCATCTAGAGTCATGTTCAGGATTCATACTTTTATCAGGCCCCAAAGTACAACCAACATAAGTTAAGGTCACAACTTGAATTAATATCAAAAAAAATGTTGTAATGTGTAACAAAATGCCAACATTAGCATGAAGCAAGAGAAGTCACAACTTTGAGTCCATGTAAAATATCTCTCTTTTAGCACTAGCATATCAGAAAATATGTAAAATACCTCTTTAAAAATGTCTGCCCAGGCATTAATATTATAAATGATACAAGCAAAATCAACCCAGGGTTCTCCCATTGTTTTCTTTAACCTGCTGACTCTTAAGAACCACTTATTCCTCCTCACTAAAAAATTACTTAACTCATTCTAACTATATGCATATTTCACACATCAGGTATTTGCATTAATGAAAATAAAGTATAATATGATACTTAAGAACTTTTAAATTCAGACAGATCTATTTCGCTTTTCAAAAACGGGCAAACGGATTCATTTCTCTGATGTTCAGTCTCTTACATGAAGAGAGTATAATAATAAGTGACCTAATTGGTTGGGGAAGAAATAAGAGTGAAATGCATAAAGCACTTACTAGCAAAGTACTCACATATAATAAGCCCCAACAAAATGGCTCAAAGGCAAACTACCAAGCCAACACACCCTCCTGGAAGAGAGAAACTTTAGCCTAAGAATTAAAAACCTTTCATGTTACATGAATTATATGTCTGCATTGGTTTCCTATTATTGCTATAGAAACTTGCCAGAAACATAATGCTTGGCTGCTGCTGCTAAGTCACTTCACTCGTGTCCAACTCTGTGCGACCCCATAGACGGCAGCCCACCAGGCTCCTCCATCCATGGGATTTTCCAGGCAAGGACACTGGAGTGGGGTGCCATTGCCTTCTCTGCATAATGGTTTAAGACCATACAGATTTATTACCTTTAAGTTCTGAAGGTTAGAAGTCTGAAAAGGGTCTCCCTGGGCTAAACTCGGGATGCTCACAGAGCTGCATTCCTTAGGGAGGCTCCAGGGGAGAACCGTTTCTCTTCCTTTTCTAGCTCTGACAGGCTCCCATCAGTCCTTGACTACAGGCCACCTCCATCTTTATGACCAGCAACACAGCATCTTCAACACTCTCTCTGACTCTGACTCCCCTTCTGCTTCCTTCCAAGAGTTTACAGGACTCCTGTGATTACCTTGAGCCCACTGGGTAATCCAAGGTAGTCTGTTTAACTGATGAGCAACCTTAATTCCAGCTGTATTCTTAATTCTCACTTGCTATGTAGCATAGTATATAAGCATAGATTTCATGTAATAGACATATGCATATGTAATGGACATATGCACCACTGGGAAGCCATTATTCTGCTTACCACAACATCTCTTCATACTTATTCTTTGAACTACAAAATGACAAAAAGATCAGAGAAAAAGCCAACAAGACATTCAGGGGTCCCAGAATGAATCTTCTGAACGTCTGTTAGACTCATTTTGTATAAATAAAATCTACTCCACACACACACACACCATAAAGTTCCCCATCAGTCTTTAGTCCTCACTTCTAAACTTGAATGGCTGCCAAGAACTGAAAGAGATTTTGAAAAAGGCCTTCAGCATGCAAAAGAGACGGATTAAAGAAAGTTCACAAAATAGAGAAAAAATATTTTATGAGATAGAAAAGAAGTTATTTTATCCTCAAAACAAAAAAACAAGGTACATTTTTTTAATGGGGTATACAGAAAAGGAAGAGAACATGGAAATGTTGGAATAACTGAAATGTAAGTCTTAATAGTCTACCTTGTGAAAGAAAATGAAAGAGTTAATCACTCAGTCATGTCCGGCCCTTTGCGATCCCATAGACTATAGCCCTTCACACTCCTCTGTCCATGGGATTCTCCAGGCAATAATATTGGAGTGGGTTGCTATTTCCTTCTCCAGGAGGTCTCCCCTAACCAGGCACTGAAGTCAGGTCTCCTGCAATACAAGCAGATTCTTTACTACCTGAGCCACCAGGGAAGCCCAGTCTACCTTGTAGGAAGATAATTTAAAAAAAAAAAAATGAAGAAAAGAGTGGGAACATAGGAATAAAGGATAAGAAAATTAGAAGATCAGAGCAGGAAGTGAAATACTTACCTAAGCAATGTTCTAAGTAGAAACAACAACAACAAGAAATAATACTTCCAACAACTGGAGGTTAGTTACCACACTGAAAGGGACCCCTGAATACCAAGCGCAATGAATTGAAAAAAGGCCCACACTAAGTTATATTATCATAAAATTCTAAAAAACTGGGTGTAATAGGCTTCTATAGACAAAGGAATATACACAGAGGATGACCCAATATACAATATGATACAGCAATTCCCAGCAACAACAGGGAGAAATGCCATCAAATTCTGAAGAAAGCAATACAAATTATAAATTATAACCAATCAAACTCTCAAGCAAGTCTGAGAGTAGAACGAAAGTCTTGTTAAACATTTAAATCATGTAAAGCTTTACAGTCTTTACATGATTCCTAAAATGTTCACTAAAATGAGGCAGATAATCAAGAATGAGGAAAGTCTAAAATTCAGGAGACAGGACACCTACTGAGAGATACAGGGAATATTCACTATAAAGACAAAGAGAAGACCCAGGCGAGTTGTGCTTCAGGCCTAAAGAACAGCTATTGTACTTTGGAACAATAATAAAGTATACAAGAGAACTGAGAGTTACTGCATTGTCCACTTTGGTTGGAGTGAGGGCAAGGGATGCCTTTTACATCATAGTCAGTGGAAGTGCAAACCTGAAGGTTTGCAATACGAGTCACCTTGTGCAGCAGTCAGCTTGTAAGGGCTCCAAATAAGATGCCTCCTGGTCAAAAGAAGAAAGCAAGAAACTGATAAAATTATGATATGCTTTACCATAAAGAAAAAAGTACCCAATGGTGTTTCACAGTTCCATGAAAGAGTCTGTAAGGAATTAGTGATCATTAGAAAGAAGCTTTCAAAGTGAGGCAATTTTCAACTCTAGGAAAACCAAGAATATCTGTATTGCTGGAATGGTGAGCACCACATACAATTTAGACACTTGCTCCTTGGAAGAATAGCTGTGACCAACCTAGACAGCACATTAAAAAGCAAAGACATTATTTTGCTGACAAAGGTCCATCTAGTCAAAGCTATGGTTTTTCCAGTGGTCATGTATGGATGTGAGAGTTGGACCATAAAGAAGACAGCACAGAATTGGTGCTTTTGAACTGTGGTGTTGGAGAAGACTATTGAGAGTCCCTTGGACTGCAAGGAGATCCAACCAGTCCATCCTAAAGGAGATCAGTCCTGGGTGTTCATTGGAAGAACTGATACTGAAGCTGAAACTCCAATCCTTTGGCCACCTGATGCGAAGAGTTGACTCACTGGAAAAAAACTCTGATGCTGGGAGGGACTGGGGGCAGGAGGAGAAGGGGACGACAGAGAATGAGACGGCTGGATGGCATCACTGACTCGATGGACATGAGTTTGGGTGAACTCCAGGAGTTGGTGATAGACAAGGAGGCCTGACGTGCTGCAATTCATGGGGTCGCAAAGAGTCAGACAACAGAGCAGCTGAACAACAAGCATGTACAAGTGTGTTACTTGGCATGTCGGTTAACAGTATTTATGTAATCATTAAAGTGAAGGCTGAATATTAGTCCCATCAAATATCATGATATAGTTTTGCTGGGACAATATTAACAAAAAAAGAACATATATGTGCACATCTATTTAATTAAGTAATATGGGGTGACTGTTAAGAATAAAACCAGCTGGAAGAACTGAATGTAGTTTCTCTTAAAACAAGATCTGGGGTGTGGTACAAGAGACGACTCATTCTAAACTTTATTTTATAAACCCATTTAACTTTCTTTAGCAAGTAGATGTTACTTTTATTTAGATTTAAAAATATACTTGGTAAATATGAGTGTTAGACATTAAATACCACGTGTTCCTGCTTTGATTGCAGACCGTGCAAGTGTTATTTTAATCTGTTGATACTGCTTTCATGATGTGATCTGTGACACTGTACAAATTTGATCTAGTAGAGATTCATAATGAGGAAGCTATTTTTCTCAAATCCTAAACGCATCTTTTATTTTGTCTTTGTCAGTTTCCTTTAGGAAAAACAAAATTGAAAATAAGCAGAGCTGATTACAGTTTATTAAGAACAGATGGATAATGTTTCCATTAGGAAGTGGATCAAATGGACATAATTTTTTCTCCCTTTTTATGTCCATCATCTGCAATAGATACTAGAATGTGTTATGTTCATAACACATAGATTGAAAAAGTAAATAGACTACAGGTTCAAAATCTAAAAGAAAGAATTTTATTTTCCTTCCAGGGACAAACAGACAAATGAAAAGCAATCTTCATAGTTCTTAATGAGATCCCAAGGTAATCATGATGGTGTCAAAAGTGAAATAGTTGAATATCTGAGTTTTTACTAAATGTTTTTCCTAGAACCTCTGGGTTGATTTTAACAAAGAATACTGGACAACAGAGGTAAAATGCACTTTTGCATTCTTGGAACATCAAGATTTATCATCAGGAGTTGAGCACTGATTAATGATATCACAGTGAATACCAAAAAGGAGCATGGAGACATCTGTCACTTATTATAAAAAAAGTGTAGTCACATTTGTTTTAGTTTCTTGCTGAGGGTCCAAGGAACCAAAGTCATTACTTTATGAATGAAATATTGTATGCCAGAAATTAATCGTAGGGCATCTGGAAATCTCCAGTTCCCCTGGATTATCATCTATGCATACAATTTAGGGAGAGAACTGAGAGAACTGCTTAGGGCTTTCGCATACTTGAGAGTGATAGCATTGCCTAGGGCAAGACACGGGCCCCTCGAGGCCACAGGGTAATTGTGTAACTGGCAAATTCCCTCAGCTCTAACCTGAATTCCCCTGATCCCAGAATTATTTTGCTCCCTGCCATCAATGAGCCAAGGGGTAATTTCATTATAAATGTATATTAATTTCTATCTTCCCTGTGACTTATTTTTGGTGCATTAAATCGTGAACCTAAATTTAATCAAATAATTTTACCTTCCAGAGAGTTTCAGTCTCTTAACTCAAGGACACTGAATCACTCCCAGTTAACTGCAGGTTACAGACATAGCTAACAGCTAAACTTAACAAGACGATGGTTTCATACCTTCACCCAACAGCTGCTGCCAGTGTCATTTTTAAAGTGTCTGATAGATGTAGCCTTGTTAGACAAGAACTTGAAATGAAATGCAATTTCATGGGGTTAAAAGATATAACTGTACCTCTAGCCCACATACCCTCAATTAGGTCTTTTATTAAGTTTTGAAAGTGCTCCTGTTTCACTTTGTAGATGGTTCATCTACTACATTTGGTTTCTTTTTATATCTCCCCCCTTCACACATACATACACACACACACAATTTGTGATGATAGCATTAAACAGATTTCCAGAAAACAACTTCAAAATGTTTATTTTCTAGCCCCATTGCAGCAAAAATTAAAATTAGGTTTTTCCTCTACTACGAACAAAGAAAGTAAAGGGGGCAGTGAACAGGCGAGAGAAGAAACGTAAATGGGTCTAAAAGAATTAATCACTTATTTTACTGGTTACTAAGCCGTAGAGTCTGTAGGTAGACTTGTACTTCTCGGGTTAATTATCACTCCCTGACACTATGTAAATGACATCCTGCACCTATTGCCCCTTCACTTCTTGCAAAATACATCCTGTACCTGGTGCTTACATTCCTTGCACTCCCTTGTAACATACAGCCCTTGTAGCTTTTTCATTTCAGAAAGAAAGCCACAGGTTGATAAACCAGAAACAGACCCAATAACCCTACTACCTGACACCAGCTCTGACTGTCTGGAAATAACACAAGAAGAAAAGAACACAGGACTCTCAGTACTTCGTTCCTCAGCAAATATCCAGGTTGTGAGCCCCACCTGTGTGCTTCCCTCCACTTCCCCGTGGAGAGGGCACAGCTCTTGAAGCGCTAGACTGCAATGTGTTCCCCGACACCTGGCAGAGGAATCAAGTCATCTTTCTATTTCCTCCAAACTCTGTCTTCATGTTTCTGTTCCGCATCAGTAGACGGGGAGCCAAGATTTGGGCAACAGTCCCACTAAGAGTAAAATTTCAGAGCCCAGCATAAACTAAGTTAGCAACTTTGTTTTCCCGTAAATATAATAGAAAATCATATGGCTAAATTCCCACTTTTGCCCTAGAATCTTAAACCAAACCACTCCCATTTAATTGGAATAACTTTAGAGAAATAAACTTGTCAGCTACGTATAATCACACACACAAAAATTAAGAATTCAGAGTTTTTAACCATTTGTGGTACAATATTATTATACGCTATGTCCTCAGGAAATAATCAACAACAACAACAAAAAAATGAAATGATCCACCCATCGACCAGAACTAGCAGAATTCTCTATGGGGCATTATGACATTAAGTATTGTTGTTAAAAATACTGGGACATAGGTAATTTTTATGATTTCAGTAGTCCTATTAAATCACTGCCCATCCCTTGAAAAAAGCTGCTACTCTTTGCTAATAAGGAAATCTCTGAGTTCGTGACAGTACTTGTGACAGAAATTGACATTCTCCTTGAGTTCTTAGGGCTTCCCTGGTGGCTCAGACAATAAAGAATCTGCCAGCAATGCGGGAGACCCGTGTTGGTCCCTGGGTCAGGAAGATCCTCTGGAGAAGGGAATGGCTACCCAATCCAGTATTCTTGCCTGGAGAATTCCATGGGCAAAGGAGTCTGGTGGGCTACAGTCCATGGGGTTGCAGAGTCAGACAGGAATGAGCAACTAACTAAAAGCTTTGTAGTTCTTAATACTCTACAGTGCCCATTCCTCCCTAGGCCAAGAGAACCGCTCAGGTGGCTGTGCCTGTGTGCTGGCCATGTTGGACTCTTTGCAACCCCACGGGTTGTAGCCCACCAGGCTTCTCTGTCCATGCAATTTTCCAGGCAAGAATACCAGAGTGGGCAGTCATTTCCTTCTCCAGGGGATCTTCCCGACCCAGGGATCAAACCTGTATTTCCTGCAATGGCAGGGGGATTCTTTCTCACTGCATCACCTGGGAAGCCGGGAGAACCGCTCACCCTATCAGACCTGTGCGGCCAGTTTTTGTGCTCAGGAACAACTGGGATGGATGCATTGGACCATCTTCAGCCCGGTCCATCTGAATACATTTGACAGTAGGATGTGACCTAGTATTTGAATCTGTCTCTAGAATCTTCCTTCCTGCTATTTCCTTTACACATAGAGAAGTGGCTGCAAGGAGGAAATGCCCACTTGCGCACACACACACACACACTTTTATCATTCTGCTAATCTCAGACAACAGAGCACCACATGTAAATATATAGGCAAGCCCAGCCCTCAGCCCAGTCAACTTCCAATTCCACAGAGCCAGTCCCATTGCCTGGCTGCGGATTTAAGAGCTAGGTAGAATGGTAAGTGGACACTTCACCCATTTGCTCTTGTTTATCACTAATGAGATGATGAAAGAGAGGCTCCAAAAGAGGCTCTTGGTTACCAAGCAGAAGAGACGACAGCCCATGTGGTGGAATGTGAAGGGCCCCATTATTTGTGAGGGGACGAATACCTGCTGAAAGATAACTCACAGAATATCAGGGCAAGAGGGAACCTTAAATTTAACCTGGTCAAGCTCACCATCTGATAGTTTAATTCCTTCTGGAATTCCCTGTCAGTAGTTGTTTACTATTTTCTTGAAAATCACCCATAAATTTATAGGGACTGAAATTGAAATACAGCAGGTTTAAGATTAATGAGAGGTATAGAAGTTGAGACAATAAATTCTATGGTAAAAGGAGAAAAAAAAAAAAGAAAAGCTAATTTAAGATAGAAAGACCAAGGAATTGGTCTTTCTGAAGGAGGCCTTATTCTCAGAAACTTCTAGGTGTTAGTTCAATTTGATACAAATTCGATCTCTTTGTTACTTCATTCTACACACATTACCAAATACCTAGTATTTGCTAGGATTTGGGGATACAGAAGCAATCGATGCATGGTTTCTTTTCCCCTTTACGGAGCTTAAACTCTGGCTGAGACACACGCTGCATAAAACATCATCTTGCAATGGGAGTGGCAAGTGGCAAAGCGAAGTAGAGGAGTAGAATTCTACTCGCTCTTAGAGGAGTAGAATTCAGGAGCTCTCTCTGGGGATGATTACACAGCAGATGTGATTATAGGAGCTGGAATGTCTGAGAAGGACTTTGCTAGTGGACAAAGCAGGCGGATGAGGTGAGTGAAGAGCCTGATGGAATCCCAAACAGTGTGTTCAGAGACAAGAAGTCCACAGCACGATTAGCAAGCAGTCAGACGCCAGGTGCGGCTGCAGCTTCAGGCGCACGAAGAAAAGACGGATGCTACGAAGGTAGCAAGAAGCTCCACTCGGAAGGGCTCAGTACACTGAGGAAATTCAACTTGACCGGGCGAAAAATCTACTTCCTACTGTGGGGATTTGGGGATTCCAAGGTTAAATTAGCGGCAAAAAACAGGTGTTCGGACCAAAGCAGTCACAGGAGACAGGATCTTATGTTAGTTATCTACAACAGTGATCGGTCAGATAACTGAAAAAGTAGGAAATCAAGGAAAACGCATGTAACACCTTAAATATTTCGCTTTATGTCACATAAGACACAATCATTATCTACTACTTTTGATACAGGAAAAGGTCTTTTCTTAATAAAGCATAGGTCTGTTTCTAATCCCCCATCTTCCTTCTTTCACTACTCATGCATATAAACCATAATATGCGATTCCTTAGTGTCTCTCAGACAAGAATTTATAAATGCCATCAGAAAAGTCTACATTATAATAACTTTATTCCAATTGTTTATATTTGGTTTGCTCGCACCTAATTTGACAGCAGACTCAGTATTTTTAGCAATTTACCTTTATCAAGCCTTTCCCAGAGCATTCTAATTAGTTATCATGGAAACACCTCTTTTCACACTCAGACTACATTAATTCACAGATTATCAAGCAAATTATGTAATTATAATAGTCATTGACACAACTGGTTTGGGAATACACTGTGGTAAGCATATAAGCCAGCTGATAGTGGAACAGTACAAACACACCAGACGCGCCGAGCAGGTCAGCAGACTGTTAGCCCTCCTGCTCTGCAGGCCCTGGGCAGAGGATGGCGTGCTGTGAACAGAATGATGAGCACTTGTTATCCTGGTGAACTGGTTACGCACACAAGGAAGAGTACAGAATTTGCCTTGAAAACCATTTTCTTACCGACCCTCCATATACATTTAGATATCTCAAAGACTGGACCAGCCTTTTCAATCATAAAGTCACATTAGGAGAAACAGTAATTCCAAAGTTGCTATGTGCTAGGGATTTTTCAGACATCCTGGAAGTGCCTCATTAGACCTCTAAACATGCAAAACATGACATTAGGGTTTAGTTCAGAGGACTTGTCCAAAGGAGTGCAAGGGAAAGTGACTAAGTTAAAATTTTTTAGAAAACATTTCTATAGTATGCAAGGCAAGTAATCAGATTTCTAGGGAGGCAGAGACATCCAGGCAAGAGTTACTATTGCAGTACGTGAAGACTTTGCCTCACTCCTGTGCCAAACTATCTCTGAAGTCAGGTTTACACCCCAGAGAACCGCAGACTGGTAAAGAAGGCTTAAGTACTGAAACCTTAGGCCTGATAGAGGCCAGAGTTCGCATGTGTTCCAAGTCCAAACCCAGCCACCATGACAATGCCTCACAACCTTAAAATGCACACCAGGGGAAGATTTTTGTGGAAGATATGACTTCATTATCCCCACAAACATTCTCACTGAGCGGCAATAAAGAATCCTAACCATGGAGAAGCTTTGTGACTTGTACGTTAATGCATATCACTCTCAAAGAGTTATGAAAGAAGAAGAACCTATACTTCAGATTCTTTAGGATCTATAATATTGTAACTTTTCAAGTTTTGTTCATTTTGGGGTTATTATGGAAAGTGTTTCAGTTGAGTTACAAAACAGACTAATATTCTTAAGCTCTCCTATGGGAGGACATAGTTCATTTAAAACTAACCTGAAGGGACTTCCCTGGTGGTCCAGTGGTTAAGAATCTGCCTCCCAATACAGGGAACATGGGTTCTATCCCTGGTCAGCGAACTAGGATCCCACATGTTTCAGGACAACTAAGCCTGCATGTCTCAACCACAGATCTCAAGAGCCACACTGAGAGAGAAGCCCACGTGACCAACAGCGGAAGATCCCACATACCTAGCAACTAAGACCAACACAGCTAATCAATATATGAATACTTTAAAAAATTAAAACTAACTTTGACAATTTTTCAGTTCAGTTGCTCAGTCATGTCTGACCCTTTGTGACCCTATGGACTGCAACATGCCAGGCCTCCCTGTCCATCACCAACTCCCGGAGTTTACTCAAACTCATGTTCATTGAGTAGGTGATGCCATCCAATCATCTCATCCTCTGTCATCCCCTTCTCCTCCTGCCCCCAATCTTTCCCAGCATCAGAGTCTTTTCCAATGAGTCAACTCTTCTCATCAGGTGGCCAAACTATTGGAGTTTCAGCTTCAACATCGGTTCTTCCAATGAACACCCAGGACTGATCTCCTTCAGAATGGACTGGTTGTATCTCCCTGAAGTACAAAGGACTCTCCAGAGTCTTCTCCAACACCACAGTTCAAAAGCATCAATTCTTTGGCGCTCAGCTTTCTTTATAGTCCCACTCTCACATCCATACATGACAACTGGAAAAACCATAGCCTTGACTAGATGGACCTTTGTTGACAAAGTAATGTCTCTGCTTTTTAATATGCTATCTAGGCTGGTCATAACTTTAAAGAGTAATATAAGAGAAAGCAAATTATATGTACATATATATTTAAATATATAATGTATAAGAACAGTATTTTCATATCCCTACTTGAATGCAAGAAAATTTAGGACAGCTAGTTTGTTGTATATAAAATATGATTATATCAAAAATAGCTTTTTAAATCAACTGAAGTAACCAGATAAATTACGAATAATTCTTCACAAAGTTAAGTGTAACTGAATTACATGGGGAAAAATTAAATTTGTCTCTCTATTCACTATATTTATTTTAGTGTTGGTTATGAACTACAGTATATGGAGAACTCATAAACGACAGTACATACATATTTTAAACTTAGGTATACATGATGTGGCATTTATAACAAAAGTCCAGTGTCTGGTGCACACACAGTGTTCCTGTTTTTCCATGAATATGCTGCCCTTAATATGATGTTATTACATATTTAATCTACTATAATACCTGTAACCAACAATAATCTATTAAAGATGTAGAAATAGGATAACTGTACATTTGGATAAACACACTTCACCTGAAGGATCCTACATTTTTTGCACTTTCATCAGGCTTAGGGTAAATAAATATATATCTAACGTATTTTCCTTATAGCATACATGATTCTCTTATTGAAAACCTTCAAATAGGAATGCATACGATTTTGACTGAGCATATTAGTAAGTCATACAATAATTATAAACTCACTAATTTGAATTTTTCTATATTTTAGAATTAGATAAGGAACAACACATCTTGGAAAATGATTAAATTTCACATGCTGAGTCACAAGACAATGATTTTGGTTTAAAAAAAAAGTTTGCCATGATTTTAAAAATACTAAAATACTAATAAAACAACTACTTAACTTTCATGAGTAGGAGTATTTTAATTTTTTTTAAAAAAGTAACCAAATTCAAACTAAAGTTTTCAGATATGAGCTGAAGCTCAGTTTAATGCCCTAATGCACAGGCTAGCTGTGAGACCTTTTGAACAGACAGTTTTTTCATTAAGGCCATGCCTCAGCCTAGTTCAGTTCTGACACACTTTAAATATTTAGTAGCACAGACCAATATGCTGGTTATATGTCATCTAGAAGTTAATGAATATCACCTTTACCCCTTCAAAGGCAGGAAATCTCTCAAAGTAGGCAGGAATGAGTTAATATTTCTGTTCCTCACAGGTGCTTGGAAATTTTAGCAGAAGTTTTGGGTATCTTTAGCCAGTCACAGAAATTTTAGGTGATGAAAAGGAATTCTAACCATGGGAACTACCTTAGCAAAGTGAGCAAATTAGTTGAAGGAGCATAGGATTCCTGTCAGCGATTTAAGGAAAGGGTTTCAGTAGGCTCAATATAGTGAAGCTAAATAAACAGGGGCTTAGAGTACAAACTATAAGTATGAAGAGACAATGGTTGCTAATTCTGAATCCCAAATTTTGGCAGTGGTGAAAGGGAGGTGAGACCTTCATACATTTGTGGTTATAGGGAAGAAAAGTTCGGAGGTAGAAAGATTGAAGATGCTCTCGATTAGGACACAGACCACAGACTGGTAGATACCTCTTGTCAGGTCAGCAGCAGCAGATTAGAAATAAAGTACACAATAAAAGTACTGTACTTGAATCATCTCTAAACATTCTCCCAGCCCCCGGTCCATGGAAAAATTGTCTTCCACAAAATTGGTCCTGGGTGTCAAAAAGGTTGCGGACTGCTGCTCTAGACCAAGAGTGAGCAGGGTCTTTGTGGAGCAAATGGATTGTCACTAGCCCTTAAAAAAAAGAAGACAGGGCACATCTTCCTCGGACAGACAAGGGAGGATGCAAGGAAGAAAGATGAGCAGGAAGGAGGGCAGACGGGCAAAGTCGTGGCGAAAGTGTGACCTCTACCCTTCTTGTGAAACTTGCGGGTAAGATGATCCTACAGGATTGGGTCTGGTGGAATGAGATGAAAGGACTGAAGCGACAGAAACCAATGAAAAGTCTGGTTAGAAAAGTGATACATGTGTACAAGGTCTTGGTATTCACGGTGAGTTTAAAGGTAAATGAGAGGTCGCAGCAAGTCAAATCAACACAGCTCTTTGCTAGCCTGGGAGCGTAAAACAGCAATAAATCGGCCAGGGGTTGGTCCAGACACAGCAGATCCGGCTATAGGTTTTAACGTGCAATGGAAGCGGGGGTATCAGGGCGGTATAAAGGTGACTGATGAAAACACTCACCTGAGCCAGGACTGAAGTGCAGGCAGAATGAACAGTGACTGAGGGAAACGAGAAGCTGGGCCATCAGAGGAGTCTATAGGACAGAACCCGGTCAACAACTTGGGGAGAGGATCTAAAACACGGAGCGCAGCCATCTTACCCCACAAGGCGCTGGCTGCCTTTTCCTCCTAATAATCTCCCCAGAGTCACGTGAACTCTAAACAGTGAATGAAATAATACGGGGACTTGTACTGAAACATAAACAACTGCTTACCACCATTTGGAGTCTCACTTTTCAGCTCGTAGAGCATTTGTTAGGAGACCTAACCTCACTAAAAAAGAGACGCGTCTGCTACCTTCCAAACAGTAGTGAGTAATTAAGGGGCATCAAAACTCACAATATGCTGCAGGTGGGATTATTAACTCAATTCTCTCCTTGTCTAATCTGCCTTCTGGGCATAAATCAGGCAGCTATGACACAGGTTTAACTGTCATAGAACTCTACAATGCTATTTTAATAAGGTGAGTTTATATCAGTTCAATAACATTCATTGAATGTCTACTATGTGCTGACCATACTAGGAAATTCAAACATGCCTAATGCACAAAACTCCTTCGATACAGGTATCTCCTTATAGATGCTTCAAGACCGGTTTACGGAAAAAGAAAAGAAAGAAGAGGAAGGAGATCAGCAAAGTGCAGTGGTGATATTTTCTTTCACTTTTTTCATATGGATATGAGAAAGGGAGCTATAAGCCAAAAAAAATAAACACATCGAAACGAGAAACCCAGTTGTAAAAGAGAGAAAAATAAGGAATAAAATAGTCAACCCACAGTTACACTATTAATTAAAAGGAGAAACATAAACAGTACAAAGAACAGTGCCAGCTTCAGTGATAAACAGGTTGCAGGTGAACAGGGTAATAAACTAACTACACGGGTTGGTTTTTCCTGTGGTCATGTATGGATGTGAGAGTTGGACTGTGAAGAAGGCTGAGCACTGAAGAATTGATGCTTTGGAACTGTGGTGTTGGAGAAGACTCTTGAGAGTCCCTTGGACTGCAAGGAGATCCAGCCAGTCCATTCTGAAGGAGATCAGCCCTGGGATTTCTTTGGAAGGAATGATGCTGAAGCTGAAACTCCAGTACTTTGGCCACCTCATGCAAAGAATTGACTCATTGGAAAAGACTCTGATGCTGGGAGGGATTGGGGGCAGGAGGAGAAGGGGACGACAGAGGATGAGATGGCTGGATGGCATCACTGACTCGATGGACGTGAGTCTGAGTGAACTCCGGGAGTCGGTGATGGACAGGGAGGCCTGGCGTGCTGCGATTCATGGGGTCGCAAAGAGTTGGACACGACTGAGAGACTGAACTGAACTGAACTGGACTGAACACTGGTTGAAGAGTTCATGACTGTTAGCATCCAACCTGAAGAAAGTGATTGTTTGTACTCTAAGTATAATTTATATTATGGTTACTGAATATGTAATCAGTTTTCATGGTGCTAGGGAGTGTGTGGGTAAGAGACATAATGAGCTGGAGGAAGATTATATTGCATTTTATACCCACATGAAAACTAATTAATTAGTGGAATGTGCACATTCCCCAAGTCATTTCTGTATTAGGATGTTTTTGCTTGCAATGGAAAGAAAGTCAACTCAATTCATGAAACCTAAGAAAAAAATGGAGGAGGCACTAATTTGCAATTTTCTATGACTGAAAATTTCAGAGTAGATGTTAGCTTCAGGCATGGTTGGACCCAGAGGCTCAAACGATATGATCAGCAGTTTATCATTTTCCTCTCTCAGCTCAGTTTTGCTTTGAGGTGGCTGTAATTTAAGCATGACCTCTCTATATTGTCTGAGTACTGACGCTTCTAGTCTTGCATTATCCCTGTGAAAAGCAATCCCACAAAAACAAATAAATAAAACAGCTTCTTCATTCTGGTTCATGGCAGAGTTCTTCCTGGAACTGAATTGTGCATATCCACCTTCTTCACGTACCAATCTTTGAACTGCAATGAGGAATAAAGAACCCACGTGAGCCGCTCCTGACTCACTAGGTTAGATTCAAATCAGCTAAACTGCATAAAGTAAAAGAACGGAAGGTGGTTCCCAAAAGGAAAACTGAGTCACTGTTTTCAGAGTCACATTCTAAATTAGTATTTCACAAGATAGGTTGAACGGGTGTTGCAGAATCTGGTGGATCAGAATTATATGATCATAAATAGGGAACACAGACAACAAGGGGAAGCATGGATTGAATGAAACTGAGGACCACAACTCTAAACATTTTGTTGTCTATGATGAGGATATAATCTATATGTAAATCCAAACATTCAAGGTATGCTCTAAATCCAACATATATGTTATTTTCAAATCTAACTTCACTAAAAATAATAGGAACCTTTTGATATACTATCAACATACTTCCCCCTAAAAATTCCTTTCCACAAGAAAAGCATTCCCTCTAACTATTCCCTATATTGTCTATCCTTTATTAGAGTCGCACGTGATAAACATCTTCAGTACAAATAAATCATCTGTCATAAAATAAGGAGCATGAGACAGTGGGATTTATGTACCCAAGTGTGTCTTAAGTCTTGTTTCAAGACTTCAACCATCTCCAAACTTCAAATACCTGTTTTCCAACTCTGGATACTATTTGGAATATCATCCAGTTCAGTTCAGTTCAGTCTCTCAGTCGTGTCCGACTCTTTGCGACCCAATGAATCGCAGCACGCCAGGCCTCCCTGTCCATCACCAACTCCCAGAGTTCACTCAGATTCACGTCCATCGAGTCCGTGATGCCATCCAGCCATCTCATCCTTGCTCATCCCCTTCTCCTCCTGCCCCCAATCCCTCCCAGCATCAGTGTCTTTTCCAATGAGTCAGCTCTTCGTGTGAGGTGGCCAAAGTACTGGAGTTTCAGCTTCAGCATCATTCCTTCCAAAGAAATCCCAGGGCTGATCTCCTTCAGAATGGACTGGTTGGATCTCCTTGCAGTCCAAGGGACTCTCAAGAGTCTTCTCCAACACCACAGTTCAGAAGCATCAATTCTTCAGTGCTCAGCCTTCTTCACAGTCCAACTCTCGCATCCATACATGACCACAGGAAAAACCATAGCCTTGACTAGACAGACCTTAGTCAGCAAAGCAATGTTTCTGCTTTTGAATATGCTATCTAGGTTGGTCATAACTTTTCTTCCAAGGAGTAAGCGTCTTTTAATTTTGTGGCTGCAATCACCATCTGCAGTGATTTTGGAGCCCCAAAAAATAAAGTCTGACACTGTTTCCACTGTTTCCCCATCTATTTCCCATGAAGTGACGGGACTGGATGCCATAATCTTCGTTTTCTGAATGTTGAGCTTTAAGCCAACTTTTTCACTCTCCACTTTCACTTTCATCAAGAGGCTTTTTAGTTCCTCTTCACTTTCTGCTATAAGGGTGGTGTCATCTGCATATCATTAAGTATGTCTAAATTTCTTTCAAAAGTAATATCTTAAGTATATTTACCATAACATAAATTTTGGGCTTAAGACATGTGGAACCAAACTAAACTATATAGATTTTAATAAGTCTTCATTGCATTGTTTTGCGTAAAAGACTCTATAACACACAAGAATCACACTATTTATGCATTAACTTACTTAAGATATAACTATATAATGTCATATGTTATTTAGAAAATGTATTAAATCATGCCTTTATGACTTTGATCCATTTATGAAGATAAATCACTACAATTCAGCTTGAGAGCATTAAAAAAAATAGTGTCTACCACAACATTGAATATAAAGTGAAAATGAGGAAAAGGTATAAAATATGAAAGAAATGTTGTAAAAATTCATCCACAATATGCAAAAAAAAAAAAATTGAACATGTAATTACCTCAAAGGACTTTAAGTTTTCCATGTTCCATTCAGGAACACTAGGTCATTTTTAAAAATCATCATTTAAATCAAGGTCATGAAAAAGATGCATAGTAAAAAAAATTCTAAAAAGATGTTTGAGAAAGAGTGAATACTTGGGAATTTTAACACTGTTCTTTTGTGTTCTAATTCAGCTACTATTTTGACACCTATTTGAACATTTGGGGACTTTTTTCACTTTTGGATGAACTTAATCGATGAAACTGTCAGAAACAGAACTAAGTTAACTTTTAATAAGCTTGAATGTTATAAATCCATGTATGTACTTAAGGTTTAGTTTGGGGATTCTTATTTCTCTTTATAGTCCTCTGTCAGTCACATTTCTTTCAAGGCAGGCTTTTTCTAATCATACACATATTGTTAAATTTTGGTTATTCATATATTTGCAAGAAGCCACTTCCTATTGAATTAATTTTAGCTTTTGTTGGCTATCTTCCTCATTTTTTATGATCTGTTCAATTTAACATATCTGTCATCCTACTTAACAATCATGTACATCTTGATTCACATGCACCAAATATCATCTAGAAAATTATTAATTTTTTAACTGATAAAAATCAATTATTTCAAAGAAAATCAGCCCTACTTTTGAGGTTGAGATAGCACAACTTGTTCATGTGTTTCTTCTCATTCTAAGCAGACCCATCCACACTATGAGACTGACACATGATGGGGCACATGGACTTTTTTTCTTTAATTATCCAAGACAGGACGCACTCACAGGAAGAAAAAAATGGTGTCATTGTCTGTACCCAGTGGTAGGAATAACTTTAAGAGGTTCAAGTATTTTTCCTACACTTGAATTTTATTCTAACTCATATATGCTTACATGATTGTTTTTCCTTTTACAAACAAACTTTCCCTTGGACAATTCTGAAAGGCTTCACTAACAATCTATGGGGCTGCAAAGAGGCAGACTGAGGCAACTTAGCACAGCACAGGAAATCCTTAAACAAATCAATATCAAACCCTAATGCACTTGCAATCATGTCTACCCTGTCTTAGGCTTCCCAAATGTCATTCGTCAGACCCCTCTGATATGACTGAACCCTATAATGAGTGCACATCACCCAATCCTTCCCTAGCCTCTGGAATTTTGTTGCCAAGCCTTGTTTACTTGTCTCTCGCACACACTTTGTTGTTCAGTTGCTAAGCTGTGCCCAGCTCTTTTGCAAGCCCATGGACTGCAGCCCACCAGGCTCCTCTGTCCATGGGATTTCCCAGGCAAGAATACTGGAGTCGGTTCGCCATTTTATTCTCCAGGGAATCTTCCCAATTGAACTCACATCTCCTGCATTGGCAGGTAGGTTCTTTACCATTGACACTTACACCTCTAATCAAGCTACAGTATTTTCTATGTTAAACAAAAATGCTGAACACAATTTAACATTTTCTTGGGGACCCAGTCGTCAAATGAAAGCTATCCAGTAGAGGATAATAGATCTGTGAAAAAAGTGGAAGTCACTCAGTCGTGTCCTACTCTTTGTGACCCCATGGACTGTATAGTCCCTGGGATTCTCCAGGTCAGAATACTGGAGTGGGTAGCCTTTCCCTTCTCCAGGGGATGTTCCCAACCCAGGGATCAAACCCAGGTCTCCCACATCACTGCCAAACTCTTTACCAGCTGTAGGAGTGTGTATTCTCCCTCTGCCTCATTTCCCTGTGTGACCTCATGCAAATGACTTACTTCTCTGTGCCTCTGTTACATCATTTATAAAAAGAGTAAACAGCAATATGTATTCCATAGATTTCAGAAAGATCAGATACAAAAGTTCAAAAAAAGCATATCCTGGTTCATAGAAACTTCTCAGGAAATTAAGGCCATTACATGACTACCATTTTCATCGTCACCACTCTTATCTTATCACTACCACCCTTTTCACTGTTAGCAGCAGCAGCATTATTCTGAGTTGTGCAGTGCTAACCTCACAGATCACAGAGGTTTTGCAGCCTGAGGCTTCCTTCACCTGCAATTCATCAGTGTCCTTCCAGCTGGCCTGCAGTAGCTCTCTAACTGTTCTTCCTCTTCTTCTAAAATGTCTTTGAAATAGTACAAGTGGGGTAATCAGAAAATAACTTATTGGATTGTTAATAATCCAATAATAGAAACTTGAACAATGAAAGCTATCAGAGAATCTAAAAAGCCTTCCCATGAATACACTTTATGAGCTTTAGTACATGAGCATATATATGTTGGCAACATACAAGCCTTATTTTTTCAACTCTTGGTTTTAACTGGTATCCACATAGAGGAAGTGCAAAGATCCTTTACCACCTTGATAAGTGAGGGAATAATTGCTTGTCTGCTTTGGTCCCCACTAGGCTCCAAGTATTATATATCAAACCTTTTCTGTAGTTGTAACTGAATTCCATCCATGCACAAAACAGCATTACTAAGTAGAAAAACTTCTTTAAAAAGTGAAATCTAGCTCTTTCCGTAACAGGATTGTCTTAAGCAGAATAGTTGCTCTAGTTAATTCATAATAATCCATTTGTTATCAACAAAGAAATATTTTGTTCCCCTGAACCAAGGAGCCAGAGAAGGAAATGGCAACCCGCTCCAGTGTTCTGGAGAATCCCATGGACAGAGGAACCTGGTGGGGTGTTGTCCATAGGGTCACACAGAGTCGACTTAGCATGCATGCATGCCTTGGAGAAGGAAATGGCAACCCACTCCAGTGTTCTTTCCTGGAGAATCCCAGGGACGGGGGAGTCTGGTGGGCTGCCGTCTGTGGGGTAGCACAGAGTCGGGCACGACTGAAGCGACTTAGCAGCAGCAGCAGCAGCAGAATCAAGGAGACAGAGGCTAAAGCCATGGAGAACCAAACTTAGACAGTGATTGCTTTTCTGTGTAGATATACTGGCTCAGAATTCTAAAATGATGAAATAAGTTCTTGAAAAATATCAGTATCGGGAGTTTTCAGCATCAGTGTCAACATCAATTCCTGAAAGTTTTTTCCTTTTATGTCTTTGAACAAGCTCTAATCTTTCAAGTGTCACTAATTCACAAACACATCACATACAAAAACTAGCTATTTAATAAGAGCAGGCATGATAGAGAAGCATCTTACAAACAAGATAGAAAATGCCTTGTTGTAACTATTCTCAAGTTTCCCTCCAAGGTAACTGCCGGGAGCCAGGGTGAGGAATTCCACCCGTGACAAGGTCATGTGGAAGGAAGCCTGACAAACGCAAGGACGTGATGGCTTCAGGTTTTTCCCCTGGAGTTTCCTGAGCATCCACCCCCCAAAAAATAAAAATCTGCCGGCTTTTGTTCTCTGCTTCTCTACTCTTCTGATACACTCCGGAAAAAGTTATGTCTAAGCTTTGGTCTTCTGCATTTGAAAGGGATGTTTCAGTTAAACCTCCTCTGGTAGTTCTCTAACTTGCCTAACAAGTTCCCCGGACCCCTTACAGCTTGTGAATTGCTTGCAGCCCCCAACCGGGAAAGGCACAAAGCTTGAAGGCATCTTAAAGATACAGAGCCTTTTCTAAAGAGTTAAAAACCATATTGGTGATGGGTTTTCACTGTTGATTCAATGATTGCCGCCAGGCCTCCATACTCTTTATCTTTTAGGCACCTGGGAGGATGTTAATCAATGTATACGGGATATGGAAAAAGATATATAGTAGTTTTGATGTTAGCAACACTAGACTTTTGAGTCAATTACTTTTCTTTTGTTATAAATAACTGTACTCCTTTCACTTGTTATAAATTATTGTGTCCTTGCTATGTAAGAATGTAACTTTATTTAGTGCTTTCTGAGAGCGGCGCCAAACTTTGGGAAGATCAACACAAATAAGTCTTCTGGTTGACAAACCCTTATCAGAAAAAAGGCTGTAAAATGTTAATTGGCCCTTTTGGTGGAAGATGATGTAAATTACCTAAGACTTGTGTTTGCAGTCAGGTATGCAGAGAGAAAAGCCTGGTTTTGATAAGAGTCTAAACTGCTAACGCTGCATAACTTTGTGTTACCCATTGATCTCCATGTATTATCAAAAATATAAATAGCCCCTTGAACAATAAACGGACGGACCAGTTTCTCGGACCAGCCTCTTGGCCTAGTTTCTTGGGAATCTGGCTCCCCCCATGTCTCTTTCTCTTACCCCTTTCCCCTCTCCTTCCTTATCCTCTTTACTCTAACTTCAGGCTGAATTCCCATCTGGAGCGGGTGGCTCACCAAGTTTACTTACTTGCTCTGGCACTAAGATCCGTGAGAGAGAGCACCCGAGGTGGGGCACTCTCTGCTATTCGAGCGGGCGCTGGCAGCCTAACGTAGATGGTGCAAGCTCCTTGTCTGGAACTTTATTGGCCTTCCCTGTAAACCAAGTTATTCAGCCTCTTTTCTCCACTTAATTTTCCTACTATACTATTTCTTTCTAATCTCTTTTATATTTCTATATAAGTAAGTGTTTTCCCCGCCAACGCCGTCCACACTTCGAATTCCCTGGATCCACTGGGGCTGGACCCCGGCAGGTAACCAAATTAACAATAACTTTATGCAGCATTTATGAAATTTTACATGTATTTGGGGATAACAAGAAGAATGTTTTTTATGAACAGTTTAATTCTTTAAAGGTGTATGCATATTTCTTTTTTCTTTCCTTTTAAATACTCAGTGCAATTCTACTTAGTGTACGTCATAATTTAAAACATTGGCAGCTGTTCTAATGCCTGCAATATCTTTTTGAAGCCACAAATTAAGGAAAAAACATACTTATGTATTCAAATGGATGAAAAAATTTTCAGTGAAATAGAGGGATTAAATTCTTGTTGACATCCATTAAGTAAAATCTCATTTTAAAAATAATATGTTATTACTGAGTTCTGCATACTACGGGTGTCATGTTTAAGATCTAAACTATTTTTTTCCTCTTGAGTTGCTGGCAATTATCATTTTCACAACTTGTTTCTTTATGCTAGAAGAATTGTATTAGATTTCTTAGCTTTGTCTGAGCTATCTTGAAACCAACTCACCTTTCCCTTTAATGCTACTCCAAAAATAGAGTAGATCAAAACATGTAAAATATATATATCTAGGGTAAAAATGTAAAGTCAGGTGGATATTAAACAACCAGAGTTATATAGAGGGGCAGCTGCATTTGCAAATGTTCTGAGATTTTTTCCCCCTATTGTCCAGTGTGAGAATGTTTATATTAATATTCTAGGAATAATAAATCAAAAAAAGGAAAAAAATGAGAGAAAATGCCTAAATTTATACCATAATATTTGGGGAACATGGAGGAATGATAACAAGCATGTGTGATAGGTAAAATAAACTAAATCCTTATCCTTTACTCATGAAAAGTCAATCAATAATGTCTTAAAATGAAGCACAATATACAGACGTTCCTTAAAGATAATGGAGGCAGACACCAAAGGAATCAGTTTGAATCATTTCAAACTGAATAAGATGAACTATGTGAGAATGTGAATTACTGATCAGTGTTGGCTGGACAGAGAAAAACCTAGTTAGATGATCTAAGTTTTTTTCTTATAAAAAAAACAAACAGAAGACGCTTTACAATAGGTTAGCAATCCAAATCACTAATAACAAATAAGTGTTTTGCAGGCAAACTAAACGTTTCTGTTGGGTTCATAAAACCCAGAGTTAGAAGTTCTTTGCAAATGAAATAACAGCACTTCTTGCTTAGCTCAGCTATATGAAAGGCATTTTTTGTCAAAGTAGTAATTCAAGCCACTCCGTAGTTTTGTTGCATTTCACACCACAGCTGCAACTTCACAAAGGGTTAAGCTCTCATTTATCCCTTAGACAGATACTGGACAGGTGAGCCAGTCGTCATGAGTGGATCATAAATGTGTAATCATATGAGTCATATGATATTCACCCTGGGCATTCAAGTAGGTACGAGACCAGTAAGTACTGACTGAACACTCTTACCCTCATTTTCTGAATGTTTCACTGACCTCTTCAGAACATATTTTCTTCCGGGGCTCACAAAATTATTTCTCATCTTCCGTAAGTGCTATTCCCCACTCTTAACCCCTAGCCTTCTGATCCTATTTAAGTGTTACATTCCACTACCTTCAACACTTCACTATTATTTATAATCTAGAATCACATCTTTCACGATGTTTTTACAGATGACAATCTATAACCAGCCTGTTTTTACTTCTCCGAAACCCTTTAGCCTTTTTCACTTTTTCAGTCCTTTTCTAAAAGTCAAGCACCTCCTTTGAGCTCCACAGCCTCCTAGAGGTTAGAGTCTACAGATAATTGAGGCTTTAGAGCAAGGAATTGCTAATTAATAGACTTTATTCTAGATCAAGTCCTTAGGAGGCTGGGGGGAAGCGGGGAAGGTAAGATAAAGAAGGTCTAAGTTGTAGCTGAAATAACAGAGAGAGGAAAGCTGGAATATTTACTGATGCTTTCTATATATTGGTTTCAGAAAAAGACTTTTCTATCCATGTAAAAATGGCTATATTTTCATCCCATTTTTTACTTTCATTAAGAATGTTAAGTGTGGGACCTACATATGCCTTGGTAGTCACGTGATTTCTATTTGTGAGGAAAGTTTTGACCTTGCAAGAAGTAGAACTTTATAACCTGAATTTATTTTGTCCTCTAGCAGGAAAAAGAACACATTACCACAACAGACCTCTTGAGTATCATTTTCAGACTAATGCATCCAATTTCCAACAAAGAGCAAAGGATAAACAATTAAACATAACATGTAACAGAACTCTTATCCACCTGCCAACAATTAAACCCAGTAATTAAAAATTGTAGGAGAATACACATAAGCATATCCTCAGCATATCCTCTGACCACGGTCAAAGAGGGGGAAAATCTTTCCTAATACATTCCCTTTCCTATTTCCCAGGCAGCTTTTCTTGATATTAAACAGACATGAGACTCTGTCAACTGGGTTTCACTTTTTAAAAATTAAAAAAAAAAGAGGGAACTCCCATCTTTTTCCCCTGGGAGGACTATTATATACAGATGAATGTATTTTGTTATTTAGTTTAAAAAAAGCTTGAAATTGTCCAGAGAAAGGAACAGCTCAGGTGGCAATAATACAGCCTTCTCACCTGCCGTGCTTTCTTCTTTGTCTTTCGAAGAGCTGCTTTCACAGGTGAAAAAGTATTACAGTATTTATAGCCACTCAAGTCCTCACCACTGGACTGAAGCTGCCAAACAGGGTGCTAATTAGTACCAGGAGTGGAGGTGGTGATGCTGGTTTTATGACACAGTCATCTGGCCAGTAAATTGGACAAAGAGAAACAGCACATTTACAGAAGTACTGCAAATTCAGCCATACAATGGGTAAGGGGTGACTGTGAGGATCTGTTTAAAAAAAAAAAAAAAAGATGGATTTTTCTCAAAACCAGCCTGTTTGGCCTTTCCATGGCTACGCTTTTCTGTGAATTTTCTAATGCACTACTTAAATCACCATAATCTGACAGGATTTCTTTAGAGTACATCTGTGAATAATGGTATGCATGGGATACTTGAATATTTGTCCTCTGAGTATTATAGTTTATAAAACAATAAATCTCACTGTAAACAAAACTGTTTTTGCAAACTAGAGAGCAGTAAAACTGTAAAATCAAATCAAATAATAATAATTTTAGCATCATTAATAAAATTCATTATACATTATTGTATAAATTTTAAACAGCTTTATTTAGTTTAAAACAAATCTGAAGTTCATAAATGTGCCCAGTGCACCTACATTGTCTTCATCGATTTGGGATCTATAGTAGCTGTGATAAAAGGAAAGTATGATATTAAATATAATGGAGGAAATTAATTCATTACTAGGAAAGTTTCATTCACATTTCAAAGCATGTTTTGTGGTTAAGAACGAGAACTTTGGGCTCCGATAGATTTGAGGCTAATGTCACACACTTACTGTGCCATTTGGGCTTCGCTGGTGGCTCAGTTGGTAAAGAATCTGCCTGCAACGCAGGGGACTGGGTTCGATCCCTGGGTCAGGAAGATCCCCTGGAGAAGGGAATGGCAACCCAGTCTAGTATTCTTTCGTGGAGAATTCCATGGACAGAGGAGCCTGGTGGGCCACTGTCCATGGGATAACAAAGAATCAGACACAACTGAGCGATATGGTTTTCAATCAGTTACTAAGGTAATTGCTCTAGGCCTCACTTTCCCCATTCATAATACCTACTTTTGGGAGTTTGTGAAAGTAAATGAGAAAATATATAAAGCAATCAGTAGAGCTCCCGATGCACTATTATTTTTATTAAATAATAGATATTATTAAAACTATGAACGGCTGTAATGAAGTCACAATGCTTTCTCCATTGTTTCATCTTTTGAATGTAAGGTTTTAAGTTTATCACTGGTTATTTTAAGATTAAATGATATTAAAAGTATTAAACATTAAAGATAAGAAACGAATCGCCAGTCTATGTCTGATGCAGGATGCAGGATGCTTGGGGCTGGTGCATGGAGAGGACCCAGAGAGATGTTATGGGGTAGGAGGTGGGAGGGGATTCATGTTTGGGAACGCATGTATACTCGTGGTGGATTCATGTCAATGTATGGCAAAACCAATACAGTATTGTAAAGTAAACTAAAGTTAAAATAAAAATTAAAAAAAGATATTAACCATGACAATATATGCAAATCATTTAAAAATTATAAAAATACTATGTATATTCTACCATTAAGGAATATAAAGTATCTCATTTTCCATTGAAAAACTAGTTTTTAAAGAAAAGTGTTCCAAAAGTAATGTTTATTGTCGCTTTCCTTCACCTTGCACATATTTAATTCTCCCAAACCATCTTTCACAAAAGGCAAAATGTTTTGCCAGAGTAACATAAATGCACTCTGGCACCAGAAAAGGTAAGGGCAAAATGACTCATTGTATTTTAAGGAGCAGGATGGTGATGATTTTAAGGAATTTGTGCAGTTCATAAATATACACCAATTAACATATCAAGCTCAATGCTTAAAACTACATCTCCTAGAGGTGTTGTCATGTGAAACAGCAAAGCGACCAGAGCGAGGGACTCAGTTCTCAGTGGGTATGTTTCTTCATGCTCCCAAAAGTACTAGATAGTCATAGCAGGTATGACAAGGAAAAAAAACCTACCATAATAAAGCATGTCATGCATTTCTATCAGGCCAGAAGAACTAGGAACTAAGAGCCTCTTAATGAGGGCGAAAGAGGAGTGAAAAAGCTGGCTTAAAACTCAACATTCAAAATACGAAGAGCATGGCATCCAGTCCCATCACTTCATGGCAGATAGATGAAGAAAATGTGGAGTGACGGGTTTTATGTTCTTGGGCTCCAAAATCACTGCAGATGGGGACTGCAGCCATGAAATTAAAAGACTCTTGCTAACTGAAAGGAATACCATTACAAACCTAGACTGCTTATTGAAAAGATATCACTTTGCTGACAAAGGTCCGTTTAGTCCAAGCTATGGCTCTTCCAGTGGTCATGTATGGATGTGAGAGCTGGACCATAAAGAAAGCCGAGCGCCGAAGAACAGATGCTTTCAAGCTGTGGCATTGGAAAAGACTCTTGAGAGACCCTTGGACTACAGGGAGATCAAATCAGTCAATCAGAATATTCAGGAAATCAACCCTGAATATTCATTGGAAGGACTGATGCTGAAGCTGAAGCTCCAATACTTTGGCCACCTGCTGCGAAGAGCCAACTCACTGGAAAAGACTCTGCTGCTGGGAAAGATTGAAGGCGGGAGGAGAAGGGGCCGACAGAGGATGGGATCATTGGACAGCATCATCACCAACTCCATAAGCATGAGTTTCAACAAATTCCGGGAGACCGTGAGGAAAAGGGAGGCCTACCACGCTGTAGTCCATGGGGTTGCAAAGAGTCAGACACAACTGCGTGACTAGACAGCAACAAAGAAGCAGCAGAATGACCGTAAAAGCTGAGCAGATTTGGAAGATTTCATCACGCGATAGATATTAACGTCCAAACATGTGCCAGACACTGTGCTACACCGGAGGTAGAGACAAAGCAGTGAGCTAAATAGACGGAGCTAGGTTCAGAGCGGTGAGCAAAGCATGGTAACTATCCTCAAGAATCACAACTGAAAGACGACTGTAACAGAGAATTCATGCTGAGACTTTAAATCTTGAGATTACCAAATAACACATGCAAGATTATAAAATCCAGTAGATTCTAAACAGAATGCTTAAATTATCACAAAAATGCAACCATTTACAACCTTATTTTGAATCAAACATGATTTGTCTATAAAATCAAACATGAGGACAAAAAAATTGGAATGTTAATCAGTTTGTCACAATTAAAAGTGAAATACAGCTCAGCATTGATTTACTAGATTTCCTGGAAGAGGTGAGCTTTTCCAAGGAATTACTCTAGCCCAAGCTATGGGAATAGAGAGGTTCCTTATTTCTCTCAATTTGGCTTTGAATCTCTGCAAAAATTCCCACCCATGTAAGAGTTTGTTGCTGGATACTATATTAATTCCTAGTTTCTGCTTTTGGTAAAAGAAAATTGCAAAGTGACTGCTGGTATATTTTTCCCAATAAAACTTCAGCATATGTGATTACTATTAAATTTAAAAGTACATAAAAATGAACCATGACGATTTTTTAATTTACATATCCCTGTTCCCTACCTTTAGGTTTTCTATCAATAACTTACTAAGTCTAGGATGGAGTCTTGGCATCTGGATTTTTTGAAGCCCAGTAGGTGATTCTGACTCACATTCAGAATTAAGAATCTCTATATGACAGCCCAGGGAAAAAGTTTTCAAAAGTCTTCTTCCCTCCCACGACTTAACCTGGAAAAATAGCTGGTATGGAAAAAGCGGCACAGCCCATCATGGACAGTAGTACCCATTTATGTACTAAAGAGGTATGTAGTTTTATGCACTGAACTGGGCTAGTAGAGGTAAACTGAAGCCAAATTACCTGACAGAATCTTCTGTAGACTGTCACACCCATCATACCCTGCCTTCAAAGACAGCTGGTTGATTTATTACATCCCATACAACAGAATATTCCAATGCTATCATCAGACAGTGACGTTCGTCATAAGAAAGACTAGCCTACACATGTGAATTCAGATAATTAAATTATTTACTTCTTCTGAGAGTCAATTCAAGAATCATCATCTTAAAAAGTCTGAGAACTAACCACTTTGAAAAATTCATGAATTTATAAAAGAGACTCAGTTCCGTGTGTTGGTACATTCCACTTCTCAGCATAGAAACTTGCATATTGCTCTGCTAATCATGTACAATGAAAAAAACTACAGAACGGCATCATGAAGGAAAATATATGATTTTCTGAGCAGATTATTCGGCACAGAGAACAGTTGCAGCCAGTGATTGATAACACAGTCATCTGAGACCCACTTAATGGAGAAGAGGCTGAGAAGAGAGACCAAGAGGCAAACTCTCAATAAAGCTGGGGTGACCTGGGAAGTCTGACCTGTGACTCTGCCACAGTAGAAAGTGTTTTGCTGTCATTAACCAAGTGACCTTAAAGGGGCATGGTAAAGTCAATTAAATCATTTGGCCTGACTCTATGAGAATATGGATAAATTATCTGAAAATCAGGTGCTTGAAAGTCAGGTGTCTGATAACTGATTGATCTAAAGCTTCATTCGTAAAAAGGGGGAACTTTTTAATACTCTAACACCTATAATAAAAAGGTTGGTGGTATCATATTATCTGTCATTTAAATATTTTTTAAAAGGCAGTATCAGTGTATCTTTTGGCAGACATTATGCCAGTTGTGTTTATGAGATGATTAGAAAAACAACAGTGGGGTGGGGAGGGGATAAATTAAGAGTTTGGGATTAGCAGATATATACTACTATATGTAAAATAGATAAAAACAACAAGGACCTACTGTATCACACAAGACACTATATTCAATATCTTGTAATAACCAATAATGTAAAAGAATCTGAAAAGCAATACACACTCACATGTATAATTGAATCACTCTGCTGTACACCTGAAACTAACACAATACTGTAAATCAACTAGGCTTCAATTTTAAAAAAATACAATAAACTACATTGATCAATTATATATCAAGTTCAGTTCAGTCACTCCGTCGTGTCTGACTCTTTGTGACCCCATGGACCACAGCATGCCAGGCCTCCCTGTACATCACCAACTCCCAGAGTTCACCCAAACTCTTGTCCATTGAGTTGGTGATGCCATCCAATCACATCACCCTCCTTCGTCCCCTTCTCCTCCCACCTTCAATCTTTCCCAGCATCTGGGTCTTTTCCAGTGAGTCAGCTCTTTGCATCAGGTGACCAAAGTATTGGAGTTTCACCTTCAACATCAGTCCTTCCAATGAAGATTCAGGACTGATTTCCTTTAGGATGAACTGGTTGGATCTCCTTGCAGTCCAAGAGACTCTCAAGAGTCTTCTCCAACACCACAGTTCAAAAGCATCAATTTTTTGGCACTCAGCTTTATTTATAAGCAATACAATAAATAATTTACATGAAATTATATCACATAATCATCACAACCATATTACATGTGCTTTATCTAGTATTAGCTCCATTTTACAGAGGAAGAAATTGAGACTTAGACTATCAATATGTCCAAGATCACAAAACTAATAATTGGTGAGGCTGGGATTTAAATCCAGGGAATGTGTCACTGAGACTAGCTTCAATAAAATTAGGGAAAAATTGAAAACATATCATGAAGAGACACAAACAAAAGCTGTCACTTTTATAAATTAAAAATTATCTTCCCAAGTACAGTGAGGTAAACATCAAATCTATGATTGTTTTATACACGTAGTTCTGGCATAAGGTATAGGCAGATTCAATTCTGCCTTGGATGTGTTTCTTTACGAGGAGACTATTTTATCACATGTAAGTGTAAAGAGCAATTTAAAAGTCAAACTGGACTAAATTATAACATTCATGAATGTGGAATACCCTTGTGGCAATGTGCCTCCACATCAACATGCCTCCTTTTAAAAGGTGAAGATTTATATTCAGTATTTTATAATAACCTAAAATAGAAAATAATCTGAAAATATAATATATATCTCCAAATGACTTTGCTGGACATCTGCAACTGACACAATATTGTAAATCAATCATACTTCAGTTAAAAAAAAAAAAGAGTCAGTAGAGACTAATTACTTTGCTCTAGAATATGAGCTGGACTTAGTGACTGCCTTCTAACAAGAGAAATGAAACTAACATATTAACAGATAAACATGGCAGAAGTAACAGAGTATGACTTTCAAGCCTAGGGCATATAAGGTCTCTCTCTCTCTCTCTCTCTTTCTCCTTCTCTCTCTCCCTTTCCAATCACTCTCTATAGAAGCCGACTAACATGCAAGGAGGAAAAAACTCAAGCAGCTCTGGGGAAGGGTCCAGAAGGCAAAGGACTGAGGTCCCCTGCCAGGAGCCTGAACAACCCGGCCAGCCATGTGAGTAACCCACCCAGGACGCAAATTCACCAGTCCCAGTCGAGCCGTCAGGTGATTGCAGCCCAAGCCTACTCCGCAACTGCAATTCGCTGAAAAACCTTGAGTCAGAATCCCTAGCTAAGATGCTCCCAAATCTCTGACCAAGAGAAACTCTGCAGGATGTTTTCCTGAGTTTAGCTGCTAAGCTTGTGATGAAATAACGTATGACTAGAACAATAATATCGTCTACACAATCAGCTTAGTATCGTATCTCAGGAGGAAGGTGCTGTCCCTCTTTGTGCATCTCAGTATTCCTCATTGTGCTTCATCTATAGATAAGTTCCCTTACCTATAAAATGAAGAATATATACATATCTCCTAGGCTGTTGTGAGTATTCAGTGGACAGTTCACAAATACTTGTTAGAGGAGTTCCCAACAAAGGAAGCCTTAAATAAAATTTAGCCATTATTACTACTCTCTTGTCCTTGGAGTCTGAATGGGACATCACCATGGAAGAAAAGAAAGTTGAACTCTCTACCTACCAGTCTTGGCTCTGCTTCTTGACTTCACTCCCTTCTTTCACCTGCACAGCTCTTATTTCTCATCTTACATGAGACGTGGTAAAAGAATACTAATTGTGATATTTCTTCTACTTTATGTTACTTCTTAAAACTTTTCCCATTTTGGCAGCTAAACATTTAGCATACATGCAAAGTTTGAGAGAGCAGAAGTACATAGCTTTGAAGTGTCAAAATTCTAAGCTCCAGGCAGCCTCAAGGATATAAAGAATATAAAAGATGAAAGTAAAGCTTTCCATCTCCATGAAGAGGAGAAGCAAAGATAGCTGATACATTGATATGTCCCTAAGAGAGTTACCCGTACGCTAACCATGCCCTTTAATTTGGACCAGATAGACAGAAGGGGATAAACCAGTTCCAAAGAACTGTGAGGAAGTCTAGATTATAGAGAACTACCTCGCTTCCCAGAAGAGCTCAGAGAGGTGGAAAGACCTCAGAATTTCCCTGCTTACGAGACACGGCACAAGAGCAGAGGATGCCTGAACCCACCAGCTTCAACCTCAGATCATCTTGTAGTTTCTGCTGTCGACCAGAATGATTCAGGAAGGGAAAAAATGGAGACTCAGATCGGGACTCAGCCAACCCCGAAGAGATCTCTTAGCCAAAAGCAAGACGGCACAGGCATAGTAATGATCTTGGGAAAAAATGCAAAGATCAATGACCCAGTGAGATGAGGTACAAATCGGCAGATATTGAACACCAAAAGGCTCCAATCTTAACACATCGCCTGGACTCTTCAAAGTCCCCTAGCACTCAGACTCATGCCAGGGAGAGACGAAAACTTTATTGACTTAGATTTTCTATTATCCAGTAAAAAGGGGAGGCTTAGAGTAGGTTAAAATAAGTAATAAAATGCAGTTACATTTCTAGCACACCTGATTTTGTAAACTGAGACTTACACCTCTACCAAGTAGATGGCATAAAATGATTTCAAACCTCCATTTAAACACTTCTAACCTCTTATACTTGAAAAAGTTGGCTTAAAGCTCAACATTCAGAAAATGAAGATTATGGCATCTGGTCCCATCACTTCATGGGAAATAGATGGGGAAACAGTGGAAACAGTGTCAGACTTTATTTTTTGGGCTCCAAAATCACTGCAGATGGTGACTGCAGCCATGAAATTAAAAGACGCTTACTCCTTGGAAGAAAAGTTATGATCAACCTAGATAGCATATTCAAAAACAGAGACATTACTTTGCCAACAAAGGTCCGTCTAGTCAAGGCTATGGTTTTTCCTGTGGTCATGTATGGATG